>BTHU01000004.1:120882229-121382229 GCA_036184795.1 Tokudaia tokunoshimensis
AATTTTTTGGCTTTTACAGATCAAACAAAAATGCCTCAGGCTTCTTATCTATTTCATGCCTGGAAACACCATGATTAGATTAGCCAGTACTGTACAGATCATGCCACTGTAAAAATTACTTTACCTATGATGCCTGCCCAGGTCAGGGGATTTATGGGCATTGCTTTGTTCATGCTGCACATTACAATATGTAACAAATTGGCGAGTCAGTGCTGCCACCTGGCCCCTGATACTTTCAACCTATTGCGTGAATTCATCCAACGGAGAAGTAGCATCTGTGGCCTTAAGGTCTAGCACATGGGAAAGGATGATGGGCAAGCTGTTCAGATGTGCTGCCTCCCTCTCACCTAGTGCATCTTTGAGGATTGGGGAAGGGTAGGACTAGGTTTTACACAGCATCCCCACCCCAGCATATAATTTC
Organism: Tokudaia tokunoshimensis; assembly: GCA_036184795.1. Lineage (NCBI taxonomy): Eukaryota > Metazoa > Chordata > Mammalia > Rodentia > Muridae > Tokudaia > Tokudaia tokunoshimensis. The sequence continues at coordinate 120,882,651 of BTHU01000004.1, forward strand.
CCTGAGCTTTAAAACCTCTTAGAGCTTGGTTGTTGATCTGATCTGGCTGTAGGGGAGGCTAAGAGACATGACACTAGTCAGCTAAGTATGTTCCCAGTAAAACACAGTTGATCCCACCCACCGTTGAAGGGAAGTGGAGGAGGAAAAAGGACACTACAAGTGCTTTACAGCCAGTGTTTATCTTACATGTGTACAGAAGTTCTAGAATAAGGCATGTGATTCTCCACAGGCAGAACTGGAGGGGACAATAAAGATAACTATGCTTTTTTCATTAATAAACCTTATATTTAGAATAGTTTTAGGTACACTGCAAAATTGAGGAGACACACAAAGACTCTACATACCTCCCTTCTGGTCCAATATGCTCATTTGGCACCAGAATGCTACATTTGTTACAACTGATCAACAAACTGATACCTTGTTATCAACTGAAGTCCATCGTTTATGCTAGGGTTCTAGCTTAGCATCTGCTATGGTCTGGTTGTCAACTGAATGGATTTAAAGTCAGCTAGAAGACACCCCTGCATGTCTGTGAGGGCATTTCCAGAGATATTTACCTAGTGGTGACCCACGTTGAATGTAGGAACACTGTCCCTTGGTCTGGGGTCCTGAACTGAATAAAAACATGAAATCCAGTGAGTACCATATTCATCTTTTTCCAGTTCCTTAGTGTGGACACCGTGTGACCAAATGCATCAGGCTCTCATTGCCATGTCCCCTTGCCATGGAGGACTGTGTCCCCTCAAATGACAAGCTGAAATAAATCCTTCCTGCCTTAAGTTGTTTTTCTCAAGTATTTTGTCAGAGCAATGAGGAAAGTAACAAGCACGGCATTGTATATTCAGTGGATTTGGGAAAATCTGTAATGGTGACATTGTAATGTCACAAAGAATAGTTTTACTGCTCTAAACCTCTGTGCTCTGCCTGTCATCCCTTCCCTCTCCTTAATGCTGGCACTCTCTGATCTCTTCACTCACTGTAATTTTCACCTTTTCTAGAAAAGTAGTTAGAATCCTACAGTACACCACCTTGTCAACTTGACTTCTCTTACTTGGTCATAATGCATTAAACCTCCATGCCATTTCATGCCTTGGTGACTCATTTATCTTGGCACCAAATAAGATGCCATCATCTAGGCACACTACAGTTTATTTGACTGTTCACCTACTAAGGGACATCTTGGCTATTTCAAAGTTCAGATCATTGTGAACAAAGATGCATTCACATGCAAGGTTTTGTGTAGACATAAGTTTTCTGCCTATTTGGTTAAGAGAGAGTGGAGTTGTCAGTCGCTGTGATTACAGTGTGGCTTTCTTTCGTACAAACTCTCAATAGGTGACTTTTTGCAACAACACCAGTAACTGCTTTATGCTCTGCCAACCTCTACTGTTAGGATTTGGATTTGGACATTGTAGCAACTCTCTAGTAAGTCTCCTTTGGTGCTGTGAGTGCCCAGTTCCTTAGTGATGGGTGCCACTGAATTATTTTGTGCTAATGTGTTTCAAATGCTTACCGTTCACGCAGGGAACCTCTATGGTGAGCTTTTTATTCAGATCTTTTCTTCCTTCCTTTTATGCGTGTTGATTAGTTCAGTTTGATTTAAAACATATCATAGACACCTGTTATATCTGTTATCTGTAATAGTTGGCTATCCAACTATCAGTTAAAGTTCAAAGTTTACACTAACTGGGAGAACATTTTCACTTAGAAGTAAAATAAAGGCCAATTCAGGAAGAGCTTCTGCCTTTGAATGACTCCATATGCAGGAGGTCCAGAGACAGGTGACAAGGTTTGTGTTTTGAAGACCTTTATTTCTTTCCTTTCTTCTGCAGTGGCCTCTCCTGTGCCTGCACCATTGGAAACTGGGTCTTATCGAATTGGCTTGGCTGTTACATTCTGGACTGACATTCTTGTAGCACCACAGTCAGAAGGTACTTGTTAATTGTGTGCCTTCTTTCCCAGAGGCTCCACAGTGGAGCTCCTCATTCATCTAATGGAATAGGCAACATCAACTGTGCGCATGTGCCAGTTCGTGTGCCGGGGAAACCTAAGTGACCCAAACAGATATAAGTCCTGTCCCTCATGGGGTCTGCCTTCTAGCTAGAGGAGGAAGATGTGAATGAATGAAAATGATGAACTAGATAGAAGGTTCATGAGAGGCACTGGGAAGGGTACCGCAGGTGGTTAAGAGCTGAGTAGGAAGGAACTTCCATCTCTGCAAGGTGCACGAGAGAGAGGTGGCCTTGAGCAAAGCATGACGGAAGCTCGGAGGGGCCGCATGGGCATGGCAAGGGCACTCGACCCTGACGGGTTCTTTTTTTTATACCATGGTTTTTAAATATATAACATCCTTCCAGTTTCTGCTTCACTTCTCTTGACATTGGGATGGATCACTCCTGCTTTTATGTTGGGTTACTTTAAATTTCATGACCTCATGTTCTGGTCCCCTACCTAATTTCCTTCTTTTTCCCTTGGGAAATTATATTTGTGCCTGTCATCTGCCCTCCGGCCATGCTGTTGAGCACGGAGACAGATAACTCATCTGATTGTTAGTGAGGGCTATCTCTTCTGTCAACAGATCTCTCTCTCTCTCTCTCTCTCTCTCTCTCTCTCTCTCTCTGTCTCTCTCATAGTAACTACTGGGGTCTTTAAAGGAGAAAATTTCATTTGTATATTAATTGCTAAGATGTTCCCAAAGGTAGCACTGGGTTTTATGCCAGATAACATATTGCTTTCCCACGTTCCCTGACTTGCCCATTCTTAACTTGCCTTTCTTCTTGTTCGGTCATTAATAGAAGGTACATTTAGGGGAACTGGTAACTTATTCCCTCTTGCTACCCTTCCAAACTGCACCATTCTGAATTTTGACATTTTTCCTTTGTAGGAAGACATGTCAGACTTACTCATCCAAGTAATATTTATTATGCTAGAAATATTTAACCACTTATCTAGGTCACACAGCCCTTGTCAACATTACTCAGGAAATAAAGATGGGCTTTGGTAGTTAGTCTCTGAGTGATCTTGCCTTTAATATATTTGTTTGATTTGCTTTTGTGAGTGGCTCACACACACTTTGTTACCATTTTTTTCCCTCTATGATGTCACCATCTTACTCATTTCAGACTCATGTTATCGCAGCCAGTCTGTGGTAAGATCAAATCTGTCCTTTGTTCCTTAGGTTCGCAATGGGCCTCTTTGAACAGAATGCAATAGAAACTTCGTTCTCTAGGCCACTGTTTTGTCTGGGGCAAGGTTGCCTTCTTGCTTGTGTTTGGTTCACGCTAGGCCTGATAGGTAGATTGTGTGATGACTATGCTCACCACATGTCCTTCTTTCTAGCTTTGTGTCCCTTGACTGGCATCAAAATTGTCTAGTTTTCTGTGAGACAGTAGCTGGAAAGACACACAAACCTGTGGTTTCTGAAAGCATTGGGTTTATAGTGACAAGTGGCAAGTCTTTCCTCTTACTTTTCACATGTCATTTGCTATTTTATTATATGTACAATCTGAAGAAATACCACAAATCCTGACCTTGAAGCCCAGACTCAGTGGGTGTTTTGTTTTTCTGGGTTTTTTTTTTTTGTTTTGGTTTTTTAGGAGATGAATAAAACATCTTATGGTTAAGCAGATTACCAAGACTGAAAAATTCTAAGGTCCAAGGATGGACCAGTGGGCAACAGCTTCATCCTTTCTTCATGGGCCCTGAGAGTTCACACATTGGGGCATTCAAGTGTTAGGGTGAGAAATGGTGGGAAGGGCTAGGAAGCAGGATTTCTCAAGAGAACATGCTCCACCCCACACCCCCCACACCCCCACACCCCCAGAAAGCCTGGTGCATAGATAAGGAAAGGAACAGCTAGTCTCCCACTTTGGTTTAGGGTGCCTTAAGAATTGTGCTTGAGCCGTTAAGAACAGATTAGCTGGGTCATTATGGTCACCAAATGTACAGTTGCTTCTAGGAAGGCCATGCATAGCAGAAACAGAATGGAGCAGAACCACTGGAGTGTTCTCTTTCTGACTTACACCCAGCAGGACTGAAAGAACAGGCCTTCAGTAGTGATTATAACAAGAGAAGGTTAGAAGCTTCTAGGAGTATGTGGGCGGGGGTGGGGGGGGGAGAGGAAGGTAGACTCGTGTTCAGAAACATTCACTGAGCCACTTCCATCTGCAGCCCTACCATGCTTCAAGGCGATGTGCAGATATCAGAGCGGATTTTGTGTTTTTAAATACTTATCAGTAGAATTAGAGTTTATTTTATACAGTCTTAGAATTTTTTTTTTAGATAGTGAATATTCTTACTCTTTATGATTTATCTAAGGATATGGCAATAAATAAAGATAGCTGCTTGGAAACTGGACAGCACAGGCTCTTTCCATTTGGAGAATGCATATGATACATCATATACATCGTGATTGCACATAGTTATATAAACCAAGCATCCTCCCCTCCCTTTACTTCCTTTTTACCTTTCCCCCAAGCATTTATAAGAGTTGTTTCAAAGTAACCTGATTTTCCTTGGGGCTTTCCACAGCTAAAATATAAAGACCACCATATTTCATGGTCCATGTACTATAAACTTTTAAGGGACTTTTGGTTTATTTCTCAGATTGTGGTTATGGAGTCAATACAGTGTCAGTCTAATGGGAGCAGAAATCATGGACTAACTTTTTCCCTCCAATGGGGTCCCAGCACCTGGCCACCCTGGGGACACTCCAGATGTTTCAGAACTGTTTGTGACTAGGGTGAATGAATGAACCATTCTTAGTAATGTCAGTTTAACAATTGAGTTTTAGGCAATTGCATTTTAATTGGGAGGTTAGTCACTTTCATGTTTCCTTTTCTTTTCTTTTTTTAAATTCTTTAATCTTTTTTTACAGTCCAGTTGTTATCCCCCTCCCTGTTTGCCCTCTGACTGTTCTTTATTCCGTATCTTCTCACCCCGCCCCCCCATCCAAGAAGATGCCACCTCCCACCCCCACCCCACCAGACCTCTCCACTCCCTAGGGCCTCAAGTCTCTTAAGGGTTAGGTGCATCTTCTCTCACTGGGACTAGACCAGGCAGTCCTCTGCTGTATATGTGTTGGGGGGCCTCATATCAGCTGGTGTATGTTGTCTGGTGGGTAGCTCAATGTCTGAGAGATCTAAGTGGTTCAGGTTAATTGAGACTGCTTGTTGGATCTCTCAGAGGACAACCATGCTAGTCTTCTGTCTGTGAGCACACAATAGCATCAGTGATAGTGTCAGGCCTTGGAGCCTCCCCTTGAGCTAGATCCCAATGTGGGCCTGTCACTGGACTTCCTTTCCCTCAGGCTCCTCTCCATTTTTGTCCCTGCAGGTCCTTCTAAATGCTCCTGTCAGTTTTTGTACAGAAGCAACGAGGGCTTGTATCCATGCTTACTGCAGGCCATAGGTCCTCCCCTCCAGTTAAAGCCAAAACAAATAGGTCACCTGCTGTTGCTAGAACCAGAGGCAGAAGTAACAAGAACTCCCCTGCACACTAAATCTATCTCTGCCTATTGTTTTGCTTTGAGATAGGTTCTCATTATTAGACTATACTTGTCTGGAACTCTCAAGCATAATCTCAGCCTTCTGAATAAAGGTGTGTACTAGTACTGTGTACCCCTTTTCCTCCCCTCCCCTTCCCTCCTCTTCCTCCCCTTGTTCTTCCCCTTCTTCCCTCTTCTCCTCTCTTCCTCCTGCTCCTCTTCCTCCTCTTTTTTTTTTCTGAGTTAAAAACTTGTGTAAACAGCTCTCAGGGCCTGGGGAGACAGCAGTCAATAAAGTGCTCCTCAGGTAGGCCCAAGAAGCTGGGTTCAATCCCCAGAACCCAAGTAAAATGACCCCAGCACCAGGGAGGCAGAGAGAGCTGTATCCTGAGGCTTCTTAAGGTCAACCAAGTTAGCCTAGTCAGTGAGCTCTATGTCAGTGAGAGACCTAGCCAGTCTGGAAGGAGGTCAATAGCATTCCTGAGGATAACACCCAAGAATACTGTTTGGCCTCAGCACATACTTGAACATGCATCTGTGCTGAGAGAGAGAGAGAGAGAGAGAGAGAGAGAGAGAGAGAGAGAGAGAGAGAGAGAGAGAGAGAGAGAGGAGAGAGAGAGAGAGAGACATACCGGGAAACATACCGGATAGCTCCATTCACAAAAAATGCACTGAGTGTATTAATTTTTCTAATAGGTGCATTAATGTAAAAATTTAAACTAGGCAAAACTAAATCTCATTTGTCCTAGCACATCAAAACTCAGCTAGCAGTCACAGCACCTGTAAAATCTCAGTAGCCATATTTCAAGACTTGGGTTGGGCAGGGTAGCGCTAGGTAGCAGATTCTGTTGCTCATTCCTCCTCCTGCTGAAATTCTAGGAACATAGGAAAGCTCTCAAATCTTCCTCTTTGCCGAATATAAATAACAGATACATGAGCTTTGTGATATAATCCTAAATTGCTGTGCCACCTAGTCAGATTTCTGTGAACAGAGGAGATAAATGATGCGTGTGTTTTGTGACACTTAGGAAAACAGTTCCAAGTCCCACTGAGCACTTATTTAGTATCACTGTGGACTTGGAGAAACCCTGGCTTACAAAATAGACCATGCTGTGGTCTAAGCTATGAGCTTGGGGAAGGTATTTGTGCTGGCCAGTTTTCTGTCAACTTGACACAAGATAGAATCATCAGAGAAAATGGAGCATCAATTGAGAAAATGCCTCTGTAAGATCAGGCTGCTGGCAAGCCTCTATTGAGCCCAGTCCGTGGTGGGCGGTGCCACCCCTACACCGGCGGTCCTGGGCTCTATAAGAAAGAAGGCAGCATAAGCCATAAAGAGCAAGGCATGAAGCAGCACCCCTCCATGGCTGCTACATCAGCTCCCATCTGCAGGTTCTTGCCCTGCTTGAGTTCTTGTCCTGACTTCTTTCAGTGATGAGCAGTGATGTGGGAGCCCAAGCTGAATAGAATCCCAGAGTTGCTTTTGGTCATGGTGTTTCATCACAGCTACAGAAACCCTAACTAAGACAGCGTTCATATTCATTTACCTTCCCGGCTCCTGGTACACACTTTATAACTCAATTGTAGCACTTGTCATACACAAAAACACATGTCATAAGCATGGGAAGCTCGGGCACTTTTCACTCAGGCTACATAATTCATTCCCTTGACAGTGTCTGTCCGTCGGGAGCTGTTCTAGTCATGGGGCTGCAGCAAAGCTAGGAACTTTGTCTTTGAACTTTTATTCTAACAGACAGGGATGATACACAATAGATAGGAATGGTACACAAAACAAACAGAAGGGAGGAAGTGCCTGGAGAGGAATACAGCAGGGGAATGTGAGGGATCAGAGTCGGGCGGTATAGCTTATTCAGTGAAGTTTGTGTGCACAGTTGGTACCCAGGTAGGTCTGGAGATTCCCTGGGTTTGGGAGGTGAGGGTGTTGGGTGAGAGATGACGAGGGCACACGCTGACTGAGTGTGGGAGACTAATGTGGGGTCTGAAAGGTAACACAAGGAAAGAAAGAAGCCCACAATGTGGAAATAGGTCGGAGATGAAAGATCCAGAGAGATTTCAAAGAAAAGACACAGGACACACCTATGGTCACTTGACACTTGACAAAGGAGCTGAAAACATCCAGTGGAAAAAAGACAGCATTTTTAACAAAATGGTGCTGGTTCAACTGGAGGTCAGCATGTAGAAAAATGCAAATTGACCCATTCTTATCTCCTTGTACAAAGCTCAAGTTCAAGTGGATCAAGGACCTCCACATAAGACCAGATACACTGAAACTGATAGAGGAGAAAGCGAGGAAGAGCCTCAAACACATGGACACAGAGGAAAATTTCCTGAACAGAACACCAATGGTTTATGCTCTAAGATCAAGAATCAACAAAAGGGACCTCATAAAAGTGCAAAGTTTCTGTAAGCAAAGGACACTGTCAATAGGACAAAACAGCAACCAACAGATTGGGAAAAGATCTTTACCAACCCTACATCTGACAGAGGGCTAATATCCAATATATACAAAGAACTCAAGAAGTTAGACTCCAGAGAGCCAAATAACCCTATTAAAAATGGGGTACAGAGTTAAACAAAGAATTTTCAACTGAGGTATATCAAATGGCTGAGAAGTAACTAAAGAAATGTTCAACATCCTTAGTTATTAGAGAAATGCAAATCAAAATATCCCTGAGATTCCACCTCATACCAGTCAGAATGGCTAAAATCAGAAACTCAGGGGACAGCAGATGCTGGTGAAGATGTGGAGAAAGAGGAATACTTCTCCATTGCTGGTGGGACTGCAAGCTGGTACAACCACTCTGGAAATCAGTTTGGTGGCTCCTCAGAAAATAGGACGTAGTACTACCTGAGGACCCAGCCATACCACTCCTGGACATATACCCAGAAGATGCTCCAACATGTAATAAGGACACATGCTCCACTATGTTCATAGCAGTCTTATTTATAATAGCCAGAAGCTGGAAAGCACCCAGATGTCCTTCAACAGAGGAATGGATACAGAAAATGTGGTATGTTTACACAATGGAGTACTATTCAGCTATTAAGAATGATGAGTTCATGAAATTCTTAGGCAAATGGATGGAACTAGAAAGTGTCACCCTGAGTGAGGCAACACAATCACAAAAGAACACACATGGTATGCACTCACTGATAAGTGGATATTAGCCCAATAGCTCTGATTACCCAAGAAACAATTCACAGACCACATGAAGATCAATAAGAACAAAGACCAAAGTGTAAGTGACTCAGTTCTTCTGAGAAGGGAACCAAAATACTCACAGGAGCAAATATGTAGATAAAGTGTAGAGAAGAGACTGAAGGAAAGGCCATCCAGAGACTGTACCACCTGGGGATTCACCATTTATAGTCACCAAACCCTGAAACTATTGTGGATGCCAAGAAATGCTTGCTGAAAGGAGCTTGATATGGCTGTCTCCTGAGAGGCCTTGCCAGAGCCTTACAAAGGCAGATGCTCACAGCCAACCGTTGGGCTAAGCTTGGGGTCCCCAATGGAGGAGTTAGAGAAAGGACTAAAGGAGCTGAAGGGGTTTGCACCCGCATAGGAAGAACAACAATATCAACCAACCAGACCCCCCAGAGCTCCCAGGGACGGGGTACCCATGGCTCCAGCTGCATATGTAGCAGAGGATTGACTTGTCAGGCATTAAGGGGAGGAGAGGTCCTTAGTCCTATGAAGGCTTGATAGATGCCCCATTGTAGGGGAATTGAGGGCAGGGAGGTGGGAGGGGGGCAGGTGGAGGAACATCCTTATAGAAGTAGGGGGAGGGAGGATGGGATAGGAGCTACCCAGGTTGGGGGGCGGGGAACTGGGAAAGGGGATAACATTTGAAATGTAAATAAAGAATATATCCAATTAAAAAAAAGAAAATAAGCAATAAAATAAAATAAAAATAAGAAAATAAAATTAAAAAGAAAAGACAACAGGAGAGGAAACGGTTGGTGGTCTCAGAGTCTCAGAGGCCACACTGCTTGTCACTCAGTGCAGTGGGAGAGATAACCAAAGTTCTTACCGAGGGTCTGCAGATAAAGAGTGTAAGTGAAAAAAATCACATCCTGATTTTCACAAAACTGTACTTGAAGTAGAGCATGTCCTTCCCTTGTGAGAGTAGGCAACAGACCACACTAGTATCAGCATCCCCTGCTGCTGCTTTCCCATTTTTCCTGCATCTCTGCAAACTTCAGATATCTGAGGTTGTCACTCATTACTTATGCACATCAATACACAAAATCATGGAAATCAATGGACCACTGCTGAGTCACATCTATTTAACTTCACCCGATGTGATTCTCTGCCTCTTGTTTTATACACGTATAAGCAGTATTCCGAGAAGGGCCTTGTGCATGAACAGTGATGGACTCCCCCTTATGGGACTGGTTTTGAAGAGCCACGTGCACATGTTGTATGAGGGCGCTGTTGTAACCTCACAGCTGTGGAGTATTGGTAGCCGGGATGAGCAATGGAGATTGCAGGGTGTGACTGGATTAAGGTGTATTTTGAAGGCCCAGCCCATCTGATATTTGGCTGAGATATCAGAGATTTGGGTATGCAAGAACAAGAGGAAGCAGGCGGTTAGTGCTTGGCCTGCTGGAGGGTGGAGCCGCCACCCATTCAGATGGGAAAGGGGGTCCTGGTGACACGTGTGTTCACAGTGGGGCAGCAGCATTCTTCAGATTAGGCTTGTCCAAATGTTGCACAGTTATCACATTGATTTCTATTAATTTTCACTTAAAGAACCTGAAGCTACATTCGTAGATGCCTGGAGACTTGACAGTGTTCTTGATGATGAGATCTTACTTTGTCAAATAAAGCTTCTTTTTTTCTCACAGTGACTTCAGCCTTAAACTCTGGCAATTAACCGCATCAGTTTGTTTGACTGTTGGTTGCCATTGTCATTCCCGATTTCTCCTTTTCAACTTTCTCTGATATCTTATGCATGTATGCATATAGACCACATATAATAATGACTTATTGAGATGTAATATAATAAAATACTTCCACTAAATTGTATAATTCGGTGGCTATATATATGTGTATATATATATATATATATACATATATATATATGATGTACATTCATCAAAAACATTTCTCATCACCTCTAAGCCAACCCATGCCCACTGAATAGCCACCTCTGATCACCTTGTCCCCATAGCTGAACACTTTCCTTTCTATCTCTATAAATTTGCCTATTCTGGATGTTTCATAGGAACATAATGACATAATTATGGTGTTTTATACATAGCTTTTCTCACATGTAACATGCCCTGTCACATCATTTCCTTTTGTGGCTGAATAGTATTCCATCGTGTGCATATGCCACGTTTAGGTTGTTTTCTCCTTTGGGAGTGTTGAAACTAAGGTGCTATGGACATTTTGTAGGACATTTTTTTCCATTTCTTCTATTTCCCTAAGACATTTGGTCTTTGTTTTTAACATTTGCATCTCTATCAGAACTACATTTTGGTGCAATCTGTCCATATCAGAACCAAGTTCTCATCTTTGTCCTAAAGATTATTTAAATTGTTTTGAGGTGATATTAATTCATGAGATTTTTAACCAGTTAGTTTTATACATATACATCTTTGCAAATAAAGCATTTTGTTTATAATGTGCAACCATGCATTGCAATTTAAGCACAGATATTAATGAACCAGGAGTTAAATAGGCTAGAATCATTTATAATTAAGAGGAATAACATTGTTCTATTTAGTAAAGAAACCCTGATGAGTAGAGAGAATGTGGTGTCAGGCCAGCTATATAACACACGGAACCCATGACAAAATGGGAATATGGAACTCTGGCTTGATGTGGAGAAGCTAGTTTCCCCGGTTTGTGGGATGACTGCTCCAACCCTTGGCACACTCATCCTGAAAGAGCTTGATATACTGAAAACATGTGAGCGGCATGGGCAAAGCTCACAAACTCCCCAGCTGTGTGCACCATGGCTCTATTTACCGAGGGTGGGAACAGTCACCCCCATTGCTATGACCAGAGATGCCACAAATCATGTACCCGATCTTCAACTTTCTCCATGTACCTCACTTCAGGTAGAAGATGGTTTGGTTTTAAACCCATCTTTGCTGCACTCTTCACGCGATTCTCTAACCAGTGTCCAAGGTAGAATTGAGTTGTCACTATTTACAGAGGGAGGCACCAGTGAGGATGGGGTGGTGAGGTAGGAAACAGGTAGAAGAAGATTCATGAGCAGACAGAAGGAAGTGGGAATCAAGTATGCGACATGGCTCTAAGCCCCCAGACATGCTCTTTTGTCTCACTGAACTTGGCTTAAAGACACAAAACTACAGACAAAACTTTTTTTAAAAAAAAAATAAAGATTTATTTATTTTATTTATCTAAGTACACTGTACTTGTCCTCAGATACACCAGAAGAGGGCATCAGATCCCATCACAGATGGTTGTGAACCCCCATGTGGTTGCTGGGAATTGAACTCAGGACCTCTGGAAGAGCAGTCAGTGCTCTTAACCACTGAGCCCTCCCTCCAGCTCCAGATGAAACTTTTAAGAGTTCTAAAATGGTGACCTCAAAGAATTAAACTCTTAATGGTGAGTCCCCTTATAACATGCAGCTCTGGGCTGCTCTGTAGGGAGCATGCACATGAGGCCAACTCCAGCGATTATAATTTCTCAATATAAAACATTTTTAAAATTTTGGGAGAGATTGTAAGAACCAGAGAACCAGAAAGCCTGCTGTGAGTAAGTGTTTCCTAGAAATGACAGGCAAGCTATATCCATGGATCTCAACCATATGGCTGCTGGGACAAGACCCGATGGGTCCCACCCCTAGGCAAAAAACTACAGGTGACTAACGATGGCTGAGAAGAGAGGATTAGCCTCTCCCATGGATGAGCCCCCTTATTGGTTATCCAATTTCAAGTGGTCATCTCTGAAATGATACACATACAAACAACACTGAATGGACTTAGCATGCTATATGCATGTATCAATGTGTGTGTGTGTGTATACATACATATATATACATATATAATGTGTGTGTGTGTATATATATATATATATATATCTCAAAGTAGAGATCATTGATTTGAGATGAAGTATATGTATATGTATATGTATATGTATATGTATATGTATATGTATATGTATAGAGATACATAGAATGGGTGGGAGGTGGGAAAGCAAATAGGGGAATGATATCACATTTTAAAGTTTAAAAATGTGAGAGAGGGATTTTAGCTCTCTGTATGAAATAGGAAATAAAGTGTGCTGAGCATTTTAAATTATATGCATTAAACTGTATGTATTTAGATTATATATACTTACATGTAACTTTATGTTATGGTTGGTTCATCCTGTGATTGTTAACATATTCTTTGTACTTTTTTATATATTTTCTAGGTTCTTTAGAATGAAGTGAATTATTTTTATAACCAGTTGCCTTAATGTTACATAGATATACATTGCCAGATATTATCTTATACAAGTGTGATATTAGTTTAGTACTGTAACCAAGAAACCTATTTCTGTTCTTGCCCAGGTCCATTACGATAAGATTAGCTAAGTTTCTGGATACTCCTGGTGTTGAAAAGCTTGTCAGCACCCTCTTGCTGAGTACAAAGATACTGGATGATTTAGCCCAGTACAACGAGGCTGCCCGAGACCCTGTAAGTGCTGCTTGCCTCTGAGTGGCTTTGTTTTCCTGGTTGCAAGGGACCATCATGATGCACAAAGATTCAGTCTTGTAGCTTCATTGAACATCCTTGGAGAATTTGTGGGGGTTGGGGGGAGCAGCAGAGGTAAGGTGAGAAGTTGCAGATCTAACTATCATCATAGAAGGAGAGTTTAGGAATCCATGGTGTCTGATGTCCATTCCAGTAACAATGAGTACTAGATCTAGGTTAATGGAGCTTCATTTTAATTATGTTAGGTGATGAATTTAGCTAGGACCTTCTGTTGAGCTGGTTTGAGGTTTGAAAGACTAGATAAAAAGTGATCCTCTGTGGTCAGAGTTTGGTCTTTTCTAGCATACTAACCTAAATATGAGCTGTGGAAAGCATCAAGCCGGTGTCAGTCCACCTGCTAACACAGAGGCTGGTGTCAGTCCACATGCTAACACAGAGAGTTAACTTGGCCAGATGTGCAGTTAGCCAAGAGGTTGGAGAAACTGTAACTTCTCTAATATGCTTTATGTTGAAACACTTTTATCGAACTATGACCAAGAAACAGTTTAGTAAGTTTTGCAATTCACAGTAGTAAATTACAATTTACTACTATGTAAGTAGGATTTGCCAATTGAAAGAGACAGGTCCCCACTGGTCACTGGTCCCCTCACACCTCCATTCAGAAACTCTCCCAGGTTAATATACCTTTGCTTCCCAAATCAAAAATAGTTATGCCTACTTTTGATCTTTATGTAAGGAAAGTCATACAATTTTTCTTTCCTGATATAGAGTTCCTTTTCTCAGCAATATGTTAATGAGATTTGTCTATATTATGACAGAATTATTTCACCTCATGAATGTATCAACTGTTTCTTCATTCTGCTGCTGAGGTTATTTGGAAAAACAGGAATAATGGCTTTTTAAAAATAAAATAAAGCAAATCCTTTAAAGTTAATAAATTTAACTTTAAAAAATTAAGTCACCAGGGAGACACCAGACACCTAACACGATGAAATCAGGAAGGTATATTATTATCAGGGCATAAAATTAAAATAAACACCCATTATGCTTTGGTCTTTCTCCGTCTCTTATCTTGGTAGCCTCTTCCCTTCTGGCCCCTCAGTGTAATCTCGGGTCCTCTCTTCTAAGGTCTAAATTCTAATGAATTTGAAGGGAGTGTTCTCTAAGACAAAAATTTTAGTGAGGGGGCTGGAGACTTGTTGCTCTTCCAGAGGACTGGGCTCAGTTCCCAGCATCCACATGGTGGCTCCCAACTATCTTTAGCTCCAGTTCCAGAACACCCAATGTCCTCTTCTGACGTCCACAGGCACCAGGCATGCACATGGTGCACAGCATACATATAGTCATAACATTCGCACAAATAAAATGAGCTACAAACATCTAAGACTACTAAACATTTGAGTGTTGATTCTGTTCCTGTGGTTACTGCAGCCATGGCTGGTAAGTTCACAGCACTAGTGACTGATTTGAGAGACCTCGGTAGTGATGATTTCTGGGGTCTTAATGAAACTCACTCTTACCTTTGCAGGATGGAACAGCACTGCAGGTGTTCGTAGCAGAAGTTGCAGATCAAATAGTTGGCATTGCAGTGATCAGAAAAGAAATGGTAAGTTCTGAAGCTGAAGCTGCCATTAACTTGCTTGGTTGTATCAGCCAGCACAACTCTCTCTCTCTCTCTCTCTCTCTCTCTCTCTCTCTCTCTCTCTCTCTCTCTCAAGTTAAAAATGTTTGGAATTTCTGGGTGTAGTGGCACATGCCTATAATCCCAGCATTTGCGAGGCAGAAGCAGGTAGAACTCTGAGTTCAAGGCCAGCCTAGTCTACATGGGGATTTCAGGATAGCCAGAGCTACATAGTGATACCTTGACATCAAAAAACAAACAGAACACAAACATACACACACATACACACATACACACACATTTAGAATACTACAAATATGAAAAGATTCTCATTCTTAAAAATCTAATAATCTATGGCCATCAGATAATAATAATAATAATAAAGTCCCACTGCTGTCTCCAAAGGATTGCTGCTACAGTTAGTCATTCATCTTTACCAGCATCTTTCTTCACAGTCAGAGGTGTGTGTGCGTGTGTGTGTGTGTGTGTGTGTGTGTGTGTGTATTGTCAAGTGTGTGTGCCATTTTATATTTTTCCCAATATAGTTATTCCAAGTCATTTATTACTGAATAGTCTATTATGTTGCTGCTGACTTAAAATACTGCTTTTACATTTATTGATTTTGTATATTCCTCCATCTCTCTTAAGTTTGATTCCATGCTATTGGTTTATTTATTGATACCCATTATATTATCATATGTTTTTAAAATAATTACATGTTATTAAATTATTAAATTAAAATGTTTTTAAATTATTGTTTTTGTTTTTAAATTTCATGTTCATAGGTGTTTGCCTGCATGTAGGTCTCTTTACCACGTATATGCCTGGTGCCCTCTGAGGTCAGAAGAGGGTGTCAGATCCCTGGGACTGGAGTTACAGCAGTTGTGAGCAACCATGTGGGTGTGGGCTGTTGAGCCCAGGTCTTCTGGAAGAGCAGCCAGTGCTCTTAACCACTGAGTCATCTCACCCCACCACATGTTTGATATCTAGCAACAGAGGCGTTTTTCATTGATATTCTTTGGTTTTGTTTGTTTTCTTGAGATAGGGTCTCATATAGCTCATGTAGAATAGGCTAGCCTTGTACTTGCTATCTTGTGATATAATAAAATATGATCTTGAACTCTTGATCCTCCAGCCTCCACCTCCCAAGTGCTGGGATTACAGGTCTATCACCACGATCAGCGTTCATTTGCCTCATTTCCCCAAATTTTCTTGACATGTCTTCCTTTGGATAAACTTTCTAATACTCACCATGCAATATTTATGCCTGTGTGGATTTTATAACATTTATTTTCCTCTCAGCAATCTAGCTTTCTGTGTTAAGTCCAGGTTCTTTGACAATACATGCTTTTGGATCAGTGGTACCATCAGAAGACAATTTGAATGTGTTCCCTGGAGATCCATGCTTAGAAGCTCTGCCCAGTATGACTGCATTAAGTGGTGGGAAATTGATGGGTCATTGGGGTACTGCCTATGAAGGAAATTAAGTAGTTCTTGGGGATCCCACCCAGTGAGTTACAGAAAAGTGAATTGTTACAGAAAGAGTGAGATAGCTCCTTCACTTCTTTCCCATTTATGTGAATCTCTCTCTCTCTCTCTCTCTCTCTCTCTCTCTCTCTCTCTCTCTCTCTCTCACGATTATGCGATTATGCCATCATGCACTCAGTCTAGGGGTCTTTACCAGAGCCCAGACCAACATGGTGCACTTCCAATTTCCAAATCACTGTACTAAATAAATCTCTTTATGTATGTATGTACATATGTATGTATGCATGTATGTATATGTATTTATACACACACACACACACACAAAATGCACTGAACCTTGGATACTTTTTTTTTAATAGTAATGGACATGAATTAATGCAGTCAGACACTTAGCTGCCCTGCAAGCCTACTGGCTACCTTCCTCCCTCTTACTTGGTTCCTGTGAGCTCGACTGAACTGACAGCAATGCCTGCCTTTGCCCTTTGGCCTTCTGTTGGGTTTGACCAAAGAGAGGCCTTGACAGGAAGAGGGAGGACAATGAGGCCAAGGAGTCTACATCAGACTGAGCCCATGCCGAGCCCACCGGCCTTGTCTCCGGGATGCTCTCTTTGTGGATTCCTGTGACCAGTCTTCCACCTACTTCACCCACTAATAGCTTTCAGTTGCTCTCTTACCGTCCCTGCTAATTTCCCCACACCTTCCCTTCTCTGTAAATACTCCCTTTGTTGAGCCTACCTCCAATTATCTTAATTTGAACATGCCATCTGTCTCCTGCTGTGGCCCTTTCCCAATATACTCTAAAACATTTATGATTTTTTTCTATTTGGTTTGTAATTTTTTCTTGATAATGTACGTACATACCTCTTGTTGTACCTTGTAAACGTTTATTTAGAGTATAGGAAGACCATGAATTTTTGTATTTTGATCTTGTATCCAATTAGCCTTCTAATGTCTCTTTTTCACTCTGAGAATTTAAAAATTGATCAGCCCCCAGCCCCCAGCCCCCAGGCACAGCATCAATTTCAAGCCATTCCATTGCTGAGAGCGGTTAGAGGCCATGGCCAGACTCAAAGGAAAGAGGTATGTGCTGTGCCTGTCAGAGAGGGAGCTGGGGGGACTTTGTAGAAAATCATCGTGGTAGCTGGACTGCTCCGGTCACTCTCCCCATCTCCTGAAGCCTAATGCCAGCCTCACACTTGCTATGTAGCCAAGCATGAACTTGAACTCCCCACCCAAGTGCTGAGATTACAGCTGTGACCACTATGCCTGACTCTATTTTTTTCTTTTCTTTCTCTTTTTTTTCAATTTTATTGCATGAATAGAGCAACATTAAATGGTAGTCCTGATAAAGGCTGCTTTTTAAATTGTCTATATTGTTATGGTATAATTCAATATTTTTCTTCATTTAACATGCTATTTGTAGGTGTCAAGGAGATACCAAGTCTTCTACTTTTTGATAATAATGGTTTCTTTGATGGATAGGTATTAAATTTTTCTTGATGTGTTTTTGGACTTTACCAGGATGTCTTTAAGGGCTTATCCATTTGTTCTTTGTATTTTTTCTCTGTTTAATTCAGTGTGTCTCAGTTGCTGTTTTTGGATGATGGCATATCTGAGTCTACCCGTCTTGTCCTCATGTTAGATTCCCATTTGATAGTGTATAAAGTTCTCCAGGTATTTACCCTCAGAATGCTTGTGTGAACTGTCATTGTCTCGAGTATTCGGTGCCACTGATTAAATCTAACTGGAGGACAATCCCATCCCTAATCCTCTGCAAACACAAGTGAATTGGTTTGGTCTTTCTTGAGTCTTTTTAAGAGTTTTTGTCCATTTGTTTTGCTTTTGGAGAGGTGTTTTGGTTTGGTATTGGAGGGTTGCTTTTTGCTTGCTCAACAGAAATCCTGAGGTTTTATCAAGGAATACTTACTTTATGCCTCGGAGGGAAGCATTTTCTTCAGTCTCTTAGGTGGGTTTGGGATCTTTTGAATTGATCCTTTGGTGTCTCTGACTAGTAGGAATAACAGGTCACTTGGAGCTATCTCCTTAACATTAGTTTTCTGAATCTCTAATCTAGTCTCTGACCAGGATTTTAATACTATCCAGATCTTCATTGAAACCTGTATCTCAGAGTTCCTAGATTTAACTTAAAAGTCTTTCCCTTGTTCACTTACAGTTTCTTCTGTATATCCAATTACATTATAAGCAAGATTTCTCTTGGGAACCTGTGGGGACATTATATTGAGTTTTAAAAATTCTCCCCTGTCCTCCTGTTTACCTCTTTTCTCACTGTAGCAAGCCATGTGTCTCTCCCCTGTAGTTGTCACATTACTGTCCTCACAAGGCTGTCTGTGTCATGAATGAAAGATTAAATAGCCATCGTGGGTGGCCAGCATGGCTGTAGTTCTCTACTTCCTCCCTGCCACTGCTGGCAGGGCTGCCCACCTGTCCTGTTGGGAGGTGGGCAGCCATTCTTTGACTTCCTCTTGTATACTTGAATGTAGTAGCCGCAGGCAGGCAGGGACCCCAGTGTGGACCAAGGCGGTAAAGGTTTTTAACCAAGCCATTCGGTTTTCTTTCAAGGTCACACTGCCTTACATTTGGCCTCTCTTCCACCCGCGCTTCTTTAGAAAAGGTTGTTGTCCTTGCTATGTTAAGGGATTTGGGAAGAGAGTAAAAGAATAGCTGTTATGAGCTTTCTGAAGTCTCTGCTCTTGAAACTGTGTTTTTCTCTATCAGTGGGTTTCACAGTAGAGACTTGCAGGTCATATTTGTCAAAATTTTAATTTTCCTGTCATCAAGAACAGTCACATTCACTTCGGATTATCCGCCTTCCTTCCCTGCTCTCCATAGTGTGCCCAGAGAGGTGAAGGAGGCCAGGCTGCAGCAGTGTGCGGCATGCATGAGCCCTGATTCCACCGTAGTGTGAGGACACAAAAGGTCCCTGAAACAGGAGCAGTGTACCCAGGATTTCCCTCTCCACGTGAACACTCATGAATCCCTTAAATTACCTCCCACTGCATAAACCCGTTAGCATGGCAAGACCAGAGTAGGCAGTGCCCTGCTTGGGCTTTTTCTCCACGGCCCAGTCACGGGCTAACAGGTGCGACTCTGAAATGGGACACTTCTACACTAGCAGGTGATCAGTAACAAACCCAGGACACCAGTGAGTCTGTCTACCGACTGGCTCTTGAATAACCTGTGCCCAGTCACTTGTGCTGTCTCACTGGTGTTCCTGGTGCCCAGAAATGTTATGGGACTGCTCTGCTGTGCTGCACCTGACCAGGCACCCAAGGCTCGCCATGGTGACAGCAGCCAAAGGTATAAGGAACAAATCCACGAAGCCATTGTCTTAGGGTTTTATTGCTGTGAAGAGACAACATGACAATGTCAACTCTTATAAAGGAAAACATTTCACTGGGGCTGGCTTACAGTTTCAGAGGTCTTGTCCATTATCATCATGGTGGGACGCATGGTAGCATGCAGGCAGACATGGTGCTGGAGAAGGAACTAAGAGTTCTACATCAGGATCAGCAGGCAACAGGATTTGAATGGCTTGAGCTTTATGAGAACTCAAAGCCCACCCCCTAAGCACAAACCTCCTTCAACAAAAGCCACTCCCTATGGGCCTATGGGGGCCATTTTCTTTCAAACCACCACAGCCATCTTCCACAGACAGATCACCAGAACAAGCACATGCCTTCTGCTTTAAAAGAATTTGTAAGCCAAGTATGATGGTGTGCATATACCTGTAATTCCAGCACCAGGAGGCTAGCCTTGGTTACACGGTGAGTTCAAGGTGGACCTAAGCTACCCAGGAGACCCTGACTCAATAGCCAAGGGCTGCGGATGTAGCTCAGGGGTAGAGCACTTGCCAAATGTGCTCAAGACTCTCACTTCAACTCCTAGCACTGAAAATCGAATTAAAGAGAAGATGATGAAACAAACATATTTATCAATATTACACTTGAGGCCATTTTTAAAAATCTGTGTGTGTTTGTGTGTGTTGTGTGTGTGTGTGTGTGTGTGTGTGTTTACGTGCTTGTTGTCCTTGTGGGTGCATATGTATGTACATGTGTGTGGAAGCCAAAGGATAGCCTTGGTGTTATTTCTCAGGAACAGTCCACCTTATTTTCTAGGAGCTCTAGGAGTCCCCTGTCTCCATCTCCTCAGCCCTGTGATTGAAGCACATGTCACCACTCCAGGCTTTTTTGCATGGGATCTGGGGGGAATCAATCCAGGTTCTTAAGCTTTTGTGACAAGAACCTTGCCAAATAAGCCATTCTTAACCCCACCGTAAACAACTTTTACTTTTTTTAAGAATAGCTGTTTATTTCAACACCCATGCCTATAACTTGCTTAAAACATCCTTTCTCTGCCTCTTCTCTAGGATATAGAGTACATACGATCTCATTATAACATTGAGGATTTCATCTACTTCAGCCACCACCAGCAGGAGGAACATGGGCGCTTGAACCATTTTGCCCTGAACCCCATTTTCCGACACTACACCAAGTTTTTCCTAAAGGAGATCCTTCGCTTAGGCTATAAGTCATGCCTGTACTATCCAGTGTACTCACAAACCCGGGAAGGCAAGGTAAGAGGCTGGCACACGGGCGTTCGCGGTGGCATCCTTTGTGCACTGCATCTTATTTGTTCTCCCGATGACTCACTGAAGTGTGCATCCAAGTCTCCACTGGCCATATTCGATTAGGCCATTTGCTTCACTGTGGTGAATGACCAAGAGGCTTCCGGTTTCTGAAACGACCAGAAACAATATAATTAGATGAATTTGCTGCTGTTGTTTTTTTTTCCATATTGACAAAATGGCAACAGAAAACTGGAGGAAAAAAACAATCACTGTAAGACACACAAACAGCATATCGTTTCTCACCATGTAGAGCCAAAATGATCCTATCATGTTCTTTGAATACAAAGAATCCCATAGAAATGAGTAGAGTAAATTAGTTCCATCCTAAAATTGGGCTGTATACTGCATCCCAAATAAAACTTATGACCATTTCCATAAAAAGAATGAATGAAAGGCAGAGATGTACAGTTCTGGTGGAACTCTGCCATAGGGAATACCTACATAATTCCACCTTATACTCGGCATACTTCCATAGAGTAACACAGTCATAGAGACCCAGTGTGCCCCAAATACCAGCTCATCTCAGCTCCGCATCCTCCTCCACCCTGCTTTATTGCTCTTGAATGTGCACTTGCTATGCAGGCTGTAAGTTTGCCTCTTCTTTCACAAGTCGTATCCTCAGGAGTCACTGATGTGTACAGGGAGACACCCTCCCCTGCTCATGTACTGTCTCCTGGTTGTTCCACAAGGAAGTCTATTCAAGCCAGACTCCCAAGGGATTGTTTTCTGAAAACTGGTCCCGAGGTCAATGACATTGGTCCTCTTGGTCTGTCCTCTCAAGGTGATGGGTTTCAACCACTAGGCTTTGTAGAAGTTGTCCCTTCAGTTTCTGGTCATGACCTCAAGCCTTCCCATGATCTGCCAAAAGCCCTTGACATTGTCAGGTTTTCTTGGTGTCCGCAAGGGCCTAAGAGGAATTCTTCAGGTGCTCTTACATAGCCAAGTATTTCTTAGACAATGTGGAAGTATACTGGTGCACACACCTGTAATGGCTGAGCCCAGTATTGTCTTGGAGGGGTGCCTATAGGGAAGAAGGAAGGGCGATGTGGAAATTGTATGGGAAAACCATGGACCCAAACAATTTCCTTCACTTTACACTTGATTGCATAGCAACTGTGTGACCTTCCAGGTGTGATATTAAATTCTTAGTTTCTATTTACCATGCTGCCTGTATATGCTGGGTTGAAGCAAAGTCCATTTGCATCTGTAGAAAAGACATGTTAGACATTGCACCTGTGTCTCCTTCTCAAGCAGCACGGAGTCAGGGACGTGCTGCTTGTAAGGCATAGGAAACACATTTGGAAACAGGGTTCCTTAGTCACACTGCCGGTTGTCTTACTCAAGTTCATGTAAAACAAGAATAAGAAGCTGTCCCAAGTCATTTTGAGTCAGAATTCCCAAATTCTCTCCAAGTCCTCAAGCAGTGAAATTGAACTGTCTGTATCTCACTGCCATGGTGGCTCACTCCTAACCTCGTGAGAGGGCCTGCGTCAGGACATAAACCAGAAGTTCTCAACCCATGCTCGTAACCCCCTGGGGCTTACAACAGTAGCAAAATTACAGTTATGAAGTAGCAATGAGATAATCTTATGGTTGGGGGTCCCCACAACACGAGGAGCTATTTTCAGTGGTCGTTGCATGAGGAAGGTTGAGAAGCACCGGCAAAGACAACCCCAGATATAAAGACAGTGCCCTGGGCAGGGTTTCCTGAGTTCTGCTTCTCACTGATGTTTGAAGTCAAGGTGTGAGGTGCAGGGGTTAATGATTCTAGTTTCTGGAAGCTTGTAAAAAAATGTTGGTGGCTACTTTTAAAACAGCACATGAATCATATGTAAAGCATTATGTTTATTAAAATACAGCTAATGATCTGCTATACTTTGCTCTCTGACTCTAATTCAATAAATAGGTACATCATTGCCAGTTTGGCTTTTCACAGTTTTACTCTTGAGGTTGAAATGATTTCTTAGCCCTGAGGTTTTTATTATTATTATTATTACTTATTTTTTTTTATTTCCGGGATTTCATAAATGTCAGTCACCATTCTCTGTCAAGTTTTAAGAACTAGATCAAATTAATACTTAAAGCACTTTTATACAACTTATTTATTATCTATTCCCACAAGCATAAATCTAGTTCACAGTTCAGTCATACAACAAATCAAAATCATTTGATCCTCCTCTCCTGATCCCCACATTCCCGTTCTTTCACAAGACCCTCATTTTATTTTTTTTTTTAAAAAGCCCAAGTAAAGTTGCTGGGGCGCCTTCACCTCTGGGCTAGTTCCCCCGGATGGCATTTTCATCTATGTGTGTTAAGGCATCTTGTGCCAAACACACAAAGGTTAACAGGACTCAGATAACACAGCATAATGGGGTCAAATCAAGCTGATTCACGATCACTATGGAGAGGAATATTCTCCTGGGGGAAATACTTGTACTGAAAAATCCCATAAACCAAACCACTTGTTTATCTGTCATTCCCACAGAGATAGTAATGTAATTACCCTCATAATTATCTTCATTAGTGTGAGGCATTATCTGCAATTCATTCCTCTGCTCGAAGAGTATGTCTGTTTATTTGCTGATTTTTTTTTCCCTCCCCTCTCTGACTTGGCCGAGTTAAGAGTTTTGTATTTGTCAAGCAGCATGCAGACATCTGCGCGATGCCTCTGACATTCTCTCCCCTAAAATAGAGATGGTTGTCTTTCAGCTCCAGAGCTCCTACTCCCACTCCCTGACATCTGCCCTTCATTACTTGGTTCCCGTGCGACCACGACGACAGATTGTCTATCCTCTGGAAAAGCTTGGCATAAACGCTCCATCAAAGGAGGTCTCCAAGGATCAGGTGGGTAGCAGGGCGGCAGGCAGGGAGGCACGGTGCCAGCTCCCGCGGGCTTGGCAGATGGGGTAGCAGCCCTGTCTTCACCAAGCAGGCTGCTTCTTAATTACAGGGAACCTGGCGCTCATACCCTTACAGGCGGCGCCCTGCAAGGGTTCCCTGCAGCCTTGCCCTCAAGTGCTTATTTCACAGTAAGCCTAAAACAGTAGCTGCATCCTCCTTCAGAGGATACAGCAGGGACACTTCGAGTGTTGTTGCTGGTCCCTGGACAAATGAGTGGCCTAGAGCCATCCGCACCCCAGCATATTTTTATCTTCCTTCCCTGTCCTCAAAAGAAGAATCCTCCTTTTAATTGATCGTTCACTTTCAAGTCAGCCAGTGGTCTTTCCACTGTTAGGACAAAGTTGACAGACAATTGTGTGTTGGAGATGTTTGGGTCTTAAGCTAGTTTGTTTGTTTATTTGTTTGTTTGATTGTTTGTTTTAAACATTCACACATAAAAGCTCCTGCGGAAAGTCAAAATGAGCCTTGTTTATTTTACCTACCTCAAGGTAAAAAATAACCCTGGGATGCCATTGAGACCAGAGAGGAAAAGGGGTTGGAACCTGTGTGTAAACGTTTGTGAATGTGAAAGACAGAGCCATGTTTTGGTGGTTGTTGTAATTTAAATGGAAAACATAACCACGTGAACTTGACCAACACATAGGCTTCCAGTGTTGTGGGTATACTGAGTTTAAGCGAGTAAAACAAAATGTCTTAGTGGTTAAGACTTGCCCTTCCCAAAAGCTAAAGGAGGAAAGCGAAGGTGTGAGCATTTCAGACAGTGAGCAGAGGAGTTGCCCCTCAGAGATGAGAGCACCTCAGCCTCAGCACAGAGGGAAGGTACAGACACCAGGCTCCCAGCTCAGTCTTACGTGGGGCAGGCACTGAGCAGACCCAACCTGGGGGCCTCTTCAAGTCTGACCTGGTCCTTATATTGGTAAAATAACAAAATTTATACTTATTTCCTAACAATTATAAATTGTTGTTCTTTGAAAACGAACAGCGATTTGTTTTTTTTAAACATTTATTATGAAAAGTGACAAGCAGATTCAATTATATAGAAGATACTTTGCTACCCACCTCCCCAAACCCCCATGAGTGAGAGACCTTTCCCTTACAGTTTTTTTTTTAAGTGTTCAATCTTTCCTAGTTTTAACAACATTAATTCCTGGAAAAATGAGATTTGAAAAGCATAGACAGACAAAATCCAAGTTTAGTTATGCTACTGTTAGTTTTTGTAGACATTGAATCAGTCTGTCAAATTGCTACAGAAACTTCCATGTGCTTAGGTCTTCATAGACCAGTTTAGTTTTACACAGGATTTCTTATTCCAAACCACCCCTGAAGAACACCAAAGTCCCCATCAACTCAGCACCTGAAAGCAATGATGTATTCTTGGACAATTTGGGTCTTACTGATCAGAGGGGAGGAGCCTCAGAAAGCCGAAGGGTGTGATCTCCCCACATGATGCTTTGCAGTTTGTGTGTCAGATCCAGTGAAGGTAAGAGAGGCTGACCCTTTCGCTGAAATGCCTTCACATAGACAGGGCTGGGCCAAGGGAAGGCCTTTTGTGTAGTGGGGCTCCCGTGACTTCAGCCAGCACTCTCACGGAATGAGTGGGAATGCTGGAGCTACAGGAGAGGCATTCAGAGCTGCTGCTTGGAGCAGGAACATGTTGTTTCAAGCATGCAAGACACCCTGCCCATCTGTCCCCTCCCTGCCTGTCTCCAGGAACCTCTGGAATTGGGCCACCCTGAGATGAGCTGGAGCTCCAGGTGGAGAAAAAGCCAGAGAAAACATTTCATTTCATTAAAAAATGATCCTTGCATTACTCCCCAGGTTGGCATGATTTGAAATCATTGCTTACATGTAATAAATGACCTTTTCCTGCCCATGTCAGGATGTGTGACTCCTTCTCACTCTAGAGTCCTGGCCCATGGACAGGCACAATGGAGACATAAAGTTTAAACCTGGGGTCTAGGAAGAAAAGCCCTTAGGGGGGTGTTGAGAAAAACAATGGTGTGGGTGTTTGTTTGCTACCTAATGCTGGGGTGTCTCTGGTGCTGGGGAATTCTGACTGGTTAAGAAACGTTTCTACCATTACTGACCACATCCAACCTTGGCATCTGGCTTTAGTAAGATTAAGATTTAGTAAGGGATTGGGAAAGCAGGTCGGTGGCTTTTAGTCTGTACAGTGCCTGCAGCTTTGTATAAAACAAAGAGACATACAAGTTTCAAGACCAGTGGATAATGTCTGGGCTGGGGACACAGCCCCGCGGAAGAGCACTTGTGTGACAGGTTTCTGTTTGTTGCTCCACACTGCTGCAAACAAACCACACAGCAGCAACACCACACTGGAGTAACAAGGTTGAAAACATAAAAGAAAGGATCAGCAACATTGTAACCCCTCACAGAATGGACCTAGATATTTAACACGAGGCCCGGATTTATATGGAAGGTTTCTTTTTTTCTCTTTTAAAAATCCTTTTAGATGTGTTTAACACCTTAAACAATTGTCTGAGATAAGTTGAGCCTAATAGGATTGTTTGGGGAGGAATTTCAATACAATCCTAGCACCCCTGTGTTCTAGAAGAGCGATAGAACGCCCATGGCTGAACCACACAGGGCTGAGTAGGCACCATTTCTCACACAGTTCCCGGCTCCCGGTAAGCCTCACATCCCCTGGCCACAAGCATCAGCTTCCATGCCTTACTGGTGTCTTTTCTCTCCAGTCACTGACTTTTCATGCCTTTTATCCTGCTTAGAGCATCTCTGAGTAGCTGTCTTCCCTCGCTTTCACCTACGAAGCCAATCTTCAAGGGGACAGATCACCCCAGGCATGAGTAATGGGATAGAATGCTTTTCATCTCTGTGGGTTGCCAATTTGAACCTGGCACAAGGCGGCAGTGATGCGGATTCATCACTGCATGGGAAGGCAATGTATGCTCTCCCTCTCCTCCGAGTCCTCCCTTCCCCACCCTGAGGCCATAGAGCTTCTGCCTTGTTTGTACCTTTTCCGTGGCTTCTATTAATAGACAGCTCACTCCTGAGCAGATCATAGGAAAGCACCTAAATGCCTTCATCTTCATCACACCTAGAAGCCTCTAAAAGTCACAGTAATATCTCTACAGCTGACCAATAGGAATTCACGGATGAGAGAGAAGGCTTTTCCTGGTTGAGGCCACAATCCGCACAATAGGCTTGGAAGATCCTCATGCAGCTTGGATGAGCCTTCTTGGCCTATGCATTTATGTTCTAAGCTAAACACTCATTTAGATGGGTCGCCACAACTCACCATCGTGAGTACTGTGATCCTGAGAAATACTCCAAATTTGCCTGAGTTCTTTGTGCGGACAAACTAATTAAAGATTGGGCAAGTTTGCCTTTCTCATACTTTGGAGGTCTGTGGAGAAGGCGTTTTTTCCTTTCCTGACTGTACCCTAGAGGGATTTCTAGTTGACTTTGTTCCTGTTACTGCTCTTGGGAAAGCTGCCAGTATACTTAACAGTATATTAATTTTTAATTTAACTTATTTCTTTCATGCATTTGGATATTTTACCTGCGTGTATATCTGCGTACCATATGCTTGCAGTACCTTCAGAGGCCAGAAGAAAGTGCTGGATCTCCTGGAGCTGGAGTTACAAACAGTTGGGAGCCACCACGTGGGTGCTGGGGAACTGAACCCAGGTCCTCTGTAAAGCCACCTGCCCTGCTCCTTAGTTACAGAATTAATGGAGGTAGATGTTGGAGGGGGAGGATAGTAGGAGCTGGGACTCACACCAGGACTGGACCTGTGTCTGTAGAGTTCCTGGAGTGTCTGCGTTTCGTGTCTCAGCTACTTCCTGAGCTTCCTCTTGTGGTGGTTAACAACTATTTATAATGCTAACCTCCAGAAATTTACCTTGGAATCCACTATGTTTATTATTCACAAGAGTTCTTATGGTCTGTCCTAACTATAGTCTTTGTCTTGATCTATAGTGGTCACAGAATGAAGGTATGCTCTCATCCCCATCAGGAGAAATCATGCTTTCGACTGTTCAGCTCCAATGTTATTTTATTTTTTTTCTTCTGGTAGTTAATGACAGTCTGCCGAAATCTGAACTAACTTCTTTAGATGCCTCCATTTGGATTCTCTGTGTTTATTTTCTCCACACCTCCTTTCGTCCTTGTACAAGAAAAAAAAAAAGGCAGTATATCCAAGACCCACCTCCCCACCCCCACCCCCAGCCCCAGAGCTAAGTGTTGGCCCACCCTTTCCTGGTACGTGATCTCAGGAAGATGTCACTGGCTGGCATTCAGTTACCCTGTGAATTGCCCCTTTTTATCTGGGCTGCTCTTCCCCAGTCCAGCTATAATTACCATCTGATGGACGGTTACTGGATCCTGTTGCACTTGGGCATCTGCTGCCTTGGGAAATTGCATTATTCTCCCAGCACCTGCTAGGTTTTCCCCAGAGTAATTGTTTCCCAGTCCTTTTCTTAAACGTGGTAACTTTCACTGACAGTAGTCAGACTTCTCTTAGTCATAGCAGTGGTTGAAATATGTAGTATATTTTTTAAACAGTCAAACAAACAAAGAAACCAACCAACCAACCAACCCAGCAAAATCCACAGTTTTTCAGTCTCTCCTTGGGAGATGATTCTAAAATTGTAAACCTGTGGTTATCAGCATCATATATGCATTGATCCTTGTTAATATCATCACAGTGAAGTTTCCTGGACATGAAACAAACCTACTTTCAGTGACTACTGGGGTCTGGTTGGCTTTTTAAGCCCTGTTCTCAGCCTCTTCCCACATGTTCATGCTACTCCTGGGAAACATGTTTCCTTAGTATGGTGGGGAATCCTTTCCTCTGTGACTTGTAGAGAAATTTGTATAAATTCCTTCATGGGCTCCCTTTTTCTCAAATAATACACCTTCGGTGTCATTTTCCCCAATGCTCTGACACTCATGCTATGTGTATGCAGATATCAGAATGGCCTATAGGCCAGTGGTTTGACTCTCACAAGTCTTTTCCCTCAGACAGTGATGCCGGCATCCCTCCTGTGGTTACTGTTGGCTGAGATCTGGCTGAAGGTTTCCAGTGAACCCATCTTACATAGCTGTCACACCAGCACTTACTGTTGTGACCATCTTCCTTATAGAGGGGTGTGTGTCAGGTGGGGGTGACTTGTTCAAAGGCTGGTTCGTTGATGGCCCTTCCCACCAGGAAGCTAATTGCCCAAACTCACTCTTAGCCATGACTTGCAGAGTTTATTACCTAACATGTAAATCTGACACCACAGCCAGTCTAGGAAACTAGCAAACAGAGAAAGCAGACAGCTTGACACTAAACTCTTTTAATCCCTTACATCTTTGACACCAGCCACTTAATCAAAACGTGACCCACAAACTTGCCAGGATTCCCCACCCCCTTCCAACTCTAGCCGGTTTCTGCTCTTAGTGTCAATCCTGTAACCAGCCTGACTCTGGCTGAGGGAGGCTGTGGAGAAGCAGACATCTGGGCCCAGGCTGGTGTGCTAGGCCAGTTTTGAGACATCAATAGATGGAGGGTGTCTATAATTCTCTCTGTGTTGTATCAGCATGCTGTTACAAGCCTTTCAGAATTGTGGTGGCAGCTGCTATGGAAAGAAGAAAAATATGATCCCATATGGTGGTTATATTACAAACTTCTCAAGATTCAGCTCTATATTGAACGGCGCTCAACAGTGCTCTTAGCCTATGGCAGGAGTGCCTGATGGTTTACTTGAGGAGCTAGCGGCACGACTCACAAATGCTGGATGGCATTTAGGAGTTGGGCCATGAGAGGATGGCAAAATGATGAGAAGTTGTGAAATTGACTTTCAGTGTCTCAGTACCAACCAGCGCCAAATCTTATCATTTTACAGAATAAAATGGTTTAGGACAGACACGCTTCTACCAAACTTTACTGTGATATAAGTAATAGGTAAGTTCAAGAAATAGAATGTAGATCTGCCCCCCCCCCCACATCTTGGTTACTTTTCCAGTTGCTATGATAAAATCCTGTGACCAAGACGACTTAGAAAGGCATTTGTTTCTGGTCACATTTGTGTCATGGAGAGGAGGTTAGAGCCAGAGCTGCAGGCAGCTGTACACTAACCAAGAAGCAATTGTAATGAATGCCTGTGCTCATCTCACTTTTTCTTTTTTATTTAGTCCAGAATCCCAGCCAAGGGAATGGTACCACCCAGAGTGGGGTGGTCGTCCCACCTCAGTTGACCTAATCCAGAAAGTCCCCACAGGCATGTCCAGAGGCCCATCTCCCGGGTGATAACCGAGATCCGTCACTGTGACCTTACAAGTCACAGTCTTAGTGGCTTAATATGTTCTCATCACCACTGCCTAAATTTTTAGTATTTTCTCTCTTACCCTTGCTTCCTACTTGGAGTCTCTGTTTACCACAGATCACTTTCTGTCCCTTGAATTTACCCTTTTGGGATTCTTCGTGACCAGCTTCTTTCACTCTCAGAGTACACCCATGTGGTAGTGTGTATCTGTACTTTATTCCTCTTTATTGCTAAATATTATATTGTATGGATAATGTCACATTCTATTTTTTTCTCCAGTTGTTGAAAATTTGAATTGTGTCCACTTTTGGTGAATAACTATGCTATGAAAATTCACATACTTTGTGTGTGTGTGTGTGTGTGTGTGTGTGTGTGTGTGTGTTCATTTCACTGTATATTTTGGAAGTGGAATTGCTGGGTCTTCCCAGAGACTGCTCCGTTTTGCAATCTCTCATTTTTTAGATTAGATCTAGTATTCTGGCCACTAAATAGTAAAATGCTATTCACCTTAGGGCCGGTGACACAGAGTGCACCTGACGTTTTTCTGGTACTCTGAGTGAGGATGGTACTTCATTCTCACACGGAGACTATGCTCCTCATGAAGTTTCAGTTACTTTTCTTTTTTAAAGCAGAGATATTGTTAAAATATGGTTTCTCCTGCTTTTACCTGATCTGTTCACCCAGACATGAGCTTCCTTTGATCCTGAAGCAGAATTTAGGGGAGACTGGGCTGCAGATATCCATCTGAACCCAAGAGGGAGGCAGAGAGGGCATCTATATTAAGCTCTCAGGCCAGAGAGTGTCTTTGTGGCCCAGTGGCTTCTTTAGAGTTTGCTCTTGGAGAGGTAAAGATTGTCAGGGCCAACCGCTGACTTGGCTTTGAGTATTTTAAAATACAGGGTGCAGTAAAATGGCAAAGGGGATGATTAGAGCTACAGATACTGACTAGAGAAGGTATAGCTTCCTTCTTTATTAAAAATAAAATTTCATGACAAAAATCAGTACGGGTTTATGGAAGGAAGAAATAGACAAAACCAGCCCCAGACCCCCACTCTAATTGGCCACCTTTGTTAATACTGTGGTACGTAGGGGCTGAGGAAACGGTACAGTCAGCAAAGTGCACGCATGCAAGCATGAGGATCTAAGTTCAATCTTCAGAACTCATATAAAAGCCAGCTGTGGAGGTATGCACTTGTAATCTGAGTTTTAGGGAGATAGCTCTCTGGCCAGGGAGTCTAGCCTAATCCTTGAGTTCCAGGTTCTGGTTGGGAAAAAGTCCCTGTCTCAGAAAAACAAACAAACAAACAAACAAAAAACCCGAGTCAAGTGTGCCAGAAGAATGACTTCTGAGGTTGACACCTGGCTTCTATGTGCATGTGTGCTCATGCTCCTCCACCACACGCCTTCTCAAACACACACAAACCCATCCACCGCCATTGCTGAGCGAGCATCGCGTGAGCGAGCGAGCGTGCGTGCGTGAGTGAGTGCGTGCCCCAGTTGACTATGGTTTCATGGTGCTTTGAGACATGCTTTTTCCTCAATTTGTTGTGGCTCTCTTCCTATGTCACCTAGTTGTTTGACACAGCCAAGCAGTCCTCCATTGGTGGGAGCTCATCCTTCCCCTGGCGAAGGAACACAGCCTTCTCCATTGGACCCCTCATGGCATGCTTTTCTCAGATTATCTGACCCTTGCATGAGTTTGAGCAGGAAACCTGAGGTGAGGGGTTTGGGGAATGAAGTGAGCATGGGGCCCTCAGGACTTACAGGGACTGTCACCGAGCTGCTCCATCCTGTTTCCTGTTGACTGTGAGCATGCTCACTGTGTCTGGGTTTTCTTCTGTACCCGGACCCAAAGTGGGCAAGTCCATCACTTTACTGGTCAGTTTTAGCTTATTAAAGCTCTGTGGGCCACTTCAACTCATAGTACGTGATTGTAATTCTGTAAGATGTCTAATTCTGTCTTATGTAATGTCAGAAACTTGATTTCCATGCAAAGGTCAGCCATTCTCCCTGCCCTGCTGCTGAAGCCAGAGACCAGGAGGCTCCTCTCTTTCTCCAGGCCTCTCCCCACCCCCGCTTTAACATTTAACTGGCAGTTTTATTATTATCATTATTTTAAGCCTGTCAGTTTCTTTCTCTTTAGGAATTTAGAGCTATTTCTGACTCTTCTGAAAATGGGGCCGGGAGGGGAAGAAACATGAAGACCTCTGAGTCTGCCCCAGGAAAGCCCTACTGCATGGGTAGGATTCCTCTCCCTGTGATATGTTAGTGGGTTTCTTAAAAAACCCCACCTCCCACCCCAGTGCTGAGGTCAGCATACATGTATTCCAGGCAGTCTACTGGCACCCAAGCTATCTCTGCGCCTTGAGGTGGTCCTACAAGGAAGGACCTAAATCAAGGCTCACCCTCTGGGGACTCACTTAAGTCACCAGTACAGGATAAAGGCTGGCCTGTCATATCCCACCAATGGATGTTTTCACTACAGGGTCCTGAGGTGAATCTCTGGAAGGTTTCTGTAATTTGAGGCTAAAGGCAGGACCATTCCATCTCTTCTCTGCAAGATGGAGTCTGGGGTCTCCAGACATAGAAGGAGCCAGTAGTATAAGGAACTCTC
Organism: Tokudaia tokunoshimensis; assembly: GCA_036184795.1. Classification (NCBI taxonomy): domain Eukaryota; kingdom Metazoa; phylum Chordata; class Mammalia; order Rodentia; family Muridae; genus Tokudaia; species Tokudaia tokunoshimensis. Next base: position 120,915,399 of record BTHU01000004.1, read on the forward strand.
CAGAAATCCAGGAAGATCTTTTTAAATATTTCTCCTCTGACATTTTTTTGAAAAGGATTTAAAAAATTTATGTGTAAGTATATGTCGCATGTGTGTACATGCCTACAGGGCTAGAGGAGGGCACTGGCGTCTCTGAAACTAGATTTACAGGCAGGTGAGAGACATCTGATGTAGGTGTCCCAAGTCTCTGGGAGAACAGCAAATGTTCTTAACTGCTGAGGTCCGTCTGTCTCTAGCACCAGTCCTCTGACAGTCCTTAGGTTGAGTAAGAGCTTTAAATGCATTTGGTTCACAGCTTATATCCCTCCTCTTCTTCTGTTGTTGTTGTTTGTTTGTTGTTGTTTTGATTTGCTTTTTTTAAAAAATGGGGGCAGTATATCACACTATCGCTAAAGCTGGCCTGGATCTCACTTTATAACCCATATTGGCTTGAACTCATGGAAATCCTCCTGTCTCAGCTTTCTTTCCTCCTCCCAAGTATTGTAACCACTGCATTCTCTGTCATTCAAGGTGAGTGATGGGACACAGAGCCTCATACATTAGCCTCACAAGCTATCACCGAGCTACCCTCCCATCCCTGACTACGATAGGAGAGGCAGGTTCGGTTTCGGGGAGTAAGCTATTGTCTGCAAGCTTCAGTGGTCTCATTTGACATCTCTGAGGTGCTATACTGACATAGGACCTATGGCTTATCATTCTACCTAGTCCCCTTACACTGGCAACTTAAGCTTATATATAATCAACAATGCCACTACATTCAGACACATTTGAGAGGATTTCTTTTGAATAAATTGTAAGAAATGATATTAATAGATTAACGATGAAGCTACTGTCTCTTAAATGAAAAAAATCATTTTGTGATTATAAATGAAAACTTGTAATTCCTGACTTTGAAGGCTAATTTCTCTTATTGATATGATGATGTATCTAAGTAAACCATCACTGTACAGAGAATATGCTCATTCATTGTCAAACAGATTTTTCAGAGCAGGTATGCATCATGGGAAGTCTTCTGTTTTTCCTATTTTCCTCTAACTCAATGGTTCTCAACCTTCCTAACACTGTGACCCTTTAATTCAGTTCCTCATGTTGTGGTGACCCCAACCACAAAATTATTTTTGTTGCTATTTCATAACTGTATTTTTGCTATTGTTATGAATTGTAATGCAAATATTTTTGAAGATACAGGTTTACCCAAGGAGTCTCACCCCACAGGTTGAAAACTGCTGAACAGTCCACAAGGGCTAACCCACATAGAATCAAGTGATTTTATGTCCATAGACACATCTATTATTATAAAGTATACTACATCTCTGTAGTGAGGATTTTGGTTTCTTTAAAAAAGCACAGAAATATTATAGGAACATGTTTTCATTTTACTCCCAGGTGTGCGATAAGGGGCTGCTTCAGATTGTTCACAGCAGCTGACTATAATTTGCCTCCTGCAGGGATATAATTTTGCCAGCAGCAGGTAGTTTCTGTAATTGTGTGACGTTTGGAATTCTGGGGACTTTTCCGAGGGTATATAAATGCTAGGGCCCCTAAGAGGTGGGGTGGGTTGCTGGTTGCCGGTTGTTGTGGGTCATGGTTTGTTAAACAGTCAAGCTCACAGAAGAAACAAGAAGAATAAATTAGATATACTGATGGCAAAGATCAAACTCGCCCCAAGGAACTGAAAGCCCCTCATCAGCAGAAAGTAGTCTGTTGATGACCTCATCCCTTCCCCCTCTATCCTTTTTTCTCTCCTATCAAGTGTTAGGGGGTTGAATGGATGGGAAAATGGTAGCAAAGGCTGGACGAAAGAAGAACCCACAAAGTAGCCAAAGATGATGGCTTCTTCGAAAGAAGTAGTACACATCTCACTTTTAGGGTCTCAGGGAAGTTTTGCATGCTTTAACTTGTTAATAGATTCTACTTGAAAAAATGGATCTGATTTCTTGGAAAGTATAAAGGGGCAGGAAAAACACCTCAAAAGTCTTCTGCAGCTTTAGTGGTTTCCATAAAAGCAGCTGAGTTCACACATTAACATTATTGACATGCTCACCGTATCTTGAGGGGAAATGGGACTTGAGTTCATCATAGGCAAAAGGTTAAATGGACCCTGCGAGTGTCGAATTTATCCTGAGACATGGTCCCCAATCCAGGACTGCCTGAGAACCTGGCGAGGGACCAAGGCTCACCTTCTACCAGGTGTCCTCACTAGAGAGACACAGTATGAAATTCTCAGTGTACATGTCTCAGGCTGCCACCATTCTCCAGAATTGAAGCTCCCAGCACGACCTTCATCATGCCTCAGATCATAGTTTCCTCAAGATCATGGATGCCATGATTGTTACAGTAGCCACCCTAAGGAAGAAGAAAGCAAGAGTGATCATGTGAAACAGGTGTGGGGGGAACAGAATAAACACAGTGAGGAAAGAGCGTGGGAGCCAGAAAGGATTTTTATTGCTATTGTTGGACTACGACTTGGTCACAGCACAGGCAGACATGAGCCACCCAGTCCAGTGAAACTTGGGGTAATAAACTTGAAACACACCCTGTGCCATTGCTCCCTATTTCCTGGGCTGCTTGATCCTTGCTCCCCTTTTATGTAATTTAGTGCATTAACATTATCATCATGGTGGCCTTTGTGTATTTAGCCTGAAGGAGCTGCCTCCCGGGAGCATGCAGCTTGCAGCACCCTCTGGTCACCTTAGTCAACTTCCACTTACCAACCCCACCCTCGTTTCTCTCACTATTTACTGATCCCCAGGTTGGTGTTTTCATGGAGCCGCACACACACATACACCTCTGCCAATCCATCACTTAAAAAGAGACTGCATCCTTGATGCTGAGCTAGGAGTAGGAGCTTGAAGGAACAGATGCAGTTCTTCCCGCCCACCCCTCACACAGGCACATTTCCAAACATCACATAAATACAACATCAGTGATTTGGACTTTTATTTCATGATTATTTTTTTAAAGAATTTCATTCATGAAACCTATCAGATGCAGTAATTCCTATGCATTTTCTCTGTTTTTGTAGGTGTGTGTGTGTGTATGTATGTGTGTGTACACACATGGTGGAGTACATGTGCACATGGTGCGTGTGTGCGTGCGCATGCTTGTGCCTGTGGAAGTCAGAGAGATCCACATTGAGTGCCTTCCTCAATTGCTCTCCATCTTTTTTATTCATGTATGTGGGTATTTTTTTTCTGTATGTAAGGCTGGGTACCATGTGTATGCATGACATTTCATCACCATGAGCATTCCTAATGTCCAAAGAGGCCAGAAGAGAGCATCTGATCCCCTGGGACTGGAACTATATGCAGTTTGTGAGCTGCCCTGTGGGTGCTGGGAATTAAACCTTGATCCTCTGGAAGAATAGTCTTAACCTCTGAGCCATCTCTTTGGCCCCTCCACCTTATTATTTGAGACAGAACTTCTTCCTGAACCTGGAGCTTGCTAATTCAGTCATACTGATTGGCCGCAAGCTGCTCAGGTCTCCCTGTCTTTGCCTCCCAGCCCTGGGATTACAGGTACCTTCTGTCACATCTGACTTTTTATGTAGGTTTTAGTGAGATAAACTCCTCGTTTACCCACTTTACGCACTGAGCTGTCTCCAGGGCCCTCTACTATATTCTTAAAGCAACCTTCCATTCTTTTCAGCACAGCTTGCCCAAAGTATAACTAGTCATACATATATACACACATACATACACACACAGACACACACATACACATAGGCATAACACCCTTTGAAAGTACAACTTACTTTTAAATAATAGGCAGGGGTGGATCAAGCCAGTGGGCTTAAATAAGAATTTAAACTTTCAGGTGTCCAGATACTTGGAAAAGCATAAATATCTTATCTCCATGGCAATTGGCTACCCAGGAATTCCTAGGGAGGATATTGTATCTGTTGAAGAAAAGAAAATTGTCAAAGTAACTGCCATTTCCAAGGCTCTACTTGACAGATGTGCAGAGTATAGAAATCTATGTATTATTGAATAATTCTTTTTAATATGCCTAAGAATAAGCTATTTGTAAGCCTGTTTACATTCTCACCATCTGGGTGCATTCTGTCGCCCATCTGTTTCGTGTAATTATGTAATTATCAATATAAGGAAAGAATAGGTGATATAATTAACAAGAAAAACTGGTCCACACTGAAGAGGAAAAAATGGCATGCATCTGCTGAATGGTTTTTTGTTTCTTGATCTTCATTGTTAACTGTTGTTCCCCACTCTCCCCCCACCCCACACACACACACCCTTCAGGAGTCAAGAGAACTGTGCTTGCCATTCTCTCTCTCTCTCTCTCTCTCTCTCTCTCTCTCTCTCTCTCTCTCTCTCTCTCACACACACACACACACACACACACACACACACACACTTACGAAGATTTTAAAAGTATTACTGGAGCCAGCACCATTGTGCAGACACCTCCTTGGTGTTGCTCTCGATTCTTTCCCTCCTGGGATAGACCAGATAGTCATTTCCAGAAAATATAGCATGAACAGCTAGAGGTCTAGGAAAGTTGTAAATTAATTAGTGACAGATGGGAGGGTAGGGCAAGTGTGTGGCCTCTCATGGAACATTTGTTAGAAAACTGCTTTGGAAAAAAATTCCCATACTTTTTTTTTGTTTTGTTTTAATGGTAAGGCTCAAGCAGTATATGTCATTTCAAAATAGGACAAAGAGTCCCAGTGGATTGAGTTAACTTCTACATAATGCCTCTAAAGTTCACCCTTGAAGAATTCTCTTTGTGTCATGGAGACTTGTGGGTGGATGCATGGGACTCAGACCACTCCGTTACACAGTGAAGACTCCCTCCCTTAGTACTGAGGACAGCTATGGAGGGATAGAAGCCTCTCAACTCTAAATACCCTCTTCATGGCTTGGGGCTAGTAGGTTGGTAGGCAGGCATGTTCATAGGATTGCATACTGATCTCCTGTGACTCCCACCCTGTCACCAACTTCAGCTACAGGCTGCCCAACAGTTCAGGGAGCCAGAACTGCAGATACCTAGTCTTGGCCAGATCTTGGATTTCAACCCCAAGACATGGGAAAGACAGAGAGGGTGGGCCCCCTTGATAGTCACTATTCAAGGTGGAAGCAGGAAGTCTCAAAGTTTCTTCCACTAATTTAAAATTTATTCAGGATCAGGACCCAAATCCCAATTTCCTGCTGGGTTTTCAAGAACAGTTTTCTCTGACTTTCCCTGGTGGGTGGGGGTGGGGTCTGCCTTTCAGAGCGGTCCTGATAGGTTATAGGAAAGAGGAGAGAGGAATCCATGAGTTGCACTCCAATAAAATTATACAGACTTTTAGAGTAACAGCACTCACCAAAATATAAAACCCTTGCGAGGCAGGATATAAGTGTCCTCGTTAGTCATTTCTTAGTTTGAACTCAGAAACGTCTGTCTGTCACCTGTTTTTCTCTCCCCCCAGGCAATGCTTCATGCTCACAGTAGGGCTTGTCCCGTGTCCTCTTTCTAGGTGACAATTTTACATGTTGAGATTGTGTTGAGATTTTTTTCTAGAGCCCGGTCTTCGATGCGTCCCTGGATGGCACAGTCTGCAGCTCAGCTTTACCAGCTGAAGAACTTCCCCAGGGCAGCAATGGCTTCTCCACCTTCTAAGTTCCATGTCCAGCAAGCCAGTAAAGTTCCCACCAACGTTTCTCTTTGTTCCATTCAATCAAACACTATTATTCTTTGCTAAATCCTCCAAAGGGACAGCAACCACCCTCCTTCTATCTGTATTTTTTCATTATTAACTCAAAGCAATGGATACTCATAAGACAAACATATAGAAGAAAATTACTGGCATGCTTGGGGACATATTTCTAAAGGAATAGGATTGGGGACAAATGCAGCTCAGTTACTCAAGAGATTTTGTTGCTTTGACTTTATATTCGTTTCCTTAATCCAAAATTAAAGTCGTTTAATTGCAACCATAACTGATGGATTCATTAACGTTTTTAAAGGGAAGCATACCATTTAATCCCCAAAGAACCTTTCTTCTGCCATTTATGGTATTGAGGAAAGGTTTAAACAATTATTTTCTTTTCACAGAACCTTTCAGCTACAATGTTTACTATTTAACAAAAGAGCATAAAGTAATTGTTCTTCAAGACAAAATTATTTTTAAAGAGCTATTTACATAAACATAGTCATGTTCGACCTAAAAAATAGAAATTTTGGGGAATCCTTATATTCTATACTGAAACAAAAACTGTTAACGCTTAGACTGAATGGCTCCCATTCAACCCTCAAAAGTGGCATTAATTTTTCAAGTGGTAACTGTTGCTCAAGATGCTATTGTGCCTGCGAGATAAATGTTTAATGATTTGGTAGTACATGCATGGCTTAATATCCATTATTTATTGCACCTTCCTTTGCTTGCCTGGCAAAGGTGACGATTTTAAAGCCCCGACAGTCATGCAAACACATTTATATGAAACCGATGGCTGATAATAAATTTCCTTACTGTAAATGTCAGTGGGTTTCATGTGTTGCTGACATTACATCTTGTTTGGAAGCTGAAGGCTACACAGTTAGGGGACTCGCCAGATGGTGTCATTAACGGGAATGCTGGGACTGTTTACCACTGACATGCGTGTGAGAAATTAAAAGTACGTGACCTCTCTTTACACCAACCCAAGTGAGATGTTAACGGTGATCGGGTGTTAATTATGGTGCCCTACTGTCCCTGCCTCCTGCCAGCCACTCCAAAGGATTTTAGGGGATTGGGGGAAAAAAAAGTTTGTGTGTGGGCAAAAGCAGGAATTTTCCTGAGAATTCGTGTTTAATTTGGGGTTTGTGATGTGAGGCTTCCCGGAAGTCACACCTGCCACAGCGTAAGTACTAACCTCCAGAGCAGGAACCCAGCTCCGGCAGGACAGCTAGGCACAGGAAAGCCTTTGTGCTAATTAATTATAGAATATTGTTTTCACTGTTTGGCTTTGTTTTCAAGACTCGGGGTATATGAAACACTTAATTTTTTTGGGGGGGGGAGCAGAGTTTCTACTTGGAACATGCAATTGGCGGGCTGTAAATAATGTCAAAATCGTCAAGAATTAATTCAAAGAGGAAACAGGTGGGAATTTTTAAAAGCAATTGCTTTCATGCCGGGGGCTCCCAATTTTGTAAGAACTAGCAGTGGGACTGAGATCCTTCTCCTCCCTGATCTGATGTGATATATCTGGCCAGCTGAACCAGCCTGGCCCCTTCTGTTAAGAAGCATCTCTCACTTTTGTTCGCAAGAGCCACTCCCATTTATAGGATCCCGCCTTCCTTCCTTCCTTCGAGGTTTCTGCTTAGCTGCCTGCTAAGAGAGGCCTCTTTTCATTTCAATTTAAAAAGAAGGTGGATTTGTTTTATTCCTCCCTCCAAGTCCTCCACTTGGACCAAGAGGCAATTCCATTGATTCTGACCAAATTCCTTTGAACTTCATTTGTAGCCTTCACATACTCTGTAGGAATGTTCAGAAAAGCCCATTCTTTCAAAACACCCATTGTACATTGCTAGTACAATAGCCCGAGTGAGCCTTTTGGTATGCAGAATTTTCAAGCCGTGTGAAAGAGAATCCAAACCATTGTCCGCACTGGGATGAAAGGAGGAACCCTGATTTCTTGAGACAGAATCGGAGATACAGTTGGATGGCAACAGAAATAGAGGCTGATTGAAAACTGAGGGCTGTGCACAGAGGCACACACTAGACCTTAAAAGCAGTCACGTGTATTAGCCAGTTCACTGGACGTGTGTGTGTGTGTGTGTGTGTGTGTGTGTGTGTGTGTGTGTGTTGGAACATACCCAGGAGCAAAACTAAAGAAATGGTGAAAGAAAGCGAGACTCAAAGCAAAGCAAAACTATACCTAGAAACAGCACTCACTCGCACAGAAAGTCTCAGAATAAAGGCGTTGTTTTCCAGGGCTATCGTTTTTTTTTTTTTTGTTGTTGTTGTTGTTTTTTTTTTTGTAGCAGATGCCCAGGGGCTGAACCCAGCAGTGCAGGGCCACTTGCCCAATGTGCACCAAACAGCTTATTCTCTGCAGGAATAGAGTTTTCATTTCATTCTGGGTCCAGAGATGTGCCAAATAATACTGGCTAATGGGAGGTGGTGAAGTGCATACAGCATACAGTTAGCCCTCAGCCTCCCCTTGCTTCTTCCTGAACCCCTGTTCCTTTTTCTTGTGTCTCCTTCTGTGGTTGCTTCCTATATTTCCAAGCATGCAGGTTCTGCCTTCCAAAGACCTAGTCTCTGAACCTACACCTGGAGACCAACTGACCTGCATGTTTTGTTCAGCCTCGCTCTGGCTTCCTTCCCCCCCCCCCCCACACACACACACCCGGTTAGTTCTCTCCTTTGTCTGCCTGGAGATACTCTGTTGATTTTTGCAAATCCCGCTCAGCTGTCGCTCTCTCTGGGAATCCTTCCCTGACTTTCCCGCTATCTTGGGCCAGCTGATTCCAGGGCTTCCCAGCTGAGTCCAGAACCGCCTGCGTCCCAGAGCACAGCCCTGCCTACTCTACTGACCCACAGTCCCAGGAGCTAAGTGAGCATGTGTTCCTTTAATCCTGTGTGTTCTGAATGCATTCATCACACAACAGTAGCCTGATACACTGCCCCCTCACGTACACTGCATCGTATTTGTTTGTCTGCGTCCTCGCCTCTTAAGGCCAGGACTATGCCTTGTTCACCACGTGTAGAAGCCAGCTCTTAGGCCAGCACTCACTATATGCAACTGTTGTAGTTAGCTGGAGGGTTAAGCTTTGACCTAACAGATCAGATCTGTGACGAGGTCCTCCACATGGCCACATAAGCAGCCCACATTCATATGTACTTAGCATTTCCACCAACACGTTAGAATAGCATTGTGGCTAGCGATGACAAGACCAGTGCCCAAATGGAGTTACTTATGTTAAAAGTCCAACTTATCAAACTAAGCCCGAGGTTGCTTGATTAAAAGTTCCAACCTCTTAAGAAGCCAGCTGAGAGATGATTGCTAACTCCCATTAAGATGAGGAAATTTTGCCTCTACCCCTATAAGGGTAGTAACTTTGAAGAGAGTAATTTCAGGCCCATTCCCAACCACCTTGGAAACAAGGAGGGCTGGAGAGTGATGTCAGCCACCAACAGCCAGTGGTGATCGGCCATGCCTACTGGATGAAGCAGCCATAGAAGCCCAAAGCCAAGGGTTTTAGAGAAGCTCTGTATGGAGATGCTGGGATTGTAGCACATCTGGAGGGCACGTGGAAGCCTCGTGACCCGTGTCACATTCAATGTGACTGGCCAAGGCTGAGCTCTGCCCTTTTCTGATCAACTCATGACCTGGTGAGTAAACGGTTTCTCTCGAGTTCTCTGAACCACTGTGGAAGGGCCATGGGAATCTCCAACTTACAGACAGTTGGTCAGAAGCACAGACAAACTAGACCTGTTATTAGCAACGAAAGTGCACCTGGGAGCAGGCCTGGGGAGCTGAATCCAAGAACCGAACTGAACTGGAGGTCACTCAACTGCCACTGGAAAGTTTCTTGATATGGTGGACACGGCATGCGTCCGGAGTCTAGCATTCTGTGTGAGGGAAAGGGAATGGGGTGAGGCTTGCAGAGGCAGACTGGTTGGGGTCGTCCTTGCTGTTGTTTCCCCCAGATTTTAATGAGCTTCATATGAAGAGAAAAATTTTACTCCTTGATAACCCATACGCAAGTGTCATCCTTTTGGAAGAACGTAGTTTAATAGAAAGAATGCCTACAATCACTTCTGAAGTTGTTTCTAAGTTCTGGGGCTGTATTCTCATTTGATGTGCTAATGTGAGTAGCTGTTCCATAGGCATATGGATTTGAGAATGAATACATAGCTGCACGCTAAGTCAGCAAGTTTTTGGTTTTTTTGGGAGATGCACCTAGAAGCAGGTGATGTGGCTCAGTAGGTAAAGGCTCTCCTTAGTGCAATCAATCCCCAGAGCCCTTGTGGTGGAACTGACTGTAAACTGTCCTCTGACCTCTGCATATGTGCTATGACAGGTGTGCACTTACACACACACACACACACACACACACAGGTGGGAGGGCAGTTAAAAATGGCTTCATTATAGTGTCTTATGAAAAAAAAATGTTAAAATGAGATACATTTGAACTATAGCAACCACAGGTTGTACTTTTAGAATAATGCAAATTCAACACTTGCTTTTGTAGGACATTTCCTGGCCATGGATTTACCCCACTGCTTCCATTCGCAGTGTGCTCACTCCAGAGAAGCCATTTCTCCAGTTTGTGGTTCACATCAGTGATAGTAAGATCAGAGATCCCACTGTCAAATTCTCCCCAGATAGGATTCTATAGAAGTGTTGTGCAGGCTCAAAGGACATTGCTACACCTTTGACCCCTGACCGTTTGTGGCAGGAGGGTCAGAACCTAGAGCTGCTCAGGACTATCTTGACTTGGATACTAATGTGCTGTACACAGGGGTTAATGGTCTGGAACAGTGCCGAGAAGCTAACAGTGACTCCCCTTTGCCAGTGTCTGATTATTGTATAAAATCTGTCATCCTTTTAACAGCTCTATGACTTACTTGTTCAGGATGCTATTTGGTTAACAAGCGAAGTAACTCCTTAATCATATCAAGTCTAAGACATCATCATTTGCAAGATACAACTTTATTTCATATACCATTCAGGGGAAAAAAATGTGTCTAATTAAACCACGACACAATGTCTGAGTAAAAGTCCAGAACAGCGCATGTATGGGTCATGCAAGTCATTGCTTTGAAATTCCTTTCATCTCTTTCTAGAAAGGAGGCTATTTATGTTCTCTTCAAGAGCATTTATTTTTTTGTGGGGTCATAGGGAGAATATTTTATATGACTTTCGGTTACAAAGTACAACATGGCTTCATGTAGTTTTGAGCATCATCTTTTATTTTGCTCCTAAAAACACACTCAATAGTTACACCGCAAGAAAATATGGAAGGGCCGCCATTCCTCCACTAAGCGATATTTGCTTCATTGATGGCAAATTTGTATCCTGCTGCTCAGTCTCTAGCCTTTATGGAGACACAACAATTGTTTATTTCAATGCCAAATTATGCTACAATCCCTTGGAAGACATTATCAGAGGCAGCTAAGCTCAAAATACTGTACACTTAGCACACAGCTCTTGTGAAATGGCAACAGCATCGCACTTACCTTGAACAGGCCCTGGCTGCCTGTTCCTCTGTGATTGTCAAAGTAAGAATGGCAGCAGGGCTGATCTCAAGAATGCCAACCTGGAAAAAATATGTAAAGTAGAGCTGATGAACCCACCACCATTACTCCATTCAACCTACAAAACATGGCTTTCTGATATAAAAATGAACACAAATCATCCAATCAGTAAATCAGCAATGAATAGAGCAATCAGTTTTTAATAGCAGAAACAGAAATGGCCAATGAAAATGTGAGGGAAAGAAAAAAAAAAGCGTGCAACAGCCTTAGCCATCAGGGGGAGTGCAAAATCAGGCTTCTTTGAAACTTCCTCATTCCAGCCAGAATGGCCGTCACCAAGAAAACGAATGATAACAAATGCCAGTGAGGGTTCAGAGGAAGGAGGACCCCTGAGTCACTGCTGGTGAGACTGTGAACCAATTCGGTCACTGTGGAAACCAATACGGAGGTTCCTCAAAGATCTGAAACTAGAACTACCATATGATCCGGCTATGCAGTCCTGGGCATCTATCCAAAGAAATCCATGTCGGCATACCACAGGGACACTTACACATCCATGTTTACTATACACTATTCACAATAATCAAAATACGGAGCCAGCCCGGATGCTCATCCGCAGATGGAGAGGATAAAGAGAATGTAGTCTATAAACATGAGGAGCTTCACTCAGGGGCAAAGAAGAACTACATTATGTCATCTGTAGGAAAAAAAAAGGAGTAGAACCAGAGATCTTCATGTTAAACAAAACAAAACAGACCCAAGTATCACATGTCTTCCATGTGGAGTCTAGCTGTGTATGTGTCGTATATATAAATAGGATACGATCATAGAGGAGAGACTGTGAGGGTGGTGAGGGGTCTAAAGGGAAGGCAGAGCAAGAGAGGATAATGAGATGGGTGAAAGGAAAGATAAATATCACATGTTCTCTCTCATAAAAGGAACCTAGGTGTGTGTGTGTGTGTGTGTGTGTGTGTGTGTGTGTGTACACATATATACATATATACACACATATATGACATGAAGTGGAGGGCGATTGTCTGTGGGTGAGGAGAATGAGATCAGCAAGAAGGGGGTTGGGAGAGTGAATATGAGCAATGACATACATCTATTAAAATGTCACCAAACCCTTATTTTGTACACCGAGAAAAATATTTAAAATAAATAAGTAGAATAATAAGGAAGCCTAAAAGAAAGGACAGTTACAAATCAAGTCCGAGCAACAATGGCAGTGGGTACGTAGGAAGCATGGGTGCAAGAAGGGGCGGGGCAGATGGAGGTGCTGAGGAAGCGAGCAAGTGGAGATAAAGGCTCCAGTCGCTGGGCCACACCCTATTCTCTGCGCCCATCCCTACCGATAGCCATGCTATGGCAGTCATTTACAAAGTAACAGTGAGTTGAACTATGGGAACGTTTTCTTACATTTGGGCCACCGAGAAGTTATTGGAATGGAAACTCTGGGACAGCTGCTTAAAGAGAGTGATTCATATTCTCTCTCTCTCTCTCTCTCTCTCTCTCTCTCTCTCTCTCTCTCTCTCTCTCTCTCTCTCTCTCTTGCTGCCTGGGGTGAGAACATAATGTCTGTATCCCTGGCGGCCGCCTGGACCATACTTATAGATGGAAATCATACAATAAGAGAGCAAGTTGTGCAGATACGAACTTGTGCCTCTGACCAGTTTACAGCTCTGCCTCCACAGAGCCCTGCGTTTCGTCCTTTCAGATTTCCACTCTACATAAGCGATATGTTATCATCCATCCTCTCTAGGCTGTTTGCAGTTAGGTTTGTGCATTATGTAATTCGTAGCATAACTGTAACAGGTACAGGAGCCTTCTTTCTTCAGCTAGGATGCTAACAGTTCGTGAGAATACCACAAGAATCTTCTGAGCAGACACTTCTTGCTGGAATAATGTGAAGATTGGAAAGGAGTTGGAGGTCTGAGAGTTCCTTAGATGAGAAATCGTCATAGGTAAAGTTACTGATATTTTGCGGAGGCAAAGGGAGTGCTAGGTTCACTTCATGACTATTTAGTGAGTGTTGTGCATCGGATGTGAAATGTTCTCGTACAGTCTCTTTAGTCTGAACACTTGGCCCCAGCTGGGAGAGTTGTTGTGGGAAGTTGTGGGGCCATTGTAGGAGGTGGGACCTAGCTGGAGGATGCATGTGGGATGAGTTCCACGGATTCTAGCTTGACCAGATTCTAGCTGGAGCTTTCTCTACAGTATAACCAGCTGCCTCAAGCTCTTGCTGCCACAACACTGAGCTGTTTCCAATGCACAGCTTCCCTGCCATGATAGACCATATACTCTGAACCCTGAGTCAGGATGAGTCCTTCCTCCCTGTTGTAGCAATGTAGTTTTAGTCGGGGAATTCAGTGAGCACTTTGAGTGCGCCTGGTATGGGGGAGGGGAAGTGGTGGCGAGCAAATCCTGCAATGACTGACGTCCATTCTTGGCCCACACACTCTAGTTTCACGTATGTTCTTCCAGTGTCAATCAGGAAACCCGAGAGTGCCCCTGGGTCACTCGACCTCAAAGGATATTAATAGAGCAGTTTGTTTCTCTTTCTTTCTTTCTTTCTTTCTTTCTTTCTTTCTTTCTTTCTTTCTTTCTTTCTTTCTTTCTTTCTTTCTTTCTGAAATCTCTACGCTGCAGAATTATTTGGAACCCCATCTCCCCCACTCAAGAGAAAAATTAAGAGGGTACATCATCAAATAAGACTCAAAACCACAACAGTGTCTGCACATACTTCTTATGTTCTACCAGACAAAGGTGTTGGCATTCATGTCTGCCTTTGAGTTTTAAAAAATAACATGGGCGACTTTGTGAAGTTGCCTGCTGTGTTTGTGGAAGGCACTTCAGGTGATTGGTTCTGAGTGGCCGCACCATTCCACCTTTTGTTTATTGGTGAAGACTGTAATACTTTGCCCTAAGGAGCTCCCACTCATGAACTTTGACCTTTGGAGCTCACCCTGACATTTGCAGCGCCGTGAATCGGTCATCATTTGTTTCATTTACTTTGTGAAAACAGAGGATTTCTCAAAGAGAAACCAGAGAATTGGGAAGCACAAGGGGGGAAAATTACACATATAAAGCAAAAGCAGGCTTATTAAAGGTTTCGGACATTTTATTCCTAATGGGTTAGAAGCCCTGCGTCCTCCGTTTTTGTGTGTAGACCGAGGGCCCTTTGAAGTCTTTGGAAGCTTTCTGTAACAAAAAGCTGCATGCACATGGGTGAAAACTGAGCTTATTGTTTTGCCCTTTAAAAATGTGTTTTTGGAGATTTGCCTTTCTTTTCATATGGCTGTGGAGAGATGTGTGATTTTTACCTCACATAACGTCTTTGCCTGGAAAGCACCAAGTGCTTACATAGACTTTCTTTATCGAGTAGTCCGCATGTCCGCCTGCAGAGGAGGCAGAGCCAGCTGTTATTTCCATTTTACCCTCAGACAAAGTAAGGGAAAAGAGGCTCAGGACCTCAACGAGGACCAGAACCTTGCTACACTGATGGTGCCCAGTGCCAAAGGCAGATCATAAAGTACAAAAGAAATGTCCTTGGAAAGAAAGACATTATCACTTGGTATTTGTTATGTGCCACTGTTTAGAGTTATTATAGCTGATTTCTAGTTTACTGGTTTATTTATAAAGTTAGTTACTTTAGATTTTGGATCTAGCTTTTAAAAATAGTTTTATTTGTTATGAATGTGTGGTGCATACCACAACTCTGTGCGGCAGGTTCACTCCTCCACCTTTATGTGGGTTCTGGCGATCAAACTCGGGTAGTCAGGCTTGTTCAGCATCAACTCCATCACTGAGCCATCACGTGTGGCCTGGATCTATTTTTAAAATACAGTTTCAGTAATGTTTTGTCATCATTATTAGTCAATTTAAATGCAATAAAGAAACTAACTAAAATAGAACAGAATTTAGGTTTATAGCATCAGGAAAATTGTATTTGATCAACATTTTATATACATAGAAATGGTAACAAACATTAGAAACTCAAAACTGTATATTCACGTCTCCTGATAACCATCTGTGAGTCACCACACAAACTCCACTGAGAATACATTTATTTAGTCATTTTGGTAACTAGAAAGAGAACCAACCAAGACAATTTTGAACAATGAAGTCAACACTCCTTGAAAAGGCTCCTGAGGGCTGGGGAGATGACTTAGTTGGTCAGGTGCTTGTCTTGTAAGCATCAGTTCCTAAGTGCAACCCAGGACCGCCTAGAGATGATGCAGCAGTTTAGAGCACTGTTATTCTCACAGAGGACCAAGTTAGATTCCTAGCTCCAATATAGTGGTCCATTACAAACTGTCACATCTGTTCTGTGGGGATATGATGCCCCTTTTTGTCTCTACATGCACCAGGCTTGCACATGGTGCGTCTACATCCGTGCAAGCCAAAACTCATTTATATAAAGAAAGGAAATCTTAAAAACAAAACAAACAAACACAACGACAGCCAAGCCTGGTTATGTGGTTATGATCCCAGCGCTGGGGAGGCAAGAGACTGGTGGATCTCCGAGGTTCACTGCCAGCCAGTCTAGACTACTTGGTGAGCTTCATGGTAGTGAGAGAGCTTGTCTCAAACAAAACAAAGCAAAGCAAAACAAAGCTATCACAAGGTGAATGGAACCAAGGAAGTTGCTATCTTTATCTTACCCTTGCCCCTAACACCACACACACACACACACACACACACACACACACACACACACACACGCACATGCACACACACACACACACACACACACCACAAACTGTTAGCATTTCCTCTAGGCTCCATCCAACAGTTACCAAGCAACAGCTAGGTACAAGCCTGGATTGCTATGAAAGGACTAAAGGACTCCTCTCTCTCTCTCTCTCTCTCTCTCTCTCTCTCTCTCTCTCTCTCTCTCTCTCTCTCTCTCTCTCTCTCTCTCTCCCCCTCTCTCTCTTGTCCCACACCCCTACCTTCTCCCCCCTCCATGTGTTCCTGGCTGGCCTCTTCCCTTCTTTCTCTCTCCTCTCTCTGTTTTCCTCCCATTTCTTTCTCTGCCTCCACTCTCTTCTCATGCCCCAAATAAACTTCATTTCATACCAGACTGGTCATATGACTGGTACCCAGGGAGAAGGGATGGATCCCTCAGCATGGGCCCACTAAGGTATCCCCCTCCTGCCGCATCATGCCGCATTACAAAACATCACAAACACACTCACATACCATACACCTCACCTCCCTACAGCACCTCATCATACACACAAACACAACATACAAGGAGGGACGCTCATGAAATGAAAAGAGTATCTGTGCTTTCACCAGTTCCTGAGTGAACCAAGATGTAGGGACCAGAAGGGTGAGTTCAGATAATGCAGGAGACAAAAGAAGAAATCCCAACCTTACAGGGCAAAGGCATCTAAGTCGGATCATGGTAGGACAGAAAGAAAACAAATAAAACCTGTGAACCCTATAGTTGCCAGCAAGCCTGATGATCCACGTTCAGTTTCCTGAATTTATGTGGGAGAAGATTAGAACAGACTTCTGCAAGTTGTTTTCTGACTTCCACACATGTGCCAAGACCTATGAAACACACATACACACACACACACACACACACACACACACACACACACACACTCTCACAGCCAGTCTGCTATGCTCAGACTCATGAGAAATGATAATTCTCCTCCTAGTTTCTTATCTCAACTCCTCATAGCTCCTACTTTACCTGGACTATTCCTACCTTACCTAGACTGTGTGTTTCCCACACCTCCAAGTTCAACCCAGGAATATCTTAACTGCTCCAATATTATTACTTCTTTTTCTATTTCTGGGATGGGATTTAGAGTATATGTTTTAAAGTCACTGCAAAAGTCAACGTTGACTTTAAAGACCATTTACTGTATACATCATGACCTGTGGTTAGTCCTTCCTGCTGGAGTACCTGGTTATGCCGAAGGTAGGAACCCTTTGTCTAAGAGTCTAACTCAGGAGCATTAGAAAAATAGAATCAGAAATATTTTGAGATGATGCAGAGAGAAGAATGTAACTTCCTATCCATACCTTCACTGTGTTATGTAACATACATAACAAACTCACAGTCCCTCTGTTTATTACTGAAATATTTCAGCCTTGTCTACAGAGTGAGTTCCAGGACAGCTATGGCACGACATAGGGAAACCCTATCTCGAAAACCAAACAAACAAACAAAAAAAACAAATGAAAAAAGATTATAAGGCGTGCATAATTTCTGTGTTTGAATCATAAGATACAGGGTTGGGATGTAGCTGAGTTGGTAGGGTACTGGCCTATCATGCACATAGACTTGATCTATCTTGAGACATAAAAATGTCTGTGCCAGCACACACCCATGATCCCAGCACTTGGGAGGTGAAGGCAGGCAGACCAAAACTTCAAAAGCACCCTTGTCTGTCTACACAGTGAATTTGAAGCCAGTCTGGGCTATATGAGACTATATTTAAAAAAATAAAATAACAAGTAAACCCAGCATCAGTAAATAAGACGTGTATTGTTAAAGTAGTCGGGCCCCACAGGGGATTTCCTACTCATGAGGCATTTTTAGTGGTTGGGGTAGATGCTCATTGTGAAGACACACAGGCTGCCACTGTTCAGGTCACGTCCTTAACTGTTTCATTTGGTTCTCTTTGGGAAAGAGGCTAGGCCTGTAGCCCAGTTCAGCCTGGAACACATGGTCCACCATCCTTAGGCTCCTGGTTATTGACTAACAGATGGGCAGCACCTCACCCGACCATACCTGTTTTATTCTCCATGCAGACAGAACAGTTTGAAGAAACATGAAGGAAAGATTCTAAGCAACACCCTGCTTCTTGCTTACAGGGAAAACAGATCCTTCAAAGGCAGAAGCAGCACAGTTCACTAGCTTGTCACTTGTCACCAAGGGAGGCTTGTATGTTGGGCAGAGAAAAATCTCGAGGCCTTTATAACTGCATCTACAGATTTTTAAAAGATGGCTTCGCCACCCCTCCCCTCTGCCCCCTTGCTTTAGGAGTCTTAATTCTATCTGACAACAACTATGTTTTTAATCAATACCTGGAGACATAATTGCATTTACAGGAGCAACATTGTGATACATGCTCAGTCTCCGGAGACACCACCCCTACCTGGTACTGATCAGTAACTTCTGACACCCCAAAGCCACTCTGCATATTTAGCAGTTAGAAAGGTGATTTCTGAGGCCTGGCAGCTGTTGGTGTTAACGCTATTGTGTGGGGAAACAAAAGCCATTCTGCTCTGCTCAGTCTGCCTTTGTATCTGGGATACTGGAGCCGGTTCATGAACGATGTCTAATTCTTTACCAGGGAATTTCATTACTGCCTATGACTAGTTTACACTTCCCACGGAGGCAAATCGAATATCTGAGCCTACCTGCTAATGGAAAGGAAGCGTGGCTTTTGACCTCTGTTAAGATGCTTGCATTTTAAATCTGTTAATTAGACCTGAAAGGAGAGATGCCTTCATAACAACCTGGCACTCCCCATCTCCACTCCCCTGAACCACCCAACCCAAGACTGGCTAAAAGGACTTGTTTGTCTCAGAAATGAAGCTGAGTACAGTAGACCAATGTGTGTGGAATCCTTAACACCCACCCAAACCAGGGTGAACTTGATGTCTTGCATAACTGATGCTTATTTTAAGAATTGCACTTTTTAATAGGAAATGTATCAACCTCTGAAGTTTTCAGTTGCATGTGCAACTGAGTGATGGAGGACACGCAGTGAGCTTGGTCATTCACCTGCCACCCCTCCCTAGGCTGTGCCTTTGCATTATAACCTAAGAGATTATAACCTCAGAGATGTGTAACTTTACTCAACTGAGTATTATGATTTGTTTGACCTGGAAACAGGAAGCATCACTGATTTTCACCTGCCCTTCTCATACTTTCACCACTGCTACTCTGGGAATAAGCCCCTGTGTCTCTTATCAGAAGTGGTGTGGGGGCAGAAGTGGTGTAGAGCCATTTTGGGTTCGCATCTCCACCTTGTGGAGTCACACAGCCCTGGGCCTCACTCTGATTAGGCCAACCTAGATTACATATTTAATGTACTAGGCTAATCACTGAGTAAGGAGGAGTTATCTATCGTGTGTGTGTGTGTGTGTGTGTGTGTGTGTGTGTGTGTGTGTGTGTGCGCGCAGGCAGACAGCCAGACAAGGCTGATCAGGAATCTGCATGACAGAGACAGTAGCAGCTGAATCAGACTAAGATCAGCACACTTCTTGCCAGCCCAGAGTGTTACAAGCAAGAACTAGCGACAGTTTAAAGCTAGTGTATTTTGGAAAGGTTTGTTACAAAGCACCATGGTGGTAATGTGTGACTGATACTCATTGCGTATGCCATTGAGAAGTCTAAAGGTAACATGGGTGCAGTTGAAAATCCTTTTTGTCCTGGTTCTCTGTGGTCCTCTTGGAGTTCCCACCTAGGATGGTATTCTTTACAATGACTTTGCCATTCCCGGCCTCCATCTGTATCTTGGGCTGTGTAGGAAGCAGGAAAACTTCTGCCCTCCTAAGTCAAATGCAGTCCTGGGCTTCACTCTGATTGGACCAGCTCAGGTCACATGTTTATGCTGGGCCAATTGTAGAGTGTGGGTTAAGATTATGTGATTTGTCCATTAGACCCCTTTCTTAAGATGGATGTGGGCCCAGTCTCTTCCAAAATCCATAGTGTCAGTTTAAAGGTGGGGCTGGGGAACCAAACACACTGGGAGGCACTAGTGATATTAACTATGGAAAGCATGGATGCTTCTAACTTTATTTAAAAATCTCTTTAAAATATATGTATAATATGTATGTGTGTGTATGTGTGTGCTTCTAATTTTATTTAAAAATCCCTTTAAAATATATGTATATGTGTGTGTTGTATGTGTATGTGCATATAATTTTTTTCCTGCTTCCATATTGCTAGGCTGACTAAAACTGCACAGGGGGATCCCCATCTTGGATGTTAGTTAGTGAATGGAAAAGCCTAAGGTCGTGACACCCAAGGCACTGAATAGGATTATTGTGATCATAAAAAGAGAAAGAGGTTTAGAGAATATGGTATACGGCTGGCGGTGTGGGGGAAGGGGGTGCCCCAGCCGGCCCATGCCGAGGCATCCCTTCCCCCCCCGTCCCCCTCCCCCCACTCCAGGACCAGACACACACTGACTTAGTATAGAGTAGAGTTTATTCAGGGCAGAGGATGGGAGTTAATGGGGCTGTGGGGGCAGAGAAAGGCAGAGGGGGGGGAGGGGAGGAGAGCCCAAGAGGGGCAAGAGAGAGACAAGAAGCTAGAGCAGCAAGAGAGAGAGGAGGGGCTGAGCAGCCCTTTTATAGTAGGCCAGGCCTACCTGGCTATTGCCAGGTAACTGTGGAGTGGAGCTCAGACAGAACCCTAACAAGGATGGCACAGTTTAAAGTGCTGTCCATCAACCTACCAGATTCCCAACTCCTGGGAGCTCCGGATTTTGAGATGAAAAGTGGATTTTGACTGCTGGGATGTGAGCTTCTGACTCAACGGCTGTATTACCGCTCCTTTAATGTTGATGTAGCTATTGCACGACTCTGGTCTCCATTGTTTCTTAGGAGAAGTTAGTGGTAATTATAATCCTCTAGACACATGGTATCAAGTATCACCAAATCACCAAATAAAAGTGTGTTGAGTTAAAAATAGAACCAATGACTTTCAGTGTGTTACATAATTTTCTTTCAAGAATTACACCTCCATCTACCAGACACACACTCCCTCTCTTTAAAGACTTTTTTCTTATTGCCCAGCATCTTCTGGGTAAACCAACCAAGCATGTTGTCAGAGTCACTTTTGCAAATATGGATTTTAAAGAGATCACGGTTACGGTCCGTGCTTCTTAGAGTTCCCCCTGACACGGGGGCTCCTGAAGACTGAACAGCTCTTAGTATTTAACACATTTTTGTCATTCATCAAATGTTGTCATTTAACAAACACTATCAGGGATCTACTGACTACAGAGTACTGACTCTGTTGAATGACGTGAAGGCTACAGAATGGAATAGTCCTTAGCTTCAAGTAATGTCATTTGATTTCACTCAACATTCTGGACATAAGGAGAGACAGAGGACTACAATTCCCAGCAAATAGCTTGGCTGTCTTGTAGGATTATTTACATCACCATCTCTGTCACTATGGACTGTGGGTCTTAATAAACTATCAATAAGACAAAAACATTCAAATCAATCTTATGGTGACAGAGTCTAGGCAAATTACTATATTGTTACATTTCTTAAGTACTTATTTATTTATTTTTAATGTATGTGTGTGCCTGTGTGAGTTTATGTGCACCACATGCAAGCAGGTTCCTGTGGAAGCCAGAAGAGGACTGAATCCCTGGAACTGGAGTTAGAGGAGGCTTTGAGCTGCTAGATGTGGCTGGAAGCTGAACCGCAGTCCTCTGGATGAGCAGCAAGTGCTATTTCCCACTGAGCCCTTCCTCCAGCACCGCGTTCATTTCCAAAAACACTAGAATCCACTTTTCCGTGACCATTGCATGGCCGTCATTGGGCTTGATTTCCTGCAGGGGGTTGGTTTAATAATGCCTTGTAACCGTTCATCTGGGGCGCTGACTCAGCTACAGTCCCCTTAAGTGTTTCTTTCTCTCTGTTTCTGTGCAGATGAGTTACGCCTTGAACCACACCAACAGAAAACTAACGTTAGAACCCAAAGTCACTGTCAATGCCAGAATTGTTGTGGTTGGTGCGTCCAGTGTTGGAATTTCATTCCTAGAGACATTGGTGTTTTGGTGAGTTCTTTCATTCTGTTTAGTTATTTTTATGTGTTTATTTTTGAGAAATAAAAATTCTTTGCTAGTATATTTTACTTATTCAGCGTTAATTGCCCAACCATTATTGGCTTTAATTGCCTGTGAAGGGTTGGTTTAGTAATACTTTGTAATTGTTAGAACATGGGGGTCTCTCTCCCCACTTAAGAAAACAGACTTTGAGTTTGTTTGCCAACCCATTACAGAGTTGTGTGAATGAATGTCAGTAGTACTCATTGGATCACAGCTATCGTCACCTTTTTGTGTTGTTTGTGACTATTGCATGCCTCAGTTACACATTTGAGTACCTCAGCAAAGATTGTGTGGCATAAAATGCATAAAATTGGTCCCATCAGACCCTTCCTGAAAGCCTCTGTTCATCCTGTTCTACATGCGTTCACTTTCCTCAAAGCGAGCATAAGAATAACATTAAGTATTTGGTAAGGATTTAGATCCCTAAAACCCGCACCAGGACCTCCAAAGTGGGTAGAGGGTGTGAACCCTGAGATGCTGCAATGTAGCTGGTTTACCATATACCTATAGTTTATCTAGCCTTGGTTAAGATGATGGCCTCAAACTCACATAGATCTGCCTACCTCTGCCTCCCAAGTGCTAATATAATATTAAGGGTGTGTGCCACCATACCTAGCAAATTTGTATTACATTTATTTACTGTATGTGTATGTGGGAGCTCAAAAGCCAGAGGGAGACAGGAAAACCCAGCTCAAGTGACTTCTCTTGAAGCCATCAGTTGGCAGTCCCAGAGGATGAGTGGGGTTTCTGAGAAGTTAGCTGGGCCCCCACCCCCAACAAATCCTTATGCCCGACTAAGAGTAAGATGAGCCAACCTCACTGGACAACTTGCTCATCTGAGGGCACATTAACCAGAAAAGGGAAGGAACCAGTTTACTTTTTAGCTTTCTTGCCAACTTGTTCAACTCTGCAGAACATAACCTAAGTTAATCAGAAATGCATTGTGTGTTGTCATTGAAGTTCACAGTAGAGTTCACGTGCTTCAACCTTGTAGTCACTTAGTGGCATTGCATGGAGAAATGAGGAACACTGTGAACATGCACTTCCCTGTGGGTGCTGGGCTGTAGTTGGGGTGTTTAACTTTCCTGCCGGGTCCCTGATCTCAAGACCTTGAGCAGCAAGCCTATGGCAGCCCATAACCAAGTGATGAATTACTGGGGTGAGGTTTTGAAATCAGGGAAGTCAAGAAATGGTTATCAACAGGTCTTAAATCTTAATTTGGCTGTAATGCTTATGATGTTCTGTTTAAAATGATTGCATTATGATATATACATGTAATTTTCCTTTTATGGAATTGACTTAGATTCAATAAAAACAAATATAAGTTCTGGTATAAGTGCTGGGCTGATTAAATTCCCCAATCGGAGAGACCTTTTTAAAGCACTCGAAATTCTCTGTCTTCATTATAGAGATTATGTTCTCGAGGAGGAGACTGGTATCAGCTTACAGACCTCTAATCCTTGAGAGAGGAAATAGTTTTCTCATTATTTTTCTCTAATTATTTTAAATTAGCAATCACCGTAGTAACTTACTGCATAGTTCACTTTACTGGTTTACTTACCATTTGAACTAAATTTATACACAATTGGGCCTGCGATGAAATTGAAGGCATTTTACCAAATGCTCCCTACCCATGAGGATTAAACCCGAGTTTTTGAAGCAAGATTTAGGGTGGAGAAGTTGTCTTGCCTGGGCTCTTGAGTTGCCTTGTTAGACTTAACGTGCTTTTCTGGGAAGACAGAAGCACAGCATAGGCTTCCCCTTCAGTTTGTCACCTTGTGGCATGACAGACACTCTTTCCTTTTACATCCTTGCCATGTAAGAAATGACAAAGTACACACCTCTTCCTTCCAGAGTGGCTGGTGTTCGTTCTCTTTCGTTCTCTCTCT
Organism: Tokudaia tokunoshimensis; assembly: GCA_036184795.1. Taxonomy (NCBI): domain Eukaryota; kingdom Metazoa; phylum Chordata; class Mammalia; order Rodentia; family Muridae; genus Tokudaia; species Tokudaia tokunoshimensis. Next base: position 120,939,302 of record BTHU01000004.1, read on the forward strand.
CTCTCTCTCTCTCTCTCTCTCTCTCTCTCTCTCTCTCTCTCTCTCTCTCTCTCTGTTATAGCCGGTCTTGCCAATGCTCGGGTGCTGTGAGGTAGCTAAAGTCAGCACCCAGTATGTTCTAAGCCATGGGAGAATGCAGGGGATTATGTGGCTAGATTTGAAAAAAGAAATTTAATGGGTGTACTCTGTGTTTCCCAGCATGCTCTCAAATTTAGGATTCTCTTTCACCCATCTTCTAATTTGCTGGCATTATTGGCATATACTACCACACCTGTTTGGGTGTTTGGGGATGATGATGATGATGATGAAGTTCTATCTGAACCTTAGCTCTCATGTATATGTGGGGACATATTCTTGTGTCTTTGGTTGTTTGGCCTTGAGACAACCCTGCATCTTTCCTATAGCATGGCCTCTAGAGATGTTAATATCAGATGGCATGGCAAGTGCTTCCCTGGATGCACACACCAGCATCCTAGCTTGTTGCCTCCCTCCTGGGCCTAGCATAGTGGCTCCACCAGTGTTGGGTGGAAGAGCTGGAAGCCTTGTTCTCAGCTCTTTTTGCAGCTGCCAGGAGCCCCATGAGGGAGGGCATGCAGGGTCGTGCAGGGTGAAGACCAGTGCAGGTGATTTGTTTCCTCCGGCAAGTCCTCTGGACAAGAGTACTGAGGGCACTGTGGGGAAGCATCCGGGAAGACTCTCACAGTCCCGTGCCCTGGCAGAGCAAGTAGGAAAGAAGTCTAAATCACCTGGGCAGAAGGAGCTACCACTGGCCCTTTATAGGGTTTCTTCCCTGCAAATGATATGCTTTCACTCCTCTTTAAGACTGAGTGGAATTCCACTATGCTACACTTCCTTCATCCCTTCATCTGTAGATAAGCATCCAGGCTGGTTCTATAGGTTGGTATAGATAAGGCAACCATGAACAGGGATGCACAGGTATCTCGGTGGTGTGCCAGTCCTTGGCTGCATGACCCCAGGTGCAGTGTGGTCAGAGCATATGGTAGTTCTGCTTTGGGTCTTTGAGGAACCTCCGTACTGGTTTCCACGGTGGCTGTGCCAAATCACATTTCCCTCTGTAGTGAATGACTTTTCCTCTTTCCCCACAGCCTCGCCAGCATCTGTTCCCACTTCTAGTCTTGATGGTAGCAAGCTGAGTGTAGTTGTAACTTCAGTGTGGTTTAGTTTGCATTTTCCAGATGGCTAAGGATATTAAACACCTTCCCGTGTTTTTTTGGACACTCCTATTTTTCTTTCAAGAACTGTTTGTCCTATTCATTTGCACATGTATTTATTGAATTATTTAGGCACGTTAAGGGTTTTTTTTCTAGTTGTCTATGGATTATAGGTATTAATCTCCTGTCAGATGTGTGGTTGCTAAAGATTTTTCTCACATTCTACAGGCTGTTTCCTTTGCCTGTGGAGTTTTTTTTAATGTTGTAGGATCCTATTTGTCAACTCTTGCTATAATTTCCTTAGTTACTAGAGTCTTTTTTGAAAAGGCCTTGCCTACACCTACATCTTGAAGAGTTCCCCTATATTTTTCTAGGGGTTTCAGAAATTTGAGTTTTACATTAAGGTGTTTGATCTGCTTTAAATTAAGTTTTAGTGCAGGGTGAGAGATACAGATTTTGTTCTGTTCTTCTCTATGTGGGTGTCTGGTGTTTTCAGCACCATTTGTTGTAGAAAGTCATCTTTTCTCCAATGTATATTGTGGGTCCTTGTTAGAAATCAGGCGACTGTAGCAGCGTGAGTGAATTCCTCTGGGTCTTTTCTTTTGCTGCTCCATGTGTCTGTTTCTGTTCCAGCCTCATACTATTTGGGGCCCTGTGGCTTTGTAGTATGATCTGAGGCCAGGTGTGAGGTCCCCAGCACCAATCTTTCTGTTTGGATTCTTTGTCTACTCAGGGTCTTTTTGGTCTCCGGAGAAATTTTTTAGGATTATTTATCTAGTTCTGTGAAGAATGTTGGGATTGTCATGGGAAGTGTGTTGAATCTGTAGACCACTTTCATTAATTTCATAAATATTTATTCTACCAATAAACATTTATTCTACCAAAAGATGGATGGTCTCTCTGTCTTTAGTGTGTTCAATTTCCTTCTTCTTCGTGTTCTATGACTGGGGAGATGGCTTAGTGGATAAGAGTGCTTGTGACATCAGGTTGAGGACCTGATTTCAATACCTCAGAATCTTCATAAAAATCCAGGTATAGTCTTTTTTTTTTTTAAGATTTATTTATTATATGTAAGTACATTATAGCTATTTTCAGACACACCAGAAGAGGGCGTCAGATCTCATTACAGATGGTTGTGAGCCACCGTGTGGTTGCTGGCATTTGAACTCAGGACCTCGGGAAGAGCAGTCAGTGCTCTTAACTGCTGAGCCATCTCTCCAGTGCTCACTCTGGCCCAGCTCACAGCTGTCTTCAGACACCCCAGAAGAGGGCATCAGATCTCATTATGGATGGCAGTGAGCCACCATGTGGCCGCTGGAACCCACAGAGCCTTCAGAAGACCACTCAGCCCTCCCAATGGCTGAGCCATCGCTCCAGCCCCTCCAGGTGTAGTCTTATGTGTTTGTATCATCAGTACTGGGAAGCTGGGAGGGAACAAAGACAGGGGGATCCCTGGGATTTGGGTGCCAGCAGCCCAGCTCCAGGGTCAGTGAGACCATCTCAAGGGAATACTGTAGAGAATGATAGAACAAGACACTAAATATCTCCTCTGGTCTGTGAGTACACGCACTACACACACACACACACACACACACACACACTCCCCCCACACACACATAATTAAATGAATAAAGACTATATTGCAGAGGCCTTTAACTTCTTGAGGTATTTAATTCATTGTGAATGTGAATGTGTTTTTCGCCCTCATTTCTTTCTTGGCAGGTTCATTACTGGTATATAGGAAAACTACTGATTTTTATATGTTGATTTTGGGTTCTGCTAATTTGCTGAATGTGTTCCTTAGCTCTAAGACTTTCCCAGTGGAGTCTTTAGGGTCTTTTAAGAACAGATTATATTGTCTTCAAATTGGGATGATTTGGCTTCTTCTCTTATTTCTTTTGCTTTTTTTTTTCTATTTTTCTTCTTGCTCTAGATAAGATTTGAAGCACTGTGTTGGATAAGAGTAGACAGAATGTGTCTTGTTTCTGAATTTAGATTAAAGGCTTTCTTTTTTTTATTCAGCTCAATGTTGGCTGTAAGTCTGTTATATACAGCCTTCATTATGCTCAGGTATATTCCTTCTATTCTATTTCTCTAGAGCTACTATAATGAAGTAATGTTAAGTTGGTCAAAGGTCTCTTATGCATCTATTGATGATGATCATGTGATTTATGCCTTTAAGTATAGTTATGTGCTGCCATACATTTATTGATTTGTATGTGCTGAACTATGCCTGTACCTCTGGAATGAAACTAACTTGGATGTGGTACATGATCTTCTTATGTTCTTGAATTGACTTGCAAAGTATCGAGAATTTCTGTATCTGTGTTGTGTCTTCTTGGATTGTTCCTTTTATGAATATTAGGCTGGTCCAAAAGTGGTTACATTTTTTTGCATTATTGAGATTTGTCATTAGATATTGGAATGAATTCTTAAGTAAATGTGGTTATGTTATACATTTTCTTTTGCCAATAACATTACTTTCTGTTTATTTCATGTTTACTTTATACTATGAAAATGTTGTTAGACCAAAAGCAAATTTGAACTGCTTTCTTACTGGAGTTCAAAATGGGTCTTGAAGTGACAGAGACAACACACACCAGAGTGCATTTGGGACGCACACCAGCAGTGCACTTGGGACGCACACCAGCAGTGCACTTGGGACGCACACCAGCAGTGCACTTGGGACGCACACCAGCAGTGCACTTGGGACGCACACCAGCAGTGCACTTGGGACGCACACCAGCAGTGCATTTGGGACGCACACCAGCAGTGCATTTGGGACGCACACCAGCAGTGCATTTGGGACGCACACCAGCAGTGCATTTGGGACGCACACCAGCAGTGCACTTGGGACGCACACCAGCAGTGCACTTGGGACGCACACCAGCAGTGCACTTGGGACGCACACCAGCAGTGCATTTGGGACGCACACCAGCAGTGCATTTGGGACGCACACCAGCAGTGCATTTGGGACGCACACCAGCAGTGCATTTGGGACGCACACCAGCAGTGCATTTGGGATGCACACCAGCGTGCATTTGGGACTGCTGATGAACAGGCCGTGCCATGCTTCCAGAAGTGCATCAGAGGAGGATGAGGAGCACAGTGGCCATGGTTGGAAGTTGACTTGGGCCAGTTGAGAGCAGTTATTGAAGCTGATTCTCTTACAGCTACAGAAGTTGCCAAAGAGCTCAGTAGAGGTCACATGATATCTGGCATTTTCAGCAAAGCGGAAGTTGGATCTCAGGAGCTCATGCTGACTTTTTTCAAGCTGTTACTTTGAACTGTCATTCTGACTTAATCTATAGAACAACAATGAACCATTTTTCAGTTGAGTTGCAACAGGAACTGGATCAAATATGACAACTGTCTCAAGTTATCTCCAAAGCCCTCTTGAAGCCAAATGTGCAGCAAATGATGGTGCTGGGCACTATGTGATGTCTACTACCCTTCTTATCCACTGTAGCCTTCTGACTCCATTGAGACTGGTCCATCCAAGAAGTGTGCCCAGCAAATTAGTGAGATGCACTGAACACCGTACCGCCTTCAGCCCCAGTTGGGCAGCAGACTGGACCCAGGTTTTCTCCAAGATTACCTAGTCTCATGAGGCACAACCAATACTTCAAAAGGTAAATGAATTGGGCTACAAAGTCTTGCCTCATCCACATTATTCACCTGACAGTTCACCAACCACCACTTCCTCAAGCATCTTGACAGCTTTCTGCAGGGAAAATGTTTTCATAGCCAGCGGGATGCAGAAAATCCTTGAGGTTCTCAAATCCTGAATCATGGATTTTTACATGACAAGAATTGCAAACAAACAAAAACAAAAACAAAACTAAAAGCACCTTCTTTCTCATTGGCAAAAATGTATGGATTACAATGGTTCCTATTTTAGTTAATGAAGATGTGTTTGAGCCTCGTTATCAGGATTGAATATTCATGGTCTGAAACCATGACTCCTTTTGCCCAGGCCTATTATTTAGTGGCCCTCATTACCTCTTTTGAATAACTGTGATTGGAAGTCTACTCTATGAATCATCAGAACGGTCATGGGCTCATTTGCATTTTTATTTGCTTGGTAAATAGACTTTCGTTGCTTATCCTGTACACCACCGGTAGCCCAGATGCAATACTTTGAATATGTTGGGTTTTGTAAAATCATTTTTTTAAAAAGGAATATGGAAATGCTATGCCAAAGGGTGTCGAGACTGGAGCTGGGTCTTTAAACCTGTCTTGTCTTTCTGTTCTTATTCACTGCCTGGTCTGTCGATCAGGGACATGGGTGTCACCTGTCACCTCAGGTTCTAGCCCACAGTATCCCAATTCAGTGTGTTTTCTCCCACAATTATTCACAAGAATGGCCTTTTCACTCTCTTTTGGGCATCAGCTCACTGAGTTGAAGTAGTTATGTCCCGTTATGGCTGTCTCTGTGCTTCTGCAACTCATGATATTTTCTCATGTTCCTGTTTCTCTATTAATGTCAAAGCCTTCCTAAGTCAATTCCAAGGCAAATAAATCTCTTGAAGAGCCAGAGATGGCACTAGAAAAAAAATGTAGAAATGATCTATGGAATATATTGAATGGAAACAGCCCTAGGAGCTGTCCCCATGGCTCTTTATATGATAAGACAAATAGGCACTATAATTCACAAGAGGTGCTGTAGGCGCCATAAAGCCTGTACTCTTGCTCCAATTACTAATACTGAGAAAAAATTGCTCAAAAATGACCAAGTCATTCATAATGGTATATACCTTTAATCCCCGCACTCAGGAAGTAGAAGTAGGCAAATTGTTTGGGTTCCAGACCAGTCAGGATTACAGAATGAGACACTTTCTCAAAACAACATCAACGACAACAACAAAACCCAAACAATCCATCAATGGATAAAGCTTCAGGTTCCCTAGCCTCGACGTTGATCCTTCATCTGGTTGAATAAACTGAGGTAAAGAATAGTCAGAACCAGGAAGTTTTGGCAGCTTTGACTCTAAGTGGGCACAACCCTGTTATGAGGTGACACAGTTCCACTCAGTATCTGGCCCAGCTGTGGGCACTGGCAGCAGCCAGCCTAAGGCCAGCAGCCTAATTCCATTCTTTATGTTTATCTGAGGACATCTGAAACCTTCAGTGTGGCCTGTCACTAATTAGGTGACTAATAATAGTGCTTGCTTGCTGATCTCAGAGCCAAACCCCCATGAGCAAGTTGATTGTGAGTGTCCTGTCCTGTGGGTCTGTCACAGGAACCGAAGGACAGGTGGCATCCTGGTTTGCTTTGTTCACACCAGGATGAAAGCAGGACGAAGGCATGCTCATATCAACCTCCCCAGAGCCCAGAGAACAGGCAGACACTTGAAACAGAAATGTAAGGGCAGGTTGCATCTTGCCCTACTGTGGTGTTGGAACTACAAAGAGATCACCAGGGACCCATACCGAAGTCAGTCTGGTAGCTGGGGATGGGAGGAGCTGTGATCTAGAGAACGTGCTAAGCACAGTGGCTCAGCCTCCCATGGCCCCCACAGCCCCACAGCAAGACCAAACACAGAAAAGAATGATCTGGGACACCTCCAGGGAACAGATGATAATCAGGCTTCCTAAACCAATTCCGATATTTAAATGTAATTAAATAAAAGTATCTTCATTTGCTAAAGTTATCGTTCCTGTTCCCTTCAGGAGGGGTATATCCTGTCTCTGAATGCCAAGTCACACACTCTTAGGATCTCCCCCAAAAGTACAATCCTTTTTTAGTCACCATTATGTCTTTTTGAGGGAGGGGTTAGCCTATCACTATTTTCATAGGTTCTTGATGCTTCTTTGTAGTTAAGGACGGGAGGCATAAGATACCCCACAAAAGTGCAGACCAGGCACCCAGCCCCCGAGTCCTGGGCTCAGCAAACTTCATCCTCATCTTCCATTATTGGGCAATTTTAAAACAATAACATCACCTGCTGTCTTGGACTGTGTTTCTTCCAAATGAGCTGAAAACAAAGGTGTAGGGTGTGGAAATGGGAATAGTCTTGGGGGACTGTCTGGCAACATAGTTCTTAGTTAGACAAGGGAGGGAGGAAAGCTTCCCTCACTAAATGTAGTTGTCAGTCAGCTACTGAGTAGCTGGGTAACTGAGACCCCCATCCTGCTAGGGCTCTTGGAGAGAGACAGCTGGAAATGGTCCCTCTTTGGAGTGAAGACGCTCTAGTGGTATCCAGTCATCCCTGTCTTGGTTGTTGATTGGCACCCTGGTTCTCAGCATCTTCCTTCAGCTCCCACATTTAGAAGATGCCCTTTGACAGCCTCTGGAGGCAGGGGAGTGCTGGTAACTGGAGAACCATTTGTTGGCAATCAGCTGGGCTTAGATGATATGGGCAGAGCCCAAGTCATCAACCAGAGTACCCCTCATGTTCTTTGTTTCTTAGCAGATTACTTATTTCTTATCAATATTCTTATTGTTGCCCTTTCCAAAGCACATGAACATAGACAGAGGTGGTGAAAAATCGAAGGTTTGGCAAAGAGGATTTTTGTGCCACTCTTGTAGCTGCAAGAGATTCCTACCTGTCTACCTCTTTGGTGTCACAAGAAACATTTACTAGGATTTAAAAAGATGCATTGACAGATACACTTCATTATTTGTTCTTTGTGTCAGAAGTCAAAGTCGAGATCTTCTACCCAGCACCTTTACTATTTCCTAGAGCCTGTGTAGACCCTCGTGTCTGTCAGGATTGAGTAAGAAACCTGGGGAGGAACATAAAGGTCACTTAGTTCTGAAAAAAGCTTACTTGGGTTGTCTGTGGAAGAGCCAGGACTCTATGGCTGATGCAGCACAGAAGGACTGTCCAGTACCTGCTGAATTCTTTATCCGGATACAACTAGAACTATATCCAGGTGCTCTAAGGGAAATAAGGGAATGTCAGACTGGGCCCCTCTTATCACTTGATGTTGCATAGAACTTTGTAGGAGAGGCACAGAATGATGTGGGTCTGAAAACCCAGGCTTGGGAACCCCTCAGTAGATGTGACAGGTGGAATGTTCTCTATAGGTCAATGCTGTGGCACACACAATGCTTGAGGAAACTCTCCTGAAAAAGATGACAGGTTTATTTGGGGTTACAGGTGTAGAGATTTGAGGGCATGGTCTTCTGACTTTATCACTCTGAACCTTGGGGAAGGGTGGCATCACGGCAGGGGCCATGTGGTGGTACATTTATTACCTCATGGTGTCCTTGGAGCCAAGAAAAGGAGAAAAGGGCTGTGACCAACCTCCAAAACTGTTCCTTAGGATCTGGCCAGCCTGCCTCCTTCCACATCTTCCTCCCTTTTCTTCTTTCCCTTCCCTTCCTTCCTTCCTTCTTTCCTGCCTTCCTTTTTCCCTCCCTCCCTTCCTTCCTTCTTTCCTTCCTCTCTTCCTTCCTCTCCCTTCTTCCCTTCTTTCTTTGCATCTTCCCCCTCCCTCCCTCCCTTCACCCCCACCTCCCCACCTCCTTCATGCTCCTCCACCTCCTGATAGCACTTCAGGTTGGAGAGCAAGCCTTCAGCATGTGGCCCCTGGGGAAGATTTAAGATGTAAACTGTAGCAGGTAGCCATCTTCTCTGGGTGGTGGGACTTCTGTGAGCCACTGTGTGAAAGCCAGACCAGACTAGACCATCTACTGAGGAAAATGGCTCTAAAGAGTTAGATTATTTCTAGCTATAGTACTTGGGAGATAATTATTTTCAAGGAAATGATCCAAAATTACCAATATAGTAAGGCATTTGGGCTTTTAAAAAAAGGAAACTTTGAATTTCCTTATTTTATTTTAAGAATATATGTTGCAAATCACTTCCTAGACCTAGGGTTAATGTTGAGTGATCTTTCTATAAGTTACTGATGGTAGAAGCTCCAGACTATACTTCTGCATAGGTGAGCCACTGGGGTGGGGGTGAGAGGGCTATAGAAATATAGTTTCTGGGCCCCCAATTCCTGGTGTTACAATTCAGTGGGGATGGAGTAGATTCCTGGGATATGTTTATTTGACAGGCTGCAAATAATTCTGCAGTGCAGCTGGCTTTAGGAACCATTTATGTAGACATTTCCTCAAAGTTGACAGACATATCTTGAAGGGAACAACTTCCCCCCTATAATTGTTCATTGTAGGTAAACTAGTTTATGGGTTTGTTTTCCAAACCACATTTTCTAATTCTCAGGAAATCGTATAACTTCTAACTTACATCATTACTTTAGTGCCTACCAAGCCTAATTATCATGCCACCATTGACATTAAGGAGCTGAGGTCATTATTCTGGTCCCAGTATTTACATATAAATTGAACCTAGCAGAAAGAATTTCCACAAAGCCACACACTGAACCTATCACCAGTTAAGAATGGAGCCCAAGAAGTAACTGCCAAGCATGAGGAAGCCAGCCCATATGGTGTTAATAAAGCTATGCTAATGGCCACTACTTGCCCAAAATATGAACCCATCATCATCAGAAGTGATGTCACTGACTCTTCTAGTCCTGTCATGGGAACCTGATTGATTTATGCCTGCGTTTTGCATTTCTTGTGTACGAAGCTTGTCTGGATTGTCTTATGGAGGGCCTCTTTGTATTTATAGTGGTTTTGCTGGATCCCTAAACTTTATTCTCATCATCTTCCAAACATGATCTTTTTTTCCCAAGGACTCATGAGTTTCTTTTGAGTAGTGGTGTGGAGGCATTTCATCTATTATCCTTAATCTCCAAATGTTCCCCACAGACAATGACTTTGGCCGTCACGCCCGTCCCTTGCCAGGTCCATGGGAACATCACAGGGCACCCAGGTCACTACAAGAAGATGGCTGGGTTCAGGGTAGGCTTATGAGGTCACTATCTCCTTTCTCCAAATTCCATCCCAGTTGCTCCAGGGACTAAATGAGAACAGGAGAATTCTTGTTTGCCACCCAAGGTGGACTCAGGCAAGGTTGTCCCCAAACGAGAGAGTAGGGTCAGGGGAAAGCTTTAGCCTCTGCCTTCCCTCACAAGCCTTCACACCCTCTCCTGCATGTGCTCAGAATCGTCCCCTCAGTCCTCCTATTTGGCTCTCTCTCTCTCTCTCTCTCTCTCTCGTCTCCTTGACAGCCAGAATTTGCCTTTTCTGAAAACTCTGTGACCATGTATGCAGCCACTGGTATTTTTACTAGCTGAGCAAAAATAAAACAAATACCTTGAGATGTATTAAAAAGTCTATCATGTTTTAAACATAAATGAACACACACACACACACACAGAGGAACACACACACACACTTGCATGCATATGCACACATCACGAGTATGTACACATCATTAAAGGAAGTTAATTGCTTTCCAGAGAAAAACAGGTAGACTCACTTACTGTCTCCTGTGCTTATAATAAATCTTTGTTCTGACTTGGTTTTCAATACTTTTGTCTTCCAGTTGTGAAAATTCAGGACAACCCCCAACCTTTACCTCCCGTCATTAATTGTATCTTTAAGACTGAGCTAAATCTGAGCTGTCCTTTGACTTGTAAAATAGCCAGTCTCGTCTCATATCTATCTTGAGATAAAATTTATTTTCATCTGGAAAATATTTTTTTCACTGTCTTGAACAAATCTGAAAACAGAGGTTTTAGTAAATTAAATTGAAACATTTAGATGGATGTGAGGTAATTATTTTTTGCCTCTACATTATCTATTTGTTCAAAGAGAAGCATTAATAAAGCCAGTTAATTAAATCACTCACTTTGGCTGGCTGCCTTCGTCATACCACACACACACACACACACACACACACACACACACACAAAAGCAAAAAATATAAAAATTAATGAGTGAGCGCCTAGCAGATTGACAAGCGACATGAAAAGTTTTGTATCCTTTTCTTGCTCACAATAAATTGGCAGTGTGCTCTTTATTTGCAGGATAAGGATGTTTAGACCTAATTTTGTAGCTGTCCTCCTGAAACTTGGAATGAAACACAAAACCTTTTACTTATTTCCCTGGATACTCTAATCCCTCCCTGCTTTATAAGTATTTTTGAGCTGTTGTCTCCCTTTGTATCCACAGCAACATGAAATCCCCACTGGAATTATTTGCTGCGAAAATGCAGGTGCACTTGTTTAATGTTTCATTGGCCTGAGCACTTAACTTGAACCCCCTCCCACCTCCGCCCACTGGGGTGACCTTTGATTTTGGAGCAGAGGCCTCACAATGCTGCCAGATAATGTTGATATACATTAAGCCAAGGCCATTAAATCTGAGACTGAGGTTTTACCTGAGCCTCCGCTGTTTGTTGCCTTTTCCTGTGGTGCTTGCTCAAAGCCAAGCTATACCCAGTGACCTGCTGTTCTGTCTGCAGGAACTTTCTGAATATTCACACATAAGCAAATGTGGACTCTGAAACACTTCATCTCTGTATCCATCCCTAGCACTCTCAACTTTACAACTGAGCTAAATCAAATAAAGTATTCAGATGTGGCTGCATCCGATTGCACAGAAAACCACCGTAACAAAGATATGAAGTTGGAGAGGAAAGAAAAGAAAATGCTGGTGTGTTTCCATCTGAGGTGTGGGAGGTGGGGAACCTTTGGTGAGCGATGAGAAGGCTGATACTACAGACCATGGGAAGGTTCGATTAGCCTGTGACCATGAAGACTTAGATATCAAACTAGTGAATCTGGACTAATATCTTGACAATGAAATGGTTAATATTCTCTGAAACCATTCTCTGCAGCAGACAGATTCTGAACATTGTTAGGTACCATTTCCTTTTATCTACACATCTCTCCTAAGACCCATTAGTGTTCTATCCCTCGAATTCTACAAGGTGAGAAGGTTAAATGACTTCTCTGTGGTCAAGAAGACAGCACTATGGGTCCAGCAAAGACAGCCTGACTCTCAAGGCCATGCGTGCTCTTATTTTTCAGCTCTGTTGCTACCAAGGTACCATGCAAAGGTTGGACTTACCCAGAAAGCACTGACATGCGATTTAATGTAAAAAGACATCTCCAGTAGCTGTGTGGAGGAGGGGCAGGAGCAAGATGTGTACCAGGGACGTTTCTTCTGGTGAGATGACAGTCAGCTACCATAGTGTGCTGTGGGACTGTCAGACGAAACCTTCAAGAATGTAGATCAAGGGTCCTAGAGAGATGACTTGGCGGTTAAGAGCACCGATTGTTCTTCCAGAGGTCCTAAGTTCAAATCCCAGGTGGCTCACAACCATCTGTAATGAGATCTGACTCCCTCTTCTGGAGTGTCTGAAGACAGCTACAGTGTACTTAGATATAATAAATAAATAAATCTTTAAAAAAAAGAATATAGACCAGGTAAAAACAATTAGACACAGTGACTGGCACAGGAAGTAGGTGAGAGGACAGGAATCTAAGGTGAACTTCCAAGTTCTTAGCTCAAGAGATGATGGGGTTGGCTGTGACTTTGATGGAGAATGGAGTGGAGTGGAGACTGCCAAGAGCTCTGTCTGGCTATATATGTGACCTGAAGCATCCTAGCTTGAACGTCCTAGCTTGAATTTGGGATGACTCTGGAGCATTTAGAAATTAGGTCTAGCCGGGCGGTGGTGGCGCACGCCTTTAATCCCAGCACTTGGGAGGCAGAGGCAGGAGGATTTCTGAGTTCGAGGCCAGCCTGGTCTACAAAGTGAGTTCCAGGACAGCCAAGGCTACACAGAGAAACCCTGTCTCAAAAAAAAAAAAAAAAAAAAAAATTAGGTCTAGAGCTCGGAAGAAACACCAAAGCATGGTCAAGTGAATTATGGGAAATAGATAAGATAGTGATAGATTAAATCACTCTGGGAAGTGGTCGAGAAGCCTGAGAAGCTTGTTGAGAAATAAAGGCACAAATGAGGGGGAGCTGGCTAATTAAAAGTCATTAAGAACAACCTTATGACCGAAGAGCATGTGACCATAGCTCCTAAGTGACAAGCCCCTCCTTATCCCACCTCTCCCATGTGCCCTCTCCCTAGACCCTCTGGCACCCTACCTTGCTAGTCCCTGGATGACACACTATTCTTTTCAGTTCCCATCATCCTGTGTAAGCATCCCTTTTGTAGACTTTGTGGAGTTTGCCATGTATTTTTATCCCGGAACCCCGATTTGTAAGTTTGTTCTTTCATCCTCACTCGCACCCCACCCCTAGCTTCCTTCATGAGCTGATTTGCTACTTATCTCCCAAGATTCATTTGTACTTTGTGTTTAGTGACAGAACTCAGAGCCAAAAAATAATCACACCATGTTTCATAAAAACCCATGTTTTCTGACTTCCTTTACAAAGACATGTGGCAGCGGCAATGAGTTCTGGTAATATAAGCAGAAATGTCACACAGGGCTGCCTGGTAAGGTCTTTAGTACATTGTCTTTCCTGCTGTTAGATGACGTTGGTAGGAAGTCATTGATTTTGGAACAGGCTCCTGCAGTGGGCCAACCTAAACCAATGTGAATTCAGTCATAGTAAAGGCTGGGTTCAGGAGGCTCTCGAGCCAACTGATGAGGCCCTTGATTGAGCTACGGTCGACTAAGTTGTTTTCCTTGTGTCTTTTCTGTGTTTTCTTCAAATGCTATCTGTTACCACTGTTCTCAGGACCTGCTCCAGTTTCTGGGTGCCACCCAGGTGGCACATCAGTTTGTTTTTTTTCTTGGCCTACGTGAACTCTAACTTGCTATAATGGGCTTGAAGAATTCTGCCTGGTACTAGTACATTTCCTTCCTTCTGCCTATAATATTAACGTGACAGGTGGAGGGAGCCCCAGGAGCTACGGTGGACCTAGGCTGACTTTGAGAATAGATGCCACACGTGAAGAAGCAGAGAAACACGTTCCCATCGACTCCAAGGAGCCATCTCAGTCGGCGCTGGGTTGGCACACTGAGTTGTCGTAAGAGAAATAAGCTGGCATGGGCATTTGATAAGGACACCAAGCTCATTGGCAAACACCTATCCTCAGAATGGTAGATGTTCTTATAGATGCAAGAAGGGAAAGGTTGGACGCCAAGTATTCCGTGTGCTCTGTTTATGACGCGGGAGATGTGATAAATGGGGAATAAGGACAGAATGAGCAAAGGAGGACACAGGAGGACTTGAAGACAGGACAGCCACGGGGAGAATGCAAGAGGAAGTTCACTGCAGCTGCAGAAAAGAAAGAAAAGATATTTCTTTTAGACAAACAAAATTCAAGAAATCTCACCCAATTTCAAAAAAAAAATTGTACTGTGTCATTATAGGTAATGTTAGAAAGAAACAAAGAAGGAAGGAAGAAAGAAAGAAAAAAGAAAGAAAGAAAAAAGAAAGAGAAGAGAAGGAAAGAACAGAAAAGGAAAAAAGAAAACAACAGAATCATCTTCTATCTTGTGGGAACATTCTTTAATCTTTTGGGAAAAAAATCTAATTGTAGCATAATTCAGGATAATATGGTAATTTGACAGTTTAAAAGTTATCATGCCATTAGATAATTCAAATTATTCATACCAAAGGGATGGATTTTGTAGTAAAAGATAAAGCCACATGCATAATCAATCATTAAGCTTTCTGTCTGCATGGAGATGTAAACGACACCTGTGTTTAACTCTCACTAGTACAATCTAAAGTACATTTTGATCTAGAACTGGAGTAAACTTTAACTGTCCGTGGATGTAAACACAATCTTATCATTTGTGGTTTCCACGGGACAGTTATAAATCTAAGGCCTGTCATTGGTGTGTGCTTGCAGACTGACAGCCTGAGTAGGCGGGGTTAATGGTGGCCTTTATGCTATTTGAAGAAAGTCAGAATTTTTCTTATTGTTAGAGGATAAGACAAGCTTGGTTTTCTCCATGTGGAATGGAAATGTTCATTCTGAAATGATAGCCATCTTTAGAGACTCCAGACCTTTCCTAGCATTCAGCTGCTTTCAAATGTCAGGTTCAGCTGAGTGTATTGCCTGCCACCCGTGCCATCACCCAAAACCCTGTTAGTGCTACATAACAGGCTGCCAGTAAATTGGTAGCATTTCCAGTTGGAAAATCTCCAGCCTCCTCTTGAGAAAGGAAGGCAGGTGTTCTCCTCTGGCCCAGTGAAGGCCCTTCCTCTTTGGCACGTGACTGATTGAAAGGGGTCACGTAAACCAAGCAGAGATTTTTAGGGCACAAATGCCTTTCATAACAGAGAGCATCCTTGGAAAAGATCTCACCCATCACATCTTTGCTGACTCGAAGCTAAATTGCAACAGGCGTATCTGAAATACTGAGAGGCTACTAGAGAAAAGTGATTCCTAAGCAGGTAAGTTCCTTGAACCTTTTACAGGAGCTTGGCAGTCTCCTGAAGCCTGCCTACAGGGCTCCTTAAGAGTGAGGCTAAGTAGAGAGTGCCACGCCCATGCCCCTGGGGTTAGACAGCAGAAATAGCTTCACTGTCTCCTGCTGCTTTGGTGACCTTAAGCAAAGCACTTACCTTTGCCAGCCTTCATTTTCCTTCACATGAAATACACATAACCTGCGATTATCTCCAAAGCAGCAGTGTAGATTGTTTTGAAGATTAATCTCTGTGGCGATGCCTGAGTGCCCCGGACTCTGGAAAGCATGGTACAGATAGATATAAAACGCTTTGTCTCTTTGGTTTGGTTTGGTTAGTAAGAAAGAGTCTCAACTGTGTAGTCAAAACTAGCCTGGAATTGATGATCCTCCTGTCTCAGCCTCCCAAGTTCTGGGACTGTAGTTGCATGCTGTCATGCCAAGTGACAACTTTGCTCTCAGAAAGGATCCTTGAGAATATTCTGCTAGGTGACAGTCTTGGTACCCTGACATGGGTAACTGTGTATATCTGAAAGTGGAAAGGCTGCTGTTGAACGGTCGGAATTAGGTGATCTGTAAAAGCATCTGAACGACTTTAGGTCTACAGGACAGTGCATCCTGCATCTCTTTCCTTGGGGTTGTCATCCATATATTCAAGCTGCATCAGCAGAAAATCCTTGGGAGAAAAATTTGACTGCACTGAGCACATGCAGACTTCATTCAAACACAACACAGTAGACCAACTACTTACTTTTTATTCTGTGTAGGTTGTTATAAGTAATTATGTGATGATATTAAGTATTCAAGTGGTGGTGTATACCTTATGTGTACATGTCATGGCATCTTGAATCAGGGACGTGGGCACCTTCAGATTTTGGTGTTCAGTGGGGAGTCCTATCGCACACACCCCTAATTCTAGGGAACCACTCTACAGGCAGAGGTTAGGTGAGGTTAATATGGATGACCTCTGAAATTAATATGGATAGCCTCTGAAAACCATTGTGCCTCAGTTTTACCTGAGAAAAATAAAGCTAATAATATTACTGATATCATCATGTTGCCTGGAGGACTCCAGGGGACATACATTCAAAGTGTGCGCTGCACTGTGGGAGTTAGGATTCCAGTTTCTTGGAGGTGGGCTGACATTCAAACATGACACTGATTTATGCAAAATTATCTGCCGCCACCCAATTTGTGAGTTTCATTTTGGTTTACTTTCATTCAGCTGTGCATAGCCTCTAAAATTCTCTGCAATAGGCCACTCCATGCCACTGTCTTTTCTGCTGTCAAGGCTCCATTTAAGATCTGTGTAAAGAGAGATCCTACTGCCAAAGAAAAGGCCAAGAGTCAGATGACAGATGAATTGAATCACAGTAAATTTTTGTTCAGTTATCTTTTAACTTTTTTTTTTTTTACTTTTTATTTCTCTTCAGCTCTCACCTGAAATTTAATAACCTCACCCTGATTTCAACTCATGGACTCCCAGGAAAAAAACTTTTGGTCAACGAACAGAGGAAGTTTCTGGCAAGCGAGTATGATTCGTTTTCCTTCCTAATTGACTTCCTAGTTTGCATGCAGTCTTTTTGTTGTTGTTGTTGTTGCTTTTATGTTGATTAATAGATCTTTGAAGTAGAAAGGGGAAATGGCGGGGGTGGGGGTGGGTGGGTGGAGCTTTCCCCTAGAGTCCAGGTATTTACCTGGGAAATGCAAGTTCAAACCCATCAGTGAACATCTTAGGGTTTCTACTGCTGTGATGACATATTCTGGCAAAGGCTCACAATTCCCCATCACTATTCATCACCGAAGGAAGTCAAGACAGGAACTCACCCAGGCCAGGAAGCTACAGAAGCTGATACAAGAGTGCTGTTTACTGGCTTGATCAGCCTGCTTTCTTATAGAACCCAGGACCACCATCCCAGGGGCGGTACCACCCATCATGGGCTAGACTCTTCTCTATCAATCACACACACACACACACACATATATATGTGTATATATATATATATATATATGTATGTATGTATACATATATGCCTTACAGCTAGATCTTATGAAAGGGAGGCATTTTCTCAGCTGAGGTTCTCTCCTTTTGGCTGACTCCAGCTTGTGTCACGTTGACATAAGACTAGCTATGGCAATGAGTGAATGAGCATGGTAGTATCTATAGGGAGACAGCTTCCCTCCTTGTTCCTACAGTAGAATGGAGCTCACTGGCCCAGCTGCCTCGACATTGGGCTGTGAGAAACAAGACAGAGAAATCATGGCCATGAGTGTACCCCACGAGCATCACCTTAAGGTGTGAGTCTCTCTCTCCCCTCCCTCACCATAGGCACCTGAAGCTGGTCTGCTTAAGCCAGTGCTAACCGGTGCTCGTCTTTCCCAGCAGAAGCACCGTTTGACCACACCTGTTCTTAGAAATGTTTCCTTATCATACACTGTCCACCAATTTCAGTTTCTGGAAGCAAAACACAGGCTCCCTGCTGGAGAAACAGTCTCCTGGTGTTTAAAGTGGAAAGAAAGAAAGGGAAATTGTCCCCTCTCCAGATTGGGGACTGTGGGTGGCATAGCAGACTCTTTGATGAAGAGATTCACTGTCATTTTGAAGAAAGACTTGTTTTACCTTCACTGGGTAATCCAGATCTAGACCCACTCCTACCACTACAGTCTAGACAAGGAATTATATTTACCTTGAATTTAGGTTTTCTTGATTGTGAAAAAGATATGCTTAGTAAAGTATGCTGAGTTTTTGGTTAAAATAAGCATATAACCAAGTCATGGCCAGGAGGAGAGGACAGACCCATGGACATCCCTTTCTCTTGCTTCCTCATTTTCTTTTTAAATCCTTTTAAAGATTTGTTTTATTTTATGTGTATGGATGTTTTACCTGTATGTATGTACGTGTGCCATGTGTGTGCCTGGTGCCTGCTGAGGTCAAAAGAGGGTACCAGATCCCCTGGAACTGGAGTTTCCAGTGGTTGTGAGCCACCACATGGGTACTGGGAACTAAACCCAGGTCCTTTGCAAGAGCACCAGTGCCCTTAGCTGCTGAGCCAACTCTCCAGCCCTGTTCTCATTTTCTAGTTTATATTATTCTAAAGAAATGTGCATTGAAGTCAGTTGACTTGGTGGAAGTTTCTGTCCATTCCAAGGTTGGGTATGTCACAGTGAAGACGATGTGTTTGATTTTCTGCATGGAGTAATCTGTTATCCTTACCTCTACCCTGTCTCTCTGCCTCTCAACCCAATCCCCTGAATATCACACACACACACACACACACACACACACACACACACGTTACTAAGCTATCAACTTCTTGCCTCCCAGAACTCTACTGTCCAGAACAGTCACTACAAGCCACAAGGGGCTGTTTCCGTTTAAATTAATTAAAATTAAATGAATTGGAAATTTCAGCTCCCCACTCTCATGTGCCTCCCCGGCTCAAACAGCTAGCGTGCTACCATAATAGCATAGCTACCTTCAGAATGTCGTCATCATCACAGAATGTTCTAGAATACATGAACTTTATAAAGATCTACTGGTTTTCACAGATAATATCATTTATTATCTCTGCTCAATTCTCTCCATTCTCTCCAGACCAGCAATCTTAAGATGTGCCCCCAAACATAGCAGGCAAATCTTTGCTTTTCTTTTTCTTGAATGTCCTTTCCCACAGTCCAAACTGATTATCCCATTCATTTGCAAAAACCAACACACTCAACTAAATCTTACTCTGATCTATTTCTTTTTCCTGGCTCATGAAATCCTCCTAAATATTACATCATTGTCCTTTTAAGACGGCATCTGTTATCTCCATCCCAAATCCTAAGGGACAATATGCACTCCACTACAGCAGGGATTTTATAATGTGACATAGATGAAGATCACCTCAGAATAACCAGCAAATGTCCTCTTCATGAAAAACAAGACCCAAGAGCCAGATCCGCTTAGTGGGAAACTTCACAGAATCCTGATGGTCAGGGGCCAAAGGCTGAACCCAGAACTGCCTTTCAAACGGTCCTCAGAAAGGATCATGGCGTTCAATAATAATAACGTGCATAAGTCTAATAATCCAAATTCCTTCTTCTCAACCATGGACGGTGAACTTGTCCTTAGTTCTTCATTACCGTTATGGTTTTTTTGTTTTTTTTTTAAATAAATAGCCACTTTTGTCTTCTCACCCCGCCCCACCCCGCCCCCCTTGTCTAGCCTCTGGTTGAGGTGCTAATGATGTACCTAGGAGGCAGCTGGAAGAAGGTGTGGGAGGGAAGAGAAACAGGAAGCAGGAGAAAGCCACTAATTGGGCAATCAACCCTGAATAATTGAAAGTTAATTACAGCAGTCCTTCCCAGTGTGTCACAGCTAATCCCCTACAAACCTCAAAGTTTCCTTCCACTTCTGAAGAATCCTGGTCCTTTGAGGTGTGAGTCTGCTCAGACCTTTGTTTCTACGGAGTAGCTTCAGATTGTGCACCTGAGGGCTCTGGCTGTTTCTCACTACCAGGTTTCGGGCATATATGACATTGACAAGAAGGCCACACCTCTGGTGCACCTTACCTTATCTACGCCATCTTCCAGAACTTTCTCCAATGTGTTTTTGTTTGTTTGTTGAGACAGGGCCTCGCCACGCATCCCCAGCTTATCCACGTCCCGAGTACTGGGATAGAGGCCTGTGCCACTGCTCCTGGCTGTTTCTCCATAGAGAAATCTTTCTATGAAGATGATTTTTCTCTTTCTTTTTGTGCGTGCCTGGCAATCAGTCACTCTAGCACCAAGCTACATCCCCAGTCCCCTCTTCCAGGACTTTTGAGTCAGTGCCAAGCTTGTTGGTGGAAGATGAACCCCCATCATGACACATTGTGTTACCTCCTTGGCTCTTTCTCCAGAGGACCCGGGCGAGGGTATGAAATCTCTGCTCTGGTAAAGTCTTTAGGCTTGTAATGCTGCTTAGCACAAAAGAAAAAAAAAGTGGAGAACTTCACAATAGAGAGTTTGACTCATCTGGTGGAGGCACTGTGGACCATCCGATGGGTAGTAATATCCAAAATGAGGGAATGAGCTTATACAGTGGCGTTTGAAATGGGGAGGCTAACAGACTGTGCAGCCATCAGCCACAGTTTTCAGAGCTTCTTTTTGTGTCCCAGCAAAGCTCCTTTAAAACCCAGTGTTCCTAAGCATCAGTTCTCACTGGACAGAGCTTCAGATCCCAGTTCTGAAATATGTGTCTGACGTTGCCAATTCTACAGTCCCACTGCCATTAGGAACAGCATTGTCTTAGCTGCCCACAAGTTTCCCCCGAGAGCTTTTATCGTTGGGCAAATCCTCCTAAGACTAATCCCTGGACACTAACTATATTTATTTATTTTTATTTTTTTTTCCATCTTGGATGGCTTAGAGTAGAGACCGCATACTAAATACGAACAGTCCTTTGTGTCTCCCACACTGTGTGGAAACAGCGAAGTTTCATATATTCCTGTAAAGCTATCAATGGTTTGTTTTTAAATAGAATTTCACCTCACTACCCATTATTTTCTTGTGACAGGCTAGCTCCTTATTTTCCTTTTTATTAAGAAGAAATTTTCTTGTTTTTAAGTGTTGTTTCATGGAGAAGCACAAAGCCCAGTGCTCCCATCTCTTTTCACAGGCCCCGTAACGGGGTCTAATGTGCATCCATTATGAGAATGCTCTTTGTGTAGTAAGACCAGACTCATGCGTGGATCAAAAAGGAAAAATGTCCTCCCATTACCACTTCAGAATCCTGTTTGCCTCCAAAGAGAGTAAACAGGATTATGTATCATTAATAGTATTTAGAATAAGAGCCTTCACATATGCATCCTGCTCGACAAAACAGCATCTCCTACATTCTCACAGAACACATGGGATGGGCTCATTATCCTACACTGGGAGGTGAGGGAACGGATAAAGGGTCCCTAGGGTCTGGGCTTATTGGCAAAAGAAGAAAGATACAGACCTTGGCACAGAAAAGATGATACAGCCCACATTTAAATGGATTACCTGTTGTCCTGTCAATGCAGATTCTCAACCCGCAAGCCAGGATCATGAAAATGTCACTTATAAAAGGTGAAACCTTTGAGAAATTTCTATAGAACCCCTAAAAAACAAACCCCACCTCTCTAAATAAACTCAAACTACAAAGATCCTGCTTCGGCTGTCACTACAATAGAATGTTCAATCAAAACAATACCAGAAAAGAAGAAAGCCCATTCAGCTGCCAGCATCCCATAACCCCAGAGCTCTCAGCCACCCCAGGCTGATGGGAAAGTACTGGCTCCCCACAGATCACCTCTGTCCCACATACTGGGCTTCCAAATCTCCAGGCATTCACATGCTGTGAACTTACCTCTCTATGTGACATTTTCTGAAAATGGGTTTTGTTACTTGGGCACAAGAAATGAGTCCTTTACGTAAAGTTCTCTCGACAAGTAGGAAGGGTCTCCCACATTTTAGAACTCTGACACCTGTCTTTGGGGTTTCCCCATGGTGTTAGATTCCTTCATATACATTCCTTTGGAGTCTGTAGGTGCTGGGAGTTGAACCTGGATCCTCTGAAAGATCAGCCCGTGCTCTCAACCACTGAGCCATCTGTGGCCAGTAGGACAGTTTAACAGTTCAAGTAGATTTCGATCATCATGAAATAGGGACAGAAGGAAGTGTAAGTGATCCCACGTACACAGTCACACACCCTCCCCTTGTGGACCAGCCTAAGCCAGGTGGAACAATTTAGTTTTAATAGGAGGATGTCAATTTGTGACTGTTTCATAAGGGGGAAAAAAATCTCTTAGTCTTGGTCCTGGTAAACTCACAGCAAGAGCACAAACCCAGCTCACTAGGGGACTTGAACCAGCTCGCCAGATGTCTAATTAATGCCCACTGTCAGCTGCTCAAATGTCACTGATGGGGCTTCTCTCTCTGCAGCCACTGTTTTCATGATAAAGATTATGCACTGATGTCACTGTGCTCCTGGGTTAACGTTGTGGTTGGTCGAATGACAGCCATAGACCGAGTAGCCAAGCAGGTTGTGGTTTCCAAGAATGAGATCGTGTTCTACGACCACCTCATTCTCTGCACCGGGCAGCAGTACCAGGTAAGGCTGCGTGGGCTCCAGAGTCGCTGCTGGCACATGCGGAGATCTCCACAGCAGTATGCCTACTGGGGTGCAGACTGTCTGAGTAAAGAGCGTCTTGTCTTCCTGCACAGCTGCCACTCTCCTCATGAAAGTGCTCTTCAAGGCCTGTACACATGACAGAATCATGTCTGCAAACCCTCCTGAGAAAGCCATTCCAAGAAAAACATTCTGTTGAAGACTAAAAAAAAAAAAAGAAATCACAGCTAGTTGGAGAAATGTCATTACTGAAGCTGTTGTCCCAAAGTCTAACACTTATGGATCATCATAGCAGACTCCAGACCCAACCAGGCATGCATTTGTGCTAAATTAATTTATGCCTCAAGAGGCTAGCATTTGGCTGGGGCAATGTGCTCACGCAAAAGTATTTCAAACATGTGCACCTTCTGTCGGTCCTTATTTTATTTTGTCTCTCAGTTATAAAACTAGGAAATCAGATTGACTAGTTTCCCAGTGACCACACTTTCTGCTTGAGTTGCTGGATAGAACCAAAGCTGCTCCCAACCTAAGGATGGCAGATCTTGGGGCTCCCACACCACCTTGTGTAGTATCCCCGTAAATCAGTTTATAACTCAAGGATGGGACCTGAGACTATCTCACCAGCATTGTGGATTTGACAACAGAGTTGTGTGTGGTTCCTTTGTATGTCAAAGGCAGGGAGGAGGCGGGCAGCACAGAGCCCCACAGGTCCTCAGTCTACCCATGGTCTACATGAACTGAGTAGCCCGGGCATCACTGAATGGATAATCTCATCTTTGGCTGCACTTTGAGACCTCCTGGGGTGCTTCCAAAACATATCTACATCTGCGTCCCTAGGAATTGCTCTAATTATTCTAGATGGGGCTGGCCACCAGTATCCTTACTATGTGCTCCAGATGAGTCAAAGCTGAGGTGAAGATCCACTTCAACTTTCTTGACATTAAATCCCTTATATGCACCTTGCAATGACAGACACTTCACACATTGTTTATACACTACCCCTGAGCATCCCTTTAAGATGAAAGCTCTGAGCAGAGAGCTTCAGGGGTAGGGTACCCTGAGATAAGAATGTCTAGCAAGCTCCCCGGGGAGGCCAGTGCTTCTGTGAATGGACTGCTCTTTCAGTGGCTCTGATCGATCTCTCTCTTTTTTTTTTTTTTTAAAAATAGCTTTTATGTTTTAACGAAGAAGCCTTATTCTCAGAGGGTAGGAAAAAAATTTCTTTCTGGTTAAAAAATAAAGAGAACTGGAGAGACACTTCTTCTTGCTATTTAAGTATTCCTTCTGCTTTTCACTAAAAGGGAAAGAAATACAGTGTGGCTGTTAGCCTGTCCCTCCTCACCTGCCCACTGGTTACAGCCGCTGGCCGCAGCCTCACTCTTTGGAAATGGAACGCAGGCCTCAGCCAGCTGTCCAGAGACTCGGGCATCTGCCCATGTGTGCCCAGCTGCCCCTGCAGCTTTAGTCTGCAGCACATTAAGCTCTTGCCCTTTTTACAACAGGAAAAATGAAATGAAGAAGTGATAAAGGGGAGTTCCAATTTAATTTTTCCAGAAGGACATAAAAATCAAAGGTACATAGAGTGATGGAGAAAGGGCAGCTGAATTCACTGGGGACCTTCTAGTTCTTATGTCTTTTCCTCTCCAGCTCTCCCATGGTTTTGTCCCACATTTGTAAGCCACATTAAAATGATGACAGTTTAAACCCACAGCAAGAAGACGACATTTCATAAAATATAATTACAACCCTTAGCCTCTAGTCAGCAGGTCTCATTCTAAAACATTCTGCAGTGTTTTCAATATCCAAATACACGCCATTTAAGTTTTTTGTTCAGAGAGCCTGGCCACAAAGTAAAAGCTTAAGCCATGTGGCAGAAGAAAGAGTGAAGAGGGCTAGTTTCTCACACAGCCTGCGCTTATCTCCAAAACTTCCTTCTCTGAGGTACCCAGTTGGAAACATTTCTACTCTATCAGCGGTAACCCCCCGAGTTTCAACGAGTGCATTTATGAAACTTTTGACCTTGCTTCATCAACGTCATTCCCTACCTGTGATTCCTCCTCTTTGGAAGAAGATTCAGCTAGTTCACTTTTAACAGCCTCTAACTCTGTCTTCTACCCCTTCCATCAATATTTAAATATTTTTAATTTTATGTATGTGTATATATCTGTGTGTGTATGCCCCACCTCTTTGCAAGTGTCTTCTGAGGTCAGAAGAGGGCATCAGATCCCCAGGTGCTGAGGTAACAGGTATCCGTGAGCCACACAATGTGAGTTCAGAACAATGAGTGCTGGGAACCAAACTTGGGTCCTCTAGGGGACGAGCAAGTGCTCTTAGCGGCTAAGCCATCTCTGCAGCCCATTGTGATCGTATTTATTGATGAGCACATGCTAGCTTTGGACACCACTCCCAGCTCCCACCTTGCTTCCTAGTGCCATCATGGAACCACGTTGAGTCGTGGACTGTTACAGAGAAGTGGGGAGATGCCTTCCCATGCCAAGATTTTGGCAACCTCTCTGAAAAAGGATAAAACTTGTCAAATCCAAGTCAAATGAGTTTAGCACTGGCCAGGAAAAAAAACCAAAACCAACCAAACAAACAACCCAGAGGCGCAGGCTGCTGCAGGGATGGTGGCCACCAGAAGCCAATAGGTGGATCAGTTACCAACAACCAAATGAGAGACAAAGCCACAGCGATAACCTGGGCATGGTTCGGAAACTCAGGGTCTACATAAAAAGGTACGACTTCCAGACCGGGTAAGCAAAAATGTGTGGCTGAAGGCTACGAGTTGGCTATAGACAGATTGGGAAGGAGGAATACGCACACTGCTGCCCCTCCCAGGAACAGACTTGAGAAGGGCACCTCTGTGTCAGACATGGAGTCCAGTGAGGACGGCAGAAGGGAAGGAAGTCTCCTGTTGTCTAAGAGCTGGCGTCTGTGCCTTGTCTCTGGGCATGCTCATGGCTAGAATCTACTCCATAGCCCAGAGAGGAATTGTCCACTCGGTTGATTCCAAGCAAAAATCAAAGTTGTTTTTTTCTTCTTCTTCTTCTCAGTTAGTTACAATTCTGGCAAATGTCAAAGAGTGAGACATTTCTCATTGTTTCAGGAATACTGAGGGTGGCGGGGAAGGGGGGCAGTGAAAATGTTTTCAGAAGAAAAATAACAGATTGTCAAATGCTCCCCATAAAAGTAAAAAAATACCAGAGGCGTAAACAATCTCCTGTCTGACACCCAGTGAGAAAAGAAAGCAGGTCCAACTCATGACACGGAATCCTGGAGATGTGAGACTCTGAGGGCTACGCGTCCTCCTCAGTCTACGCATCCACCTCTGTCTCAGAGACCCCCATGAAAATGATCACCTGTGCTTTTTTTCTGCTGTAATTTGTACTTGAAATAATGAACAGGGAATTCAGAATTTTACAGTCATTAGAGGACACAGATGGCAGCTCTGTGAATGATTTCAAACAGTAATATAAACATAATTTTCATAAAATTTAAGCATACCTACTAAACAGAAAGCTAATAGTCCTCAATTTAAACTAATGTAATAAAGATCAGGAAATTGATGGCACCAGAAAGAGGGGTGGTTGAGGAGGAGGAGGAGGAGGAGGTGTTGTCTCCTGTTTACCAACGAGGCCCAAAGAGAGCGGAAAAGGCTTTCTGTTGGGAGGAACTGAGCCAAAGAGTACCAAGGAGCAGAGCAAAGAAGTTCACCCACCAAATCCCGGGCAAGGTAAAAAGTGAGCAAGAGAAAAGCAAAGAATGCAGTCCTTAGAAGCGAAAGTACAAACCAGAACGACACAGGGGAAATTCAAGTTATAGGAGAGACTGTTGTGATGTGAGACCAAGGCCATCCCATCAAGATGATCCCCTGCACCCATTTTTAAAATAAAAAGGCATTTAAAGGGCTGGGGAGACGGCTCAGTGATTAAGTGCATATGCTGCTCTTACAGAGGACCTAAGTTCAGTTCCCAGCACTTACATCGGGTAGCTCACCACCACATGGAACTCTAGCTCCGGGAGACCCAATGCTGTCTTCTGGCCTTCAGTGGCATCAACACTCGTGTGACATACACTAACATAGACATACATGCTTATTATGCATAGATAAAATGAAAAAAAATCATTTTTAAAAGATAGTTAAAAGCGCCCAGCGAGGAGCCAGTGAGATAGCTCAGTGGATACAATACCAGTCCTTGTCACCAAGACTACAGCCTGAGTCTGAGCCCTGGGATTCATGTGATCTAAGTGGAGATCTGACTCCTGTGAGTTGTCCTCTGATCTCCACATGTGCATCATGGTAGGTATGACCCTCCCCCCAGAAAACAGATAAATGTAAAGAAATATTAAGAGCTTGAGAGATGGCCAGTGGTTAAACTAATGGAAGTCCTGCTGTTCCAGGGAACCTGAGTTGAATTCCCAGCACCCGTGTTGAGTGGCTCTCAAGTGCCTGTAACTCTAACTCCAGGGCATCAAGGTTTCTGGCCTCCACAGGCACCAGCACTCAATTGCACACACCCCTACACACATACACACACACACACACACACACACACACACACACACACACACACACACATACACACAAGCGCACGCGCGCTAACAAATACAAAAAAATAAAATATTAAAATATTTTAAAGGAGAAATACACAGCAACAGACTATTGGAGCAAATCTACAAAGCAGCCCTAGAAATGCCCAATACAGGAAAACTAGAGAACGAAAGATATTAACAAGGAACAAAGGGTGAAATTCCTGATGCCCATGTAGACTGCAGCTTCAATCTCCTTCCCTGCTGAACATGATTTTTATCAAAGGACACGCCACAGAAACAGAAAGTCCTGGTGATTCTATTCATTTCCTAGAATTACACTTAGAAGGAGAAAGAACAAACTGATCCCCTGCAGGGGCTTGGAGTCACTGAGATGCTTAGCTGTAGGGATGAAGACTCTGGATTGTGAAGGTGACCAGCCAGTCCTCAGATCCTTCTCGGGTTGTGCTGGAGAGAAGGTTCATACATCATGGCCCAGAGTTAGGACATCTTCCCAGAAAGATAGAAAACAGCAGTTTCTCATAGTCTGAAAGTCTGCTCCCAGAAGGAGTGCTCATGCCCAGGAGATGAGCTGACTGCCCTGGGCATCCTCATCAGGGTGATAACCATCCCTTCAGGCTATTGAGTATTTTTCACCAGACAATCAAGGTAGCTAATTCAATCCTCCCAAGTCACTGTAAGGTTGGTGGCATGTCATCATCCCCATTTTATAAGATGGCTATAGTCAAGGTCTGAGGGGGAGAGAAGTACATAATTCATTCAAAGCCTTGTACTGCAAGCAGTCTTCCTGACTCACAGTTTCAGTCTTCCACTGTGAATCTGCCACACAGTCTACACCTACCTATCTTCCTCCGAAGGCTCAACTGGTCTTTCTCAGTTCCCTGGGCTGCTGCTTTGTCCACACAGTTTCCACCTGGCAGCCAGAGTAAAGGGCAAGAGAAGTGGCCTACTGGGCAACCTCAAGCAACCGTGCCATTTTATTTGGCATTAACAACAGTGTGTGTTTGGCTTTAATTTGAATCAAAAATGAAAAGTCAAGAGTCTACATGCAAACCCAAGGCTTTGACATTTCTTGAGAAATCAGATCTGGCCATCCTGAGCCCATGTTCTTCTCTGGCAATGGCTCCATGAGGCTGAGGCCTGGCCTAACCTTTTGGCTAAGGTACAAGACTTCTGGTTGCCAAAGTGTCCTCAACAGGAAGAACCAGTGTTGGTTATCATCATTTATTATGATCTTGTTGTCAATTTCTTATTGCAGAGGAAAATTGCTGGTTCCATTCATGCTGTGTCTACAGCAAGAGAGCATAAGTTGTATAGAGGAAAGCTCTGTATGAGAAAGGGGGCAAGGAGGGGGAGGAGGAGGGGGAGGGGGAAGGGGAGAGGAAAAGGGGAGGGGGAGAGGGAGAAGGACAATGAAGTAGACAGTTTCTCTCATAAAATGAACCACAGCTTTAAGCCTTTTATAGGTAAATGCCAGTCTTCCATTTTCTGCCTGGTCCATCTGTACACTTGGACTCCAGCACCTGAAGAAGATAGCTTTAAATGTACTTATCTGCCGTCTCCAAAGGATTCAAATCCTCTCACAGGCATTTGATCCCCCGATCTTGGGCAGGCTACTATAGCTACCCCTTCTCCCCATGAAGAACAAAATCTTGTGTGAGGACACTTCTGGAGTCCCAGGACTAAGCTAGAGAAAAGCGTGGAGCTCCTTTTTCAGGACTTTTCCCTGGAGACCCAGCTCCTGCAGCATGAGATGCCCAAGTCATATGTCGGTCTTCCAGACCACGAGGAGCAGCAGCCTTTGGACAGTTGATGGCAATACCTTAGCTTGAGATACTTGGTATATTCTTTGGAGGAAAGAGAGAGAACTGATATTTATACCCAGATGAGTCCACCGCAGAGCCTCAAGTCACCATTAGCCTTTGAGTCTCCTCAGCCAAGGCCTCAGCCAATGTAGCACAGAGAGAAGCTGTCCCTTGACTTGTCCTGTCTGGATCACTGATCTACAAAAAGAGTATGGATCAGAATGTAGTAAATGGCTGGTTTCTGCCACTGAATTTTGGAATAATTGATTATGTAGCCTCAGATAACTCAAGCAATTCAGTCTGAGAGTGGCCTCAAAGGATCATTCCATCTGTTTATTTGTATATTTCTTCTCCTCTTTATTAAAACCTAATTAACTATATCCGGGGACAGAAAAGGCCACACCACAGTATGGAATGTCACCGTGAATACTTTCTTTTCTTCTAGCCCTATCACCACTGATTCATGTCTCTATAATACGCCTCAGGTTCCGTGCCCCACAGGGGCTGGTATCGAGCAACACCTGACGAACAGAGAGGTTATGGAGCTCAGCAAGCAGCGGTACACTGGGACTGTCCCTTCTAACCTCTTCATTCTCAACGACGAGGAAGACTGCGTTAGGACGCTCTTTTGGCTGAGAAGCAACTCCATCCTCACAGAAGGTAAAGTTACTGTAACGGCAGCCTTTCAGAACAGCGTTTTATTTTTATAATGAGACTCATTCTTCATCTAGTTCCAGTATATAATTAGTGCCTAATTAATTCCAACCAAATCATTCATCTGTCATGCTTTGTTTTCCAGATTAATTTACAACTTGTTGTCATTTTTGGATACCCAGAATGTTTTCTGGGGGAAAGAAAAAGGCTTGAGATAGTTTAATTATCTATAATTATTTTATTACACAAAATGAATATCCAAAGAGCAAAGCATGGCTAAAATCATTAACTAATTAAAGAATAATTTAATAAGCAAACATGTTTAGCAATTATATGGAAAATATGTCTCCCTTTGTGAAGCTGAAAAGACCCAGGAGGAGAAAGAAAGGCGGGCATCGGAAGAACCCTTTTCTTCTTTTCGGATCCATTGTTCTTTCTTGCCATTGCCTGCTCCGTCCTCCCCACAGACAGACACATTTGAGCTGCAGACCACTTTTCAAACCCAACCGTGAAAGGAAAGCATTTGCACAAATGCCTGCATCTCTCAAAAGCATTGGCCAAGCATCTTCTTCACCCTTGTTTGGATTTCATTGAAATTTTTGACTCGTGAAACAACCAGAACTGAGCCTGGCTTCCCATGGGTCTTTGGTTGAAACCTGGAATCCAGGAAATGGAGGTGATCTTGCATGCAACCTTCCCCAAGGCCAGGATGAGTCCCACGGGGAGAGCTGAGGTTCTCATCCTCACCTTCAGGCAAAGGAGTGAAAGGCCCCTCAGTGCCTAGAAAGGAAGCATCAAATTGCCAAATTTAATATCTTCATGTGTTAAGCATTACTCCACTCATTAATACAGTTGACTTAGTAGAATTAAATGCAGATTCCTCTGATCTTAGGTCTTCTAAAACTTCCAAAGTTACTGTATTCTCAACAAGAAAGTTAGTGGCTATCAAATGGCGTTCATGTCATTGTTACATTCTGTTTGCTACTATGATGTGGACTGTTTTTCTCTAAATTTATGACTGAGGGTGGCCTGTAATTTTCTTTGATAGGCTTTCCTTGTTAGGTTTTTAGATTCAGGAGAATACTAGTATCACAAGGCCATTCTGGCTCTTGCCATATTTTCAGGGAGCTTGAAATAAAGGTAACCTAAAGGTCGAACACGAATCATCATAGCAAGTTTATGGGTTTATGGAACCCTTGGCAGAAGTGGGATGTACATTTCTATCCAACAAGCAGATGTAAAACTTGCCATAAAGTGTTTCCAGATTTCTGTCTTCATATGTTTAAACCCATTTCACCATCTTACTCTTTTTTAAAATAGCCACCAACATCTAATAATCTCTATATTGACCCATATAGACTTTGAGATTTACAGGGGATTGTCTAATCCAGGAGAGTTAGCACAGGGTCGTTGTAAAGCACTAGAAAGTAAATACTTTAGGCTTTGAAGGACATACAGTCTTTACTGAAGATATTCATCCCTGAGGCTGCAATAAGAGAGCAGCCACCAAATGCCTGGGCATGGCTGGGTGCCAGAAAACCTTTACAATACCAGATAATGAGCCATGTTCACTGAACCCTCTTTAATCCATATAACTTGAGGCAAATTATATCAAATTATCAGACTCAAAGAAGAACATAAACTCACCGAAAGGAGAAAAGCAGAAGGACACAGTGTGCCCTAGGATTATAACAGTCCTGATGGGTTCAGTGTTTTAACCTTGAATGTTGAATATTTGGGGTGCTGCTGAGTATTTGGGGTGCTAGGACAATGGAACATCTTGACGAAGAAATGAGCCTTTGAGAGTAGCAATGCAAGCTCCTTAGGTTGAACCCAATAGCAGGCAAGCAGGAAGCACTTCAGTCTCCTGCCAGTGTCTTCTTATTGTCTTGGTTCTCAAGTGTGAGGGGAGAACCTGCCCTTCTGTGAACGTGACTGGCTGTCAGAAACGGTGGGTCTCTGCAATGCCCCTAACGAGGGGTGCTATTGGGTAGTTTGGGGTTTGGTTGCTTGGTTGCTTGCCTGCTTGCTTGCATGCTTGTTTGCTTGGGTTTTGGGTTGTTTTGTCTTTTTTTTTTTTTTTGAGATGTAGGGTTGCCTGTTACTATTGTGAAGCCACTCTGAAGGCCTGTTCATGTCCACTCAAGGGCCAAGAGAAGAAATGTATGCAAACTAGTTCTGTGTCTTAAATGCAGGCTGTTCTCCCCAGCTCTTAGCATAGAAGCCAGGCTTGGAGAGTATCTGCAGAACCCAGTCCAGCCCAGTTGAATTAGCTTTGTCTTTTTCAAATGACTTCTCATGTGTGAAAGCGTAAGAAGGAAAGCATTACCTCCTGCCTTAAGGAAACTCTGTGTGTAGCTTTTCCATAATTTAAGTCATATTCAGGCATGATTTTAATTAGTCCCACTCAGACCATGGTCTTGAACTTATTTTTCTGTCCCTTCCTCCAGTACCCCACACTCCTCCAGACCCCTCCCTGCTCCCACTGAACAACGCAGAATCCCTGGAGCAC
The DNA here is from genome assembly GCA_036184795.1 of Tokudaia tokunoshimensis. Lineage (NCBI taxonomy): Eukaryota > Metazoa > Chordata > Mammalia > Rodentia > Muridae > Tokudaia > Tokudaia tokunoshimensis. The sequence continues at coordinate 120,971,363 of BTHU01000004.1, forward strand.
AGTCTGAATCCCAGGACAGGTGTGCCTGGGATAGTCACCCAGTTGGCGACAGAATGCATATCTACCTGTGGGAGCTAAGGGCCAACAACAGACTGAGCTCACTCCGCAGCATACAGCAAAGGCAGCTTGTCAAAAGGGCTCCACTGACAGCCCTCTAACAAATCCTAGTCTTCGCAGCAACGGTATGTTCAGCAGCGAGGGGAGACCCTCAGGAAAGCATTTACACTCCATCCTGCGGGTCACCTTGATGACCTCCTTTCTCGTCACTGAGCTCTTGTGAGTCTCATCCCTGGACTTTCTTTTTTCTTTTCTTTATGAAAAATAATTGTTTCGCCGGGCAGTGGTGGTGCATGTCTTTAATCCCAGCACTTGGGAGGCAGAGGCAGGCAGTTTCCTGAGTTTGAGGCCAGCCTGGTCTACAGAGTGAGTTCCAGGACAGCCAGGGCTATACAGAGAAACCCTGTCTCAAACAAACAAACAAAAATAATTGTTTCATATAATATATTCTGATCACAGTTTCCCCTCCCTTATCTCCTCCCAGATCCTCTCCACCTTCCTACCCATCCAACCCCATACCTTCTTTCTCACTCTCCTTGGAAAACTATTAGGCAAACAAACAAACTGAAATAAAACAAAAATCAACAAACAGGAAAAAAACCCAAAAATCACTATAAGCACATACACACAAACTATAAAAACACAACATCAGAAACCATACATATAAGAAAAAAATAGCCAGGTTAAAAAAGAAAGCCCAAATAAAGCATTATGAAATAAAAAAAAATGTGTAAAAAGACCATTCAGTTCACTTTGTGTGGGCATCTACTAGTAGGCATGGAACTTGCCCTTGAGTGTGGTTTATATACCCAGTAAGATTCTGTTGGAGAGAACTAACTCTCTCTCTCTCTCTCTCTCTCTCTCTCTCTCTCTCTCTCTCTCTCTGTGTGTGTGTGTGTGTGTGTGTGTGTGTGTGTGTGTGTGTGTGTAGGTTTGGGATAGGGGTTTGGGTCTACTTCCCCTCTCCATGATGGGACCCTATATTCACCAGTGGACTTTTAAGTTCCCTCTGATACTGTCAAATGCCCTTGTGGTCTTGCTAGACCTGCACTTTGGAAGGAAACTAGTTGTTATAGCAACAGTATCATAGAGACATCTAAAAGCCATAATTTGCTGAAACTCCAAGTCACATCTTTGACACATACATATATGTATATGTGTGTGTGTGTTTTATTTCAATATCACTTGTACTCAAACCAAGTCTAGTGTGCAGTGAGTGTTCAAAAAGGTTTTAGTGACCACAAATCTACAAATGAGGATAGCAAAAAAAAAACTCATAATGTTTTTATTGAGGATTTTGAAACCGGGTCTTACTGTGTATCACAGGCTGGTATTGAACTGTTGATCCTTCTGCCTTGGCTTCCTGGGTTTTGGGATTATAGGTATGCATCATCATGACCAGCAGAGTTATAGCAAACCTTCTTACTCTCAGCCTCTCCTGGAAATTGGTGGCCAATTGTGATGAAGATAGGCAAACCCTTGGCTGAGATTGATGGCACTCAAAAAAAAAAATCTTGCTTTTCTTGCAAGGATGTACATTGGCTGGGCAGGCTGAGGGAAATTCCTCACACCAAATAACACTTTTGTCAGGCCAACTCACCCCAAGTTTGGGGCTTGAAGGTTCAATTTGGGGGCCTACCACCTTCCTGAGCAAGTCATTGAACCCCTTTGTATGTTAGACTCTGGATAATAGTTTCCTCACATAGGTTGTTGGGAGGATTTGAGGAGCCAAATGAGTTGTCCCTTAGTACAGTGTCTCAGCCACAAAGAGAATTCAGTAGACACACCTGTTCTAAGTGTTAAGGTAGCCCTCCCTATCTGGGTCCCCTTTCCAAGGTTTCAGTTACCACTAACCAACTGAAAATATTAACTGGAAGCCTTTAAAGGATATGAAAATACTAAGTTTTAAACTGGACACTGTTCTCAGGAGCATAATGAAATCTTATGTAGTCCCACCCAGTACAGGAGTCATTCTTTTGTCTAGTGTATCCAATATGTATATACTACACACCCATTAGTCACCTAGTTGCCTTCCTGGTTATCAGAGCTACTGTTATAATATGGTAATGCTTGTCTCTAAGTATTTTATTTAATGGCCTCAAAATACAAGAATGATGTTGACAGTTCAGTTTTGTGCAAAGAAAAGTCACAGGTTGCTTCCTTTAAGTGAATATGCAAATGTTTGTGGCAGGTATGTATTTTTGGAGAGGTATAGTATATGGCACTGTGTATAGTTTCTGTCATCTGGTACTGGTCTCAGAATGGACATGTTGGTGGAGATACTGTGACCTGAAGAAGTCCTTGGCATATGGATTTCAGCTCGTGCTGAGTATACTGGTAACAGAGACCTCAAGGGTATCATGAAAGATGGAAATCCATGCACACATACTTGTGTGCATGTGTGTGCTTTTGTAGAGGCCTTGTGACCTTCATGAGAACCTGGGATGTCATTAAGGAGTTGAGCTCCTCTTTAACAAGGGCAGAATAAACAAGCTTTGTATTTGTTTATTCTGGATTGGGGAGGTGGGGAGATTTAATTGTCTTCAAAGGCAGTGGACCAGGCACTGCCTATGGGCTGCCAGTACAGTGGCTATTCTAAGGGTATCAGCAGGGCATCTAGTGCCTAGGGCAGAGTGTTGTACAGAAGCCTAGAGCTCACATAGGTCCTGCCCCTGACCACGCTGCCCAAACACACGATCAACACGATCACCTGACAGTGAGCAGCAAGAAGGTATCTAAGATGAAGGACAATTCATTTTCTGGATTAACTCTTCTCAAAAGACTAAGCGCTGCTGGAGGCCATGTCGGTGCCCATGATTCATGTTGCCAACAGAGGGTATGCTGATGCCCACGATCTGTGCTGTTGGCGGAGACCAGGGTGATATCCATGACATATGCTGCCGCTGGCTGCTGTGGGCAAGGAGCATCTATTGCAGTTCTCATAACTGAGAGTAACACTGAAGGCTTTTGTGACAACCTCGTTCCCCAGCCCCTCCCCCAAAGAAACAGTTCAGACAGGAAGCTATTGAAGAGGGTCTTTTAAAAATGGGATAAAGATGCTAAAGTGTAACTCTTCACAACTGATGAAGGCTTCTGATAGGGATTGGAGGTGATGAAAGACTCATTTTGCTTTAAGGGGCTGGCCCCTGGGAGTTTGACCATGTTCCAGTGAGTGTATAGACAACACAAACTGGACTTGGTGGGTTTTTGGGGGGGTGGTACATAAGGGTGAGAGTGTGGACCTGGGAGGAATGGAAAGTAAGTGTGATCAGGGTGCATTGTATGAAATTCCCAAAGAATTAATAAAAATGTTGGTGAGGGGAAAGACAGTGGACTAACACTTGGTCTGGGCAGCCAGCTTGTTAAGGGCAGAAGGTAAAGGCTTAGTATCAAGTTGAAGAAGGACATCGTGGCCACGGGTGTCCACCCAAGGACAAGTTTAACTGGTTACTTCCTGGGAAATAAGAACCCAGTGAAGGGTGATAGTCAAGGGGCAGTAATGGGGATGATCTGGTGATCTGTATTTGCATGTCAGCCTGAAAAATCAGGCTACTGAGTATGGAAACAGTCAAAGGAGGTCATGTAGTCATAGGTGCAAGTGATAGCCAGAAATAGTCTTCTTTACATTTGGTGGTCCAGTGAGCACAACCACTTCCAGTTTATTTTCAAGTTAGCTGTGGGATCAGTGGAATTTGAGGCCAGAGTTGGGAAGAAAGATGTCCTGTTGCTGAGCTGAACAGTTAGTTCGTCTCCTCTTCATATGGAGGAATGTGGGCATTCTTTGTAATAGCTTTCTTTTACTATCTCAACTAATTCCCGTTGTGTACCGGTGGCTGGCGACAGGGGTGGGGGAAAAGCAACCAAAGATAGGGCCCTTCTCCAAAGAACCTGAGAAACAGAAGCTGAGGCAGGAGGCTTGCCAGGAGTTCCAGGCCATCCTGAGCTTTTAAAGAGTGGGACTTTGTTTATGGAGTAGCAAGATAGCCCAGCAGATAAAAACTCTTGCTGTGCAAGACTGACAGCCTAAGATTAGCTCCCAGAACCCACGGTGGAAAAATTAAAGCAAATTTTGAAAGTATCCACTGGCCTCCACACATGCACTGTGGCATGCACACACCTGCATTCCTACCACACATACACACACACACACACACACTCACACCACACAATACTACATAACTCCTTATAGCTACTGGCTGTGGTAGGAGGCTTGTCCATCTCTCTTGGGTCCAATTCCTAAGTCTTAGGAAAAGCCAGACTTGGTTTTCCTGTATCACAGAGCGATTGTTCTGGAAGGATGGTAGATAATGGATGGCAGGAACAATGACTGTCCCAGGGAGGAGTAGACTACCCATTGTACACACGCAGATGTCACCTCAGAGTACGGCACTCTCCCAGCTGCTGTTTGACACCACAGTCCCCTGCTCCCAAAGGAGAGCCCAGTGGCTGTGATGGAAGCAGCTGAGACTCCATTTTCTCTCCTCTAGAGTTACAGATGTCAATTACCCCAGCTATGCGCACTGCTCGGGGTTGTGGAGAATAGTGAGTGACGTCATGGCTCAAATGGTGCTCTCAAGTACAGACAAAACCAGGAGTGTTCAGCCGGGGTTGTCCTAATAGAACCCAAGAACTGATACATCAGCGCCGTTTATGGCATTAATTGAAACTAATTGAGATTCATCTGCCCTTACCTCTGTACTTTCCATGGAAATGAAAGGGAGGGTGAAAGTAAAAAACAAAAACAACAAACCCACCCTAATGGCTTGGAATGGATCAATTATTTTCATCTGTAGCTAAATACAGTTTACTGCCTTATTAAAAGCATGTTTGTCGGAGGAACAAACATTAAAATTCCAGTGCACGAGTCACCAACGACAGAACCTTTGTTACAGCGAATACATTCTTCCCTTTATGTTTGGCAGGGAAAAATGAGGCAGGTCAGGCTGGGGTCAGAGAAACCTTATGCTCTGATTTATACAAAGCAGAAAGAGTATTGTCTATTTGTTGGCAAGAAAGGCTTTGTCAACAAGTGTTTTTTTCAAAGGATCCTATGATTTTTTTTAATTCTTTCATTAACTAGCAAGTTCTTGATTTCATCCAGATAAAATTCCAATTAGAGTATTTTTCAATCCCGGATCATGTATTCATTTATGAGCACAGTGCAGGCTCTGGCTGCTGGCTGGGAGGCATTCTCACTGCGTCTGCATGTCCTGGGCCCACCCACTGGCTGCGATGTGACTTTGACCTCTCCACTCTGCTTTCTGTGGGGGTGGGGCGGGGTGCAGATAACAATAAAACCTATCTTCCAGGCCTGTCTGGGGATGAAAAAGTCATATAGAATGACCATATGTCTCTTTTGAAGTGGACGAAGGAAACAGAAGTCTTTGTTAAACTAGTACAGAATAGGGCCAGAGAGATGGCTTAGAGGGTGACAGGCTCTGGGAGCCAACTGGTGACATGAACTTGAGCCCGGAGCCTAAGGGTAGAAGGAGAGAACAAACTCCACAGTGCTGCCCTCTGACCTCCACATGCATGCCATGACACCCATGTACCCTCGAGTTTCAGAAAATAATAATACTTATTATTATTATCAATGTTATTATTATTACTTTAAAACTGAACAGAAATCAGGTGTGGTGGTGCACACCTGTGATCCCAGCATTCAGGAGAACCTTGTCTCAAAAAATAAAAAAATAAATAGTCACCTTTTGGTACATGTTAGCTATCGCAGGATTTGGGAGGGAGTGGCAGGAGCTCAAGAAGTTCTTGGTTTTCCTCGACTCCATAGCCTGGAAGAAGAAGGTCCTTGCCCAACTCACATACAAAAGTTTGTTTTTGTTTTTTTTTTTTCATTTTTTTCTTGAGCTGCCAGTTTGCAGTCAGACTGCAGGTCAGGGTGTCCTTCCTTTCTTCCTCCGCCGGAGTCTCTCCTAGAAGCCTCCTTCACTTCTTGGGGTACCAAGTGGGGGTCAGTGAGCTCCTGAGCTGGGACAGAGCAGTTTCTCCCAGTGTCTGGGCCAGAAGAACAATCTCCTGGCCTCTCCTAAAATGAGTTCTTAGAAAGGATGTTCCATTACTTTTGTGGTAAATGTCTGACTGAAGGAGGAAAAAAGGCACTGCATTTTGTTCCTTGAACTTAATAGAAAGATTAACTTAGCTTTCCCTTCTTACAAAGCATCTTACCCTTACATATGAGGGGATTTTCAGACCCTTGACACTGTTTCTGTAATCAGGAACCAGGAAGACAAAACTGACTTCCTCCATTAACATAAATCCCTGGTCCTCCTGCCCTAAACAGAGTACTAGAGGCAAGGCACCTTTCCCAGAAATTCGCTTCAGTCTGAAGTGAGGTGTAGTCTGTCTGGGTGGTCAGTACTAAAGCTCCCCCCATCTCCCCATCTCCTGGGAAGCTACTTGCACAGCTTGTTTGAAAGACAGTGGCCACCAAGCAGGAGGATGACTTCCTGTTCCTTCTTGCCCCCAAGGTCACCTTTGGGGCTGCCCTCTGGGACCCTACCTTCCTTCCCAGGTTTGTAATCTAGTGAAGAGGGGATACTAGTATCCCATGTGGTATACACATGGTATTTCATGGTCTTTCTTACAAATACACCCAGAATTCCAATCAATCCCTTGAAGGTGAGACAGTTCACCCTTCGTCTGTCACCTGTCTGATCAAGTGTGAAAGGAGCTGGAAAGCCCCCCACAGCCAGGCTCCCTTAGCATGAAACTGCCCTCAAAGGAGATCGTCCTGCTCCCCATCTGAAAATGCCCACACAGACATACAAACTTCAAAGCAGTACCTGATGTTTTTATTACATTTGGAAGGCTCTCTCCCCAGAAGACTTGAGAGAGACAGAATTGTAAAGCACCAAACCCTGGGATTACATTGATGAAATTCACCTTTAACCAAAGCCACTGACTTGTCAAGAGTGATGTTCACATAGATCTTATATAGCCTGAGTCTTCCTCACCTCCTTCATACAGGGCCAATATGTTCTGTGCCTGGACGACCCCTTTCATGTCATTTGTCCTTCTCCTGGCAAAGGTAGGCAACTGTCACCAAAGCCTAGAATGTTCTGCCCCTTCCTGTTCCTTACTCACATATCCCTTAGTTCAGCTGAAATATACTTGAAGCCACCACTTTCCTTCCTTGGCTTTTGAGTTCTTCCTTCCCTGTGTAACCTGAGGATTTGGGTCAGTCTGTATCTCGGGCTCTCATTGTCCCTCTCTCTGTCCCTCTTATGCTCTCTTCAATTCTGACTCGATTAACCCCAAAACTGATCTGACCCTCGCAATGTGGTAATTGTGCAATGGATAAGCTCCATCTAAAATGTAAAAAATCCTCTACAATCTGAAATCTAAAACAAGGCTGACACCACGGTGTAAAGGCCCCAAGAGCCTCCAGAAGCTGTTGTGTCTCCTTTAGAAACCCATATTTTTATCTGCCTGTTGTCTGTCTGAAACAGGAAATTAAACAAGGGATTTCTTATTGGTGAGAAATGAATTCACAATCACACATGTTCTCATCCCCAGAAAAAATGGTGGGCCTGATCATTGCCACATAGAGAATGAAGAAGAAATTGTCTTTATGCAGGACGATCTTGAACTCTTCACTCTTGGCTGGATCCATACTCATCCAACCCAAATGGCCTCTCTGTCCAGTGTGGATCTGCACACTCACTGCTCCAATCAAAATGATGTTACCGGAGTCCATAGCAATTGTCTGTTTCCCAAAGTTCCAGGAAACTGGATTCTTTAAATTAACTGACTATGGCATTCAAGAGGCAGAAAAGCTTTCACCCCCATGGTAGAGACCCACCACTGTTCTGTGACTGCAGCCACATCATTGTCAAGGACAGAACTGTGACGATCACAGACCTTCGATAAATCTCAATCATGAACCAAGCAGATGACTCATTGGGTAGAAGCACTTGCCACCAAGCACAACAGCCCAAGTTCAATTCCTGGGACCCACTTGGTAGTAGAGTACCAACTTCCTCTATGTTGTCCTCTAACCTCCACTCATGCATATGCGTGCGCGAATGCTTGAGCAAACACACACACACACACACACACAAATTAATTTAAAAAACGAAGAAATGTAAATTACAAAAAGAGTCCTACCCTCCTCTTAAACTGCCCATCCTGTTCGGTTTAATAGCCCCCCCCCCCGCCCCCATGGAGTTAAGTAAGCTTTTAAGACAGAATGGGAAAGGGTCAACACTGAGGGGAGTCTGTTGATGGTTTTTTAATTTGAAATCATCTTATTTTTTAAGAGAAATATGAAAATGAGCAAATCACACCAAGAAACTAACTCAAAAATTAGGATGCAAGAGAAAACACCTCTCTAGATCCAACCACTGGCCTTCTGTCCCTCTTGAAATTTATCAACCAACTTGCTCATCTCTACCTTTGGACTAAATAGCGGCATCTGTGCAAAATTGTGAAAGCCATTTTGAAGGATTTGACTTTTTATTGTTTGTGGCATTACTGAGGGAGCTTATCATTCCAGTGGGATGTGCATAAGGAGCTCACAGCCCTCAGACATTGATTTTGTTGAAAAGTGTAGCCAGGCAGTGGTGGTGCACGCCTTTAATCCCAGCACTTGGGAGGCAGAGGCAGGCAAATTTCTGAGTTTGAGGCCAGCCTGGTCCACAGAGTGAGTTCCAGGACAGTCAGGACTACACAGAGAAACCCTATCTCCAAAAAAAAAAAAGTGTATTATTTAAAGGGTTAGGGTGTTATTTTCTTCTGTAATAAAACAGCTCACTTGTGCTCTAGAAAGAAAACAAACAAGGGATTTCTTGCTTCCCTGACTTTCAATGGCACCTATATGCAGGAGTGTTATTTGACACTTACTGTTGGTTGTAGTTGCATACAACTTTGGGTACATTGAAGATTGTGTGGGGTTTTGTGAGCTACATGGGGAACCTAAAATCAGATCCAGTGTTGTTCAGGTGAACAGGGATTGCATTTCACAGCCCACCTGGTGACTAAGTGTCTTACCTTGCCAACTGAGTGGAGCCTGTGCTGGGGTGGCAGGGATAGTGCCTTGAGGGCAAGAGCTCAAGTGTCATAGGCCTGGAGATGGAAACTCGAAAGCTCATGGGGGAGGGGGAAGATCTGCATTTAAAGAAATAGTGGAGAGGGCGTGGGAGAACAGAGGGGCATTTCCTCTCAAAAATGAACACTTAGGGAAAGTCGGTCCATTCTGGAGTCACCCAAGCACTTGGCCACTGCCTCCGTGATTCAGGCAGTCAGCTACCTCTCAAGCTGGCCACAGAACTGGACAGAAGCATCCACACAGTGCTGGTTTTGCAGAGATCCAGGAGACAAGGATTGGGGAGTAATGGAGGTTGGCACCAAGGTTCCAGAAATGTGCTGAGAACAGGCAGTGCGTGTGTCTGCAGGATTTCCTGCAGGGAGGCCCCAAGAGGCCATCAAGTGAAACTGTGAAGTGAAGCTTAAGTTGCTGTGGAAACTTAGGTTTCAGATGCCAGGAACATGGAACTTTCCCCAAGGAAAGCTGTGGCCATCGGGTGGAGATGGCCCAAGAGAGATGTTATGTGTGTCAAAGGTACCAGAGCTCTACAGTAGCCCCAGGGCTACCAAGACCTACTGGGGCCCAAGAGATGCCAGTAGTCCTAGGCGCCAGACACAGAATGGTAGGGCCTGGTGTCTACCTGGCGGTAGTTTGGTCCTTGGTCTGACCTTTCCTTGCTGCCCTCCTACTCTCTTTTTTGGAACCGGAATGTCTGCTCTGCTGCACTGTGTATCTGAATTGTGCAACTTCCCTTTTTATTTTATAGGGGCTCAAAATTAAGAAATTGCCCTAAATCTCAGGAGCGACTCCGGGCTTCTGAGTAGCATTGGCACTTTAAATGAGGGTTACTCTTTGAAACTGAATGGAATACCTTTTGCATCGTGAGATGGGCATGCGCCCATGGAAACCGATAGCAGAACAATGTGGTTGGAATATGAAATTCTCCCCGTGGACTGGCGTGTCCCACATCTGTTCCCCAGCTAGTGCCGTTATTGTGGAAGATCGTGTGACCTTTAGAAAATAGGGCCCCACTCCTCACAAGTTACACCCCAGCACAGATTCCGGCCCATACTCCCTCCACGTCCTCATTCACTGACATAGGAGCAAGCCATGTCACGCACCGCTGTGAGTGTTCTCATTCTCTCCCTAATCACAGAAGCTGAAGCAGAATGAGTCCTTCCTCCATTAGATTGGTTCCTTTTGAGCAGTTTATTGTGGCAACAAGAAAACTGACTGGGGAGCAGAGGGAGCTTGTGTAAGTAAAGAAAGGATGGAGTTCTGAGTGAATGAATGCTATTACATGGGTGTCGCTATGTCAAGGTCACTGATTCCTCAGACCCCTGGGAACTGGCAAAGTCTTCCTCCTGGTGAAGTTCAGAGGAAATTGGCAAAGCCTTCCTCTAGTCCAATGACCAGTGTTTATCAACGATTGACCAGTGTGTGTATAAACTAACAACTGCAGTTCCCTCCTCCAGGATGTCTACAGCCTGATACTACTCCCTTACGCTGACTACTGAGACGGGCTTACTCCTTCCCTGCTGTAGATAAGCAATACTCTGCGTGAGGTTCAGGGGTGTTGTATAGTTGTTACTCTATCTGATCCCAGCATTTTTGTACATATGCCTGTGTGTGTGTGCCCTTTCTTCATTTCCTCACTGCCCAGTCAGGTCAAGTCCCAGCCTCATGCATCGAGGAGCCAACAGTATAGTATGTAAAAGTGTCGATGTTGAACCTGGTTTGTTGGAGTCACAAGATAAACAAATATAAAACTTCTTTACAAAGTAAAAGTGAGCAACAACGGGGAAAGAACTCCCAGTTTCCGAAAAACAATGGAAAGAAAAATCTCTCACTCCCCCAGAGTAGATCAGACTGGGATCAGGCAACAGATCAGACTGGCAAGGCCTAACAGACTGGCTTTGTTAGGCCGTTAACTTGTCTCCTCTTTATGGAAGGCTGTGCCTCGATCTATACTATAGGCTGATGTACTTCCAAACAAATTATAATGAGATTCTAATATACTTTTTGAGTAATGAGAAAAAGATAATCAGATGAAAAGTATTTAAATAAATACTTAGATGAAACTATGTCAGCAGCCATTTAATGTGACCATGCTGGCTCCAGTCCCTCCCTGTGTCATCAGAATGCACTTCCCTGCCCTTCTGACTTCAGGTGTGGCTGTGGACCATGGGATGCTGTAGATGTAAGCAGAGACCTGAAGTGTACTTAAGCGCTTGAGCTCTTGCATTTGGTCAAGTTGCCCATTCAGAGAAGACAAAACCCATATTGGGCGAATGCACACCCCACCCCAATGCAGAGTAAGATCAGTGAATGACAGCTCACCAAGTTGATTGACACTGACATTGGGGTGGCTTGTTATGCAGCATTGTTGCAATAGCTGTCTGTTTGGAAACCAAAGTCTCCTTTCTCTACTAGGGAAGGCTGGTTCAAATGGAAGAAAGCTGTTACAATGTGGGTCCTATATCCCCAGACAGCCCATATGCTAAAGGCTTGATCACAAGCCTATGGCTCCATTGGGAGGTGGTATGACCCTTTAGAATGGTGGTTCTCAACCTTCCTGATGTTGTGACCCTCTAACACAGTTCCTCATGTTGTGGTGACCCAACCATAAGTTTATTTTGTTGCTACTTGATGACTGTAATTTTGCTACTGTTATGAATCAAAATGTAAATATCTAATATGTGACCCCCAACAGGGTCACAACCAACAGGTTGAGAACCACTGCCTTAGAAGTAGCCTCGCTTGGAAGGAAGTTAGCTCATTAGAGTAAAGCCTTCTAAGGGAAACTTTGAATCCCTCCTTTTCCTGTCTTTTCTGCTTCCCAGTCATCATAAAGTGAATAGACTCACTCTGTCAAGCACCCATCCTACCATGATGTTCTGCCCCAACACAGTCCAAAAGACAACAGAACTGAATGGCCATGATCAAAGCCTCTGACTGGGTAGCAAAATAAATCTTTCTTCCTTATAACTTGATATTTCTCAAAAATTTTGTCACATAATAGCCAAAATAGTCAGTGGCTTAGACTTTCACTACACTTATCTCAAAAAATTATAGGTCTTATAAAATATATTGTTTTTGAGTCAGAAAACACCATTGAAGCTGTTGACAGTCCATGGAGAAGTGCTTGTTAGAGAGTCCAGCTTGCCGCACATGCAGCAGAGCTGCCCTTTTTCCCTGGGCTTCTAGCTAAAAGGTCACAGTGAGATTGCTCTCAGCTAGCATGGCAGAGAGGAGAAAACACCACACTGTGGTGTCTGTGAGGCACACACACTTAAATTTCTTCAGCCAAAACTGACCGTGCTTAAAATGTCTATTTAGAAAGAGTAGGAAGGCACAACCCGTCATGCCTTGGCTCTCCTGGCAGGCCCACTCTTGGTTCTGCTGGACAGTCAAGATGGCTGTTTTGCAGAAGGTGGGAGTTTCAGCACTTTAAACAAAATGGTGGCTCTGTCAGCCAAGGAACCTATTGGTCTGAAAAACCTGCTCCCCAGAGCCCAATAGGAAGCCCCTGGCCAAGGTTGGTGAGGATGACCCACCCTCACCAACCAAGCTGGTTTGGCTTTCTGTAGCAGCCGAGAAACGCATAGTAATATTTTCTAGATGTGGGCTCCCCCAGAGAGGCCACCTGGAAAGCCTTAGAGTTTATATAATTCCTTTATAAATTTTGGATTGAAAGAGAGTTTTGATAGTGTCCTTTGATGTACAGAAGCTTTTCAGTTTCATGAGGTCTCCTTTTTTATGTTTTAGTGTCTGTGCAATTAGTGTTCTGTTCAGAAAGTCTTTTCCTGTATCAGTCTCAGATTCAGTGTATCTGGTCTTAGGTTGAGGTCCTTGATTCACTTGGACTTGAGTTTTGTGGGGGTGATAAGTATGAATCTATTTACATTCTTCTGCATACAGATATCCAGTTTGACCAGCATTATTGTTGAAGATGTTATTTTTTTTTTCTATTGTGTGTTTCTGGTTTCTTTATGAAAAAACAGATGTCCAAAGCATCAGGCAACACAATGGAAAAAGATTTTTTACCCAACACACATCTGATAGAGGAATAATATCCAAAATATATATACTCAAAGAACTGAACATCAAGAAAACAAATTACCCAATTTTTAAAGATGGGATATAGCTGCAAACAAAGAATTCTCAAAAGAGGAAACTCAAATGTCTGAGAAGTACTGAAAGAAATGTTCACCATCCTTAGTCATCAGGGAAATGCTAATCAAAGCTACTTTGAGATTTCATCTTACACCAGCCACAATGGCCAAGATCAATAAAACAGATGAAGGCTCACGCTATCAAGGATTCAGAGTAGGGGAGCACTCATTCATTGCTGGTGGGAGTGCAAATCAGTGTGGCAGTGCCTCAAGAAGATGGAAGTCAATCTATCTCAAGATCCTGCTATATCACTCTCAGACATATACCCAAAGGACACTTCATCCTCCTACAGAGACACTTGCTCAGCCATGTTTATTGCCATTCTATTCATAACATCCAGAAATTGAAAACAATCCATCAATAGGTGGATGGATAAAGAAAATGTGGACAGCAGAATATTATTTAAAAAATAAAATCTTGAAATTTACAGGTAAATGGGTGGGGCTAGAAAAAAAATCACCCTGTTATACAGTGTACAACAATCTGTATAACCACAGAGGGTTAGGTAGAGAGTAAGAAACTAGCAGAGATCTACCTAGGAAGGGGAGATAGAATAGATAGTTATAGATGGGCATGGGCAGGGTAGGAGACTGGAAAGTGGGGATCAAATGGAGAGGAGGAAGGAAATGGGAGCCAAAGGAGGGAGCGCATGGAGGGACATCTAAAACTAAGGAAGGGTGTATGGAAGCCCAATACAGGAGAATCCTCCTAAAATATATACATATATGAATGCAATCTAAATTAAATTGCCAAATAATGAGGGAGACAGAGCCCCAGTTAGACATCTTTCATCACCAAATAAAGCTCCTAGTACTGGGGATAGGCTACATCTATTTGAGTTGTTGGCAAGGGGACCCCCATAGGAACCCCCAACAATCCAGGCTATGGCCAAGACTATTAATTCCTTTTTAGAAACTGACAGTAAGGCCCTATTACTGAAGACAACACCTACACAACTCATTGAAGTCAAACTGGTGCCTGCCTAGAGTCTTCGACCCTCTGAACTAGCGTTCATGATAATGGAAGGTACTCTGCATTCTACCAAAGGAGAAAGCTAAGCACCAACCCAGCTACAAACCTTCTGATCTATAGTGGTGACCTGCCTGGAAGACACACTGGTCCAGTAGTAGCACACAGCTTGTGGGAGTAACCAGTCAATATCTGATTTGATTTAAGGCTCACTTCATGAGATGGAACCTATACCTGACGCTGTTTGGGAGGTCAAGATCCTGAGACCAGACAGGCCAAGCACATAGGAGGAAATCAAATACTGTTGCTATGCTAGAGGATCATAGCAATAAAATGACTCCTAATGCCACTGTGCTATGCTCATAGATCAGTCCTTTGCTCAGCCATCATCAGAGAAACTTCCTCCTGTGGCAGATGAGGACAAATACAGAGACCCACAGCCAGACAATAGGCAGGGAGCCAGAGACTTTGACATACTCAGCCCTAAAAGGGCTGTCCCCATCAAATCCTTCCCTTCAAGGTTCAGGGAACTCTGAGAAAGAGGAAGTAGAAAGAGTGTAAGAGGCAGAGGGGATGGAGGACACCAAGGAAGCAACTCTTTCTAAACACAACAGTACTGATACAAACAAGGGACTGAGGCAGCATGCACAGGGCCTGCACAGGACAGTACCAGATAGGGTCCTTGAGCTAAAAGGAAAAGTAGACTTACGCCCCACCCCTAACCCAGAAGCTATCTCCAATTGAGAACCACTTGCAAATGAAAATTTAGTTTTCTCCAAGGGAATCTCACTGAGTAAATAAACTACTCTTCAGGGTCGGTCCCATGCCCAGCAATAGATGCCAATACAAGATGGCACTTTTGGACACTCTATTTCTCATAATATTTATTTATTTATTTACCTTACATCCCAATCACAGCCTCTTCTTTCCCAAGCCCCCACCACTTACACCATCACCACACACAGCCCAGCCTCTGATCCCCTTCTCTTCTTAGAAACTGAAGCCCCCCTGGGTAACACCTTATCTTGGCATATCAAGTCACTGGCATATTCTAGGCATATCCTCTCCCACTGAAGCCAGACAAGGCAGCCCAGTTAGGGTAACAGGAGCCACAGGCAGGCAACAGAGTCAGGGAAAACCCCTACTCTATTTGTTGGAGGACTTGCATGAAGACCAAGCTGCACATCTGTTACATATGTGTGAAAGGATGGGAGCCTAGGTCCAGCCCATGCTCTTTGGTTGGTGGTTCAGTCTTTGGGAGCCCCCAAGGGTGCAGGTTACTTGACTCTGTTGGACTTCTTGTGGAGTCCATATCCTCTTTGGGTCCCTCCATACTTCCCCCATGAGTCTTCCATAAAACTCACCAGTTCCATCTAATGTTTGGCTGTGGGTCTTTGCATCTGCTTCCATCGACTGCTGAATGAAGCCTCTCAGAGGACAGTTATGCTAGGCTCCTGTTTGCAAACATAACAGGATATCATTAATAGTGTCAGGGATTGGTGCTTACCCAAGGGATGGGTCTCAAGTTGGGTTAGTCACTGGTTGGTCATTCCCTCAGTCTCTGCTCCATCTTTGTCCCTGTACATCTTGTAGACAGGACACATTTTGGGTGGAAGGTCTTTATGGGTAGGTTGGTGTCCTTATCCTTCCACTGGGAGCCCTGTCTGGCCACAGAAGGTGGCTTCTTCAGGCTCCATGTCTCCCATTGCTGGTAGTCTCAGCTAGAGTCACCCCAATAGACCACCTGGGACCTTGCACTTCTAGAGATGCCAGCCCCTGCCCACTGCTGATTTCTGTTCTTTCCCTAGCCCCTCCCTACAAGTGATCCCCACACCCCATTCCCGTCCCCATTCCCTCTCCCACCCAGATCCCTCCCTTCATCTACCTCCAATGTCTATTTTATTTTCCCTTGGGCCCTCCTTGTTACTTGACTTCTTTAGGTCTATGGATTTTAGCGTGGTTATCCTGTACTTTATGGCTAATATTTATTTATAAGTGAGTATATACCATATATGTTCTTTTGGGTCTGAGTTACCTCACTCAGGATGATATTTTTTTATTATTAATCATTTTATTCGTTTATATTTCAAATGATATCCCCCTTCCTAGTTACCCCTCCACAAACCTCCCATTCTATCTCCCCCTTTCCCCTCCCCTTTGCCTCTATGAGGGTGCTCCTCCACCCATTCACCTACTCCTGCCTCACCCCTCTAGCATCCCCCTACGCTGGGGCATCAAGTCTCCCTCCCCTCCCATTGATGTTAGATAAGGCCATCCTCTGCTACATATCTAATTCCATCATTTGCTTGCAAATTTCATCATGTCCTTGTTTGTAATAGCTGAGTAGTATTCTATTGTGTAAATGAACCACATTTTCTGTATGCATTCTTTAGTTGAGGGACATCTGGGTGGTTTCCAGTTTCTGAATATTACACATAAAGCTTCTATGAACAGAGTTGAGCAAGTATCCTTGTGGGATGGTGGAGCATCTTTTGGATATATGCCCAGGAGTGGTAAAGCTAGGACTTGGGGTAGAATTAGTCCCAATTTTCTAAGAAACTGCTGAATTGATTTCCAGAGTGGTTGTACAGTTTATACTCCCACTGCAGTGGAGAAGTGTTCTCATAAGATTGAGTCAGGGCTTAAAAAACAAAAAACAAAAAACAAGCAAACTTTACAGGTCCTTTGAGTATATATTGTGGTTTCCAGTTTTGTATTTTTATGGAATTCCTATGTGTTCAAACATGTGTGTGTGTGTGTGTGTGTGTGCATCTATGTGTTTCTTGTGCTTTTTATTTGGCTCTTTTTCTTTTGTTGATTTCGTCTTCCTATTCTGTTTTGTTTTGGGTTTATTTTATTATTAATATTCTTCAAATGCCTGGTTGTTGTCTAGCGAGAGACAGAAAGTGTGTGGATTTGGATAGGAGGAGATGTAGGATCTTGGAGGAGTTGGGGCTAAGAAACTGAAATCAGAGAATATTATATGAAAAAAATCAATTTTCAATAAAAGGAAAGAAAAAAGAAAGCAGGTTTTGCATAATTTATTCAACCAAATTGAATAAATACACTTGTTGAGTTTGCCTTATGAATTTTCTTTTCATACCATTGTATGAACTACACACACATACACACACAAAAAAAACCCCAAGAGACTCATTGAGTGTAGACTTTATGGTAAAATTCTTTTAACAGATCTGAAAAACACGTCTACAGGCATTTCTTCTTTGTAAAGAAATGTTTTAAAAAATACTAACTCAATGTGAAACACAGTAGAAAATACGCTCAGTTTATAGATCTTAGAACTTGCAAAATAATAAATTAACATTAGTAATTATTTCTGTAGCATTTCTGAGAAGCGTGAATACGTGGCATTGGCTGCTACCCTCAGAATGCTCTTATATTATACAGGGGATTCTTTCAAGCTTATTTTATGATTTTATATTTGTTAAGCAAAATAACAGCGTTCAGTCCCTCTAGCTAGGTCTTGACACATTAAATTCTAAAACCAGCAATTTGGATCTTTATAAAATTACCCATTGAAAGTAGAATGGTCTAACTATTAATTCTCAAAAATGAAGGGAAATACCTTGAAATCAACCCAGGTCAACATTTACATATTAAAACCCTCTGTCACATCCCATATGCAAAAGTGTTTTTTACCAGTGTCCTTTCCTGGTTCACAAGAAGTTGTATGCATGGCAGACTTCAGCAATTTTGTTTCTTTAATAAGTGTAGCAAATAGGGAACAAAAACAAGATAAAAGGTTTTATTCTAGACCATTTCCTCCAGCATAATTTCAACTTTCAAATTATAGGAACATAAATGAATGTCCTACTTCTGTGTTAGAAGTACTTGACTACTTTGTGGGATGTTTTGTGCCAATTCTTTACTAAATTATCTTGGTCGCCGTTGCTAGGTAACACTACTGGCTTCCTGCAGCTGAGAAATGAAAGGGTTAGAGGGAGCAATTTGGCATTATTAGCATTTCACTAATAAGTTTTTTTTTTTTTTTTAGCTGTATGTCTTAGCATTTCTCTCTCTTTCTAGGGAAGGTCATTGTCTATGGGAATACACTTGACGCTTTCACAACAGTGGAGACACTCCTAAACATTGGCATGAAGGGGAGCTGCATCTACTTTGTGCACCCCCCAGCTGAATCAAACATAACCTGTATCAACAACTATGATGTAGAGAGTGCCGTGGAAGATGCGCTCAGTGCCGCTGGGGTGAAAGTCTATCACGATGCTTTGTTGGCTCAGTGGAACCATGGCCAGGACCCGGATCCTATCTACAGTGCCTGTTTCACCACCTCCACCAAGCCTTTCAGACTGGAGTGTTCAGTAAGTCCATCCCTGTGAGCCACGCTCACTGTCTGCCTAAGGCAGCAGTTCTCAATCCGTGGGTCGCGACCCATTTGTGGGTCACATATCAGACAGCCTGCATATCAGATATTTACATTACAGTTCATAACAATAGCTAAATTACAGCTCTAAAGTAGCAATGGAATACTTTTATGGCTGGGGTCACCACAACACGAGGAACTGTATGGAAGAGTCATAGCGTTAGGAATGTGGAGAACCACGGGCCTAGGTGAGTGCTAACCTCCCAGGAACTAGGGACTGCTGAATGATTACAGGAGAGAATTTACAGCTACTGATTTGGGGTCAGTTTTCACACCATTTGGGTTGACCTTCACCCAAAAGCAAGAAGCTACAACACAGTGACTTAAAACAATTTATTGTCACTTTTGTCTCCGCTCTAGGGGTTTGCTTGGCCCAACTAGGCAGTTCCCACAGGAGATTTCTTGCATAACTGAATTACAACGGTAGACAGAGCTGGAATCATATAGAAGGCACATTTACTTTTCTGGCTATTGATGCCACATCAACTTCAGCTGAGATTTGCTTGAGCCTGGGCCTTGTTAAAAACAACAACAGCAACAAAATAATAATAGTTGTAAGAGCAAATGGGACAGGGGCTGGGGTATCTGCTCCTTAGACCAGGCCTCAACAGTCAGTCAGCATGTCTGTAGCTACACTCTCTCTACAAACAAGTCATTCTAACCACTGTACATTCAAAGGGAAAGAATCTACCTCACTGAGCAGAAACCACCCCCCAAGGGAATGCAGTATGAGATGCTGAAAAAAGGTTGTCCCTGTTCTGATTTCTTATAACACACCCCAACAAGGGTACAGTGAGAACCCAGGCCCATGGATACCCCCAGGCTTAAAATCATAGCAGCCCTGCTAATGGGCATGCAGGTCCAGGAAGCTGGAAAATGTCCAGACACGGAGTCCACTGGTCAGAGAGCTGTTGCAGCTGAACTAGCCATGATGTCCTAAGGTCACTCCCACGGGCCAGCCAGCTTTGGGTTAGAGTTCCACTCCTCTCACAGTTCTGATCAAAAGCCTTGCTTGTAGCTCTCTGGGCCTGGTCTTCCTACCATCACAGAACATCACCCCTTCACGGAGGGTGTGTTCAGGGCACAATGAGACCCGAGGTCCTTAGAAATTTTCTAATCTGCTATTTACCACATTTGTTTATGTATTCACTCCACAGAATTTATGGAACACCAGACAGGTCTCAGAGTTTGTCTTGTGGCTTAAGGATCTAGCAATGAGAAAGGGGAAAAAAAATCTTATTTTGAAAGTTATGTTGTCTACACTTACATATTTGTGCTTATCTAAGATGGGGGAATTGAAAGTGTTTCAACCTCAAATTTCTACCCCAAACCATGACCCTTGAAGACTGTCAGATCCTCTTACAAAACCTCTGGAGATTGGTACACATTTATGTCAGGAAACAGAGGGTAAAGAAAACCTCTTAAAAAGTCTCATTAAATACTGGTTCTCCAGAAGTCCCTCTGCCCTTTTTCACTATTCAGAATCACAGTGAAACATCCTTTGGTTGCTTTTGCTTTGGTCTGAGATAACTCTCTACTCAGTCTTCATCCTAAAGCAGGCAAGGCCTTTCCTTTCCTGTGTCTTAGTCACTGTTCTATGAAGAGACACCATGACCAAGGCCACTCTTATGAAAGAAAACATTTAATTGGGGGTTTGCTATGACTTCAAAGGTTTAGTCCATTATTATCATGGCCCACAGCATGGCAGCATGCAGGCAGGAGCTTAGAGCTGAATCCTGATCTATAAGCCAAGAGACACTGGACTTGGCAGGGACTTTTGAAACCTCAAAGTCCACCCCTAAGACACATTTCTACCAACAACGCCAAACCGCCTAGTCCTTTCACATAGTGCCACTCCTTAGGGACTAAGCATTCAAATATATGAACCCATGGGAGCCATTCTCATTCAAACCACTAGACCTGTGTTGTCTCACAAGGAATGGTCTCTAGAGACATGTCCAAGACTCAGCTGACTTATGGTTTGCATCTTTCTTTGCCAGCAGTTGTTATGTGTGGACGATTAGGAACAGGGAGTGTTTAGCTAGCATCATCCCCCAGCTAGCATCATCATCTGTCAGGGAGTTAGGCAACTTGAGATGGGAATGAACATGTCTCTCGACTGTGCCGGTGCTGTTACGGGTTCCCAGGTTTTGCCCATCTCTCAGACAGACATAATGATGTCCTAATTCTCAGCACCGGAGGATGTGGGCATACTTGGGGTAGGGGCTTGGTTGATGTAACCAAGTAAATACAAGGTCATCCTGGGTCTGTGTTGGGCTCTGACATGAGAAGAGAGATTAGATGACACACAAGGAAGAATGACTTGGGATGACACAGAGAACTGCAGTATTGCCGGCTGTAAGTCATATGGCAAGCATGGCAACCTTCCAAAAGCCAGGAGGAGTCTGACGTGAGTCTTACCTAGAGCCCTTGGAGGGAGTTTGGCCATGACACCTTGATTTTAGATTTCAAATCTCCAGAACTATAAGAAAATACATATCTGATGTGAGGTATCCTGTTTGTATCCTTTTTTTACAACAGCTCTAGAAAACTAAAATAGACAGTGTAAAAAAATCCTCTGAGTTATAAAACAAGTTTGGGTGGCCTGTGCGGGGCCGGTAGCCGAGGTCCTGGGCCTCTCTAGTCAGCTACCAGCAGTACATGCACCAGCAGCAGAGATGTGAGGCATTGGCCACAGCTGTATCCTGACCAGCCACCTGGGTCTAAGATCCAGAGATGAATGCTTGGGGGAAGAAAACTCTTTTCCAAGTGTTACAACTCAGTAAAAACAGCCACTTTCAGATAATCCTCAGTGAAATAGCTTGTGGGCTTTATTCCACGTGGACAGGGAATGTATAAAGTCTGAGGAATGGGGTAGGATTTAGGGGTTGGTGTTTTCTATCAGCTCAGTTTGAGATGTTAACGATGCTCTATTTGCCTGGGGAAGGACTTGAGGCGTTGCAATATGTGACTGACTGCTCACAGTTGTCTTAGTGGAGTGTCATGGTTACCTGTTCCAGAACAGGTACAAAAAATGGGTAAGGAGCAACTGGACTCCTGCTGACCTCAAGTCTCTGATATTCCCAGGCTCTGAGCTCACTCAACCTTACCAGTTCCTCTGTCTGGTGGCATAGTCTACTTGGCCCACAAATATTTACCTTTTTTTCCCTTGGATATTTTCTTTATTTACATTTCAAATGTTATCCCCTTTCCTGGTTTCCCCTCTGGAAACCCCCTATCCCATCCCCCCTCACCCCACCCACCCACCTACTCCCACCTCCCTGCCTTGGCATTCTGCTATACTGGGGCATCGAGCCTTCACAGGACCTCTCCTCTCATTAATGCAGACAAGGCCATCCTCTGCTACATATGTAGCCGGAGCCATGGGTCCCTCCATGTGTACTCTTTGGTTGGCGGTTTAGTTCCTTGGAGCTCTAGGGGTCTGGTTGGTTGATATTGTTGTTCTTCCTGTGGAGTTGCAAACCCCTTCCGCTCCTTCAGTCCTTTCTCTAACTCCTCCATTGGGGCCCCCATGTTCAGTCCAATGGTTGGTTGCAAACATCCGCCTCTATATTTGTCAGGTTCTGGCAAGGCCTCTCAGGAGACAGCTATATCAGGCTCCTGTCAGCATGCACTTCTTAGCAAACACAATAATGTCTGTATTGGGTGACTCTATATGGGATGGATCCCTAGGTGGGGCAGTCTCTGGATGGCCTTTCCTTCAGTCTCTGCTCCACAGTTTGTCTCCATATTTGTTCCTGTGAGTATTTTGTTCCCCCTTCTAAGAAGGACTGAAGCATCCACACTTTGGTCTTCCTTCTTCTTGAGCTTCATGTGGTCTGTGAATTGTATCTTGGGATTCTGAACTTTTGAGTTAATATCCGCTTATCAGTGAGTGCATACCATATGTGTTCTTTTGTGATTGGGTTACCTCATTCAGGATGATATTTTATAGTTCCATCCATTTGCCTGTGAATTTCTTGAAGTTATTGTTTTTAATAGCTGAGTAGTACTCCATTGTGTAAATCTACCACATTTTCTGTATCCATTCCTCTGTTGAAGGACATCTGGGTTCTTTTCAGCTTCTGGCTATTATAAATAAGGCTGCTATGAACATAGTGGAGATATCCTTGTTATATATTGGAGAATTTTTTGGGTATATGCCCAGGAGTGGTATAGCTGGGTCCTCAGGTAATACTGTGTTCAATTTTCTGAGGAACTGCCAGACTGATTTCCAGAGTGGTTGTACTAGCTTTCAGTCCTACCAGCAATGGAGGAGTGTTCCTCTTTCCTTTCCTTTTTCTTTCACCAGCATCTGCTGTCACCTGAGTTATTGATCTTAGCCATTCTGACTGGTGTGAGCTGGAATATCAGGGTTGTTTTGATTTGCATTTCCATGATGACTAAGGATGTTGAACATTTCTTTAGGTGCTTCTCGGCCATTTGATATTCCTCAGTTGAGAATTCTTTGTTTACATCTGTACCCCATTTTTAATAGGGTTATTTGATTCTCTGGAGTCTAAATACTTGAGTTCTTTGTATATATTGAATATAAGACCTCTATTGAATGTAGGGTTGATAAAAATCTTTTCCCAATCTGTTGGTTGTCGTTTTGTCCTATTGACAGTGTCCTTTGCCTTACAGAAGCTTTGCAATTTTATGAGGTCCCTTTTGTCTATTGTTGATCTTAGAGCATAAGCCATTGGTGTTCTGTTCAGGAAAATTTCCCCTGTGCCCATGTGTTCAAGGATCTTCCCCACTTTCTCTTCTATTAGTTTCAGTGTATCTGGTTTTATGTGGAGATCCTTGACCCACTTGGACTTGAGCTTTGTACAAGGAGATATGAATGGATCAATTTTTATGGATGATATGATAGGATACTTAAGTGACCCAAAAAATTCCACCAAAGAACTCCTAAACCTCATAAACAACTTCAGCAAAGTGACTGGATATAAAATGAACTCAAACAAATCAGTTGCCTTCCTATACTCAAAGGATAAAGAGGTTGAGAAAGAAATTAGGGAAACAACACCCTTCGCAGTAGTCAAAATAATATAAAATACCTTGGTATGACTCTAACCAAGCACGTGAAAGATCTGTATGACAAGAACTTCGAGTCACTGAAGAAAGAAATCGAAGATCATCTCAGAAGATGGAAAGACCTCCCATGCTCATGGATTGGCAGGATTAATGTAGTAAAAATGGTCATCTTGCCGAAAGCAATCTACAGACTTAATGCAATCCCCATCAAAAATTCTAACTCAATTCTTTATAGAGTTAGAAAAGGCAATTTGCAAATTCATTTGGAATAACAAAAAACCCAGGATAGCAAAAACTATTCTCAACAATAAAAGAACCTCTGGGGGAATCACCATCCATGACCGCAAGCTGTATTACAGAGCAATAGTGATAAAAACTGCTTGGTATTTGTACAGAGACAGACAGGTAGATCAATGGAATAGAATTGAAGACCCAGAAATGAACCCACACACCTATGGTCACTTGATCTTTGACAAAGGAGCTAACACCATCCAGTGGAAAAAAGTCAGCATTTTCAACAAATGGTGCTGGTTCAACTGGTAGTAGCAGAATGCAAATATTTACCTTTTAAGAAGCCCTCTACTGATGTGAAAGTACAAAAGGAAGCTATATGGGAAGAAAGTGGTAGGGAAATGTGTGTGTGTTACTGGGGGCGGGGTGAGACAGGGCAATGGGATATATATGTCATGGAAACAGGAGACTGTTCAGAGAGAGAGGAAACTACTAAGGAAGGTTGTGGGGAGCAAATGAAAAAATAAAGTACAATGATTTAAGCATATGATGACGTCTCAGTGAAACCCACTACTTTGTATGGTAACTTAAAAATTAACTGAAAAAAGAAGCTACCTACTGCCCACCAAAGTAGGGATACTAGTTTACATTTCCACAAACACTTTATTGAAAAGTTCTGAGTGCTCTGCCTTCTATGTGACACTTAGGATTCCCAGCTTTCTGACTTCAGCCACTTCCCATATGTTCCATGGTGCTTTTCTGGTAATTCACGATAGAGGCATTGTCTCATGCACTCATTGGCCATGCATGGATTCCTTTTATTAAATGTCTGGCCTGTTGTAAATGGATTAAATTTGGTTTCCTGACTGATCGTGGATAACATTCAATGTGCAATTTAAATAAACATTGTACTCTGAAACGTTGCCAAATTTAGCTTGTAGTTCTGATGGTTGGTTTCTAAATGCATAAATATACAATGCAAGCAATATGCAGGATGAATGAAGTTGAGAAGAAGCTATTTATTACTTTCCTTGTGGTATTTAGACTTTTTATTCAAATCCTTGTTTTGTTCTACTGCCCAGCACCTGCAGTCCAATGCTGGCGAGGAGGGAAAGTCGAGGTTCTTGCCTTCTTCTGCATCTCAGGAGAGAGCTCCAGGCCTTCCTGTCAGTGAGGAGTTGCTGTGGACTTCCTTAGTATCGTTTATCAGATGGAGGAAGTAACCATTTGTTCCAGTTTGTACAGAAGTTTTCTCAGTGGCTATTGAGCTTCATCACATGAAGTTCCAGTAGCTTTCAAAAAGGTCGTAGTTTTTTCTCTCTAGTGGTATAAATACAGTGGATTACATTGATTATGTTTCCAAAGTTTTCAACACAGTCTAATTTCTAGAACAAATACTAATTACTCATGGCTATCCATCTAAGTATTGCTTAGTTTTCTTTGTTAGTATGTTTTAGAATTATTTTTGAATTATTTTAGAATTATTTTGAAGTGAAAGATGCTTACCACTGTAGGGTTTGGAAGTTTGATCTTGGCTAGCCGTGTGGAATGTTAGGTGATGTTTGTTCCTTCTGTATTGTCTTAAAAGGTTGATGTGAGGATGATGTTACTTCTTTGAATGCTAATAAAATTAGCCAGTGAAACTATCTAGGAGTAGAATATACAGTATAGGAAAGATTTTGAGGACAAATTCAATTTCTCTAGTAGATAAAAGACTACTTGAATTTTCTACTTTTTAACGTCAAATTTGGCAGATTATAACAGTTAAATAATTTATTTGTTTCACTTAAGTTGGTCAAAATTGGTGGCATTTGGCGGGGGAAATGGTTCAGTTGGTTAAATATTTGCCATGTAAGCTCAAAGGCCTGAATTTGGATCCCCAGCACACATGTAAGTGACGTGTTGCATGCCTGTAATCACAGTCCTGGGCACATGGAGATGTGCAGATCCTCAGAAATCAATGACCAGAAAGTATAGTCAAGTTGTCCAGTTCCAGATTCAGCAAGAGACCCTGACACCAAACAAACAAACAAACAAACTGTCATTTCTTTCTGTTTTTCGTTATGTTTTATTTTGTTTTGTTGAGACAGGGTTTCTCTGTGTAGCCCTAGCCATATGGAACTTGCTGTGTAGACTAGGCTGGTCTTGAACTCAGATCTTCCTGCTTCAGCTTTTTCACAAGTGCTGGCATTAAAGGCATGTGCCACCACAGCCCGGCTTCATTTATTTTCTCGATGGTCACCATTCTTATTGAAGTGAGATAGAATCCCCAGAGTTGTTTTACTCAGTTAGCATTTCCCTCTTGGCTAAGGATGTTGAACGTCTTTTCAATACTTACTGGTCAATTCTACTTCTTCCTTTGAGAGCTGTCATATAAATAATCACCACATTCCTGTCTTTCTTTCTATACCAGGAACCTCTAAAGCCACGTTTAGCTTTTCAGTCTTTGGGCTGGGTGAGTTCTTTTGCCTTCCACCTCCACAACTCCCCAGATCCTAGTCCATGATGTGACTAATGTTTCACCCATGTGGATGTCTCCAGATGTATTGAAACTAAAAACTACCCTCATCACTGAGATCAGTACAGACTTGGGGCCCATCTTTGTACTTTCAAGATTTTTTATTTTAATCAGTCTTACGAGAGCACACCTGCTGTGGGAATCAAGTATCCCTCTTGACCTTTAAAGGTCTTAGCCTCTGCAACAGTGAATGCAGATAGGTAGCTTCAGAGATTGACCCTTTTCACATTGACACATTTCAGGCCCAGAAACTGCAGGGTATTCTCAGTTGGTTCAATCTATGCTTGGCCACTGAGGATGAGGTGTCCCAGTGTGAGAGGAGCTCCTGGCTACCTACCTCCTGTCTTCATCAAGTCAGCATCCACCTCTCCTGCTCTCCCACATCCGTCTCTCTGGGTCTTCCCTCACCCAGTGACAGTGAATCTGAGATTCCCTGATGCAGCTCAGTCTTTATCTTTCCAGATAGCATCCCACCACACCGAGTCACACAGTGCGATAAAGTAGGATTTATTGCTACTCACTGGCACATGTACCAGGAGGAATCATTGTCTTCCCAAAACTGGTGATGGGCTTTGAGGCTTGTGGTGGCTGTAGACCTTTCCTGTCCATCTTCCATCTGGCTTTTGTTCCCCCTCCCCCTCCCTCCCAGGGAACTGTGGGCCAAGGTTACATCATGGTTCCTGCTCTGCATCCCATTTTGTTGCTGTCTGATCCTTGTCCAGATATACTTTCACTTCCTTTGTGAATGTCCAAGGCCCACTCTCATTTCCTCTCTTCAGAATAGAGACTATTTTTAAAATAATAATAATAACCGTTATTATTATTATCTCTGCTTCACCAGCCATCTAATCTGGAAGTCTCCCACCTCATTTATTCCCGACACTGACGAACTGGAGTTCCAACCCCATGCCTCTGTATCTTAAACCATCTAAAATGGAGACCTGTTGATTTTTATTGATGTCTTTTCAAAGATAAAAATCAAAGCTTATTTCTCAATAAAGGCAGCTTGTTTTCTCTTCCACTGGTTTTGTTCTCCATGACTATCCTCTTCCTTCTGTTTGCATCGGATCTACTCAGTGCTCTTTTCTTCTTTTGTAAGGTAGAGTCTTAAATATTGACAGTATTTTTTAATACTGCCCTCAGTTTTCCTCGGTGTTTTAGCTGCCTCTCAAAAAACTTTAATGTATTGAATTTTCCTAGCACTTTAGCCAAAATATTGTCTGCCTTCCTTATGATTCTTCATTGACCCTGGATATGTATCATTTTGTTTCATGGCTTCCTGCAAAGCATATTTTTATTGATTTTTAATTCAGTGCTGTTGTTTACAAGTATCCAATCCTTTAAGAAGAACGAGGATGTATTTTATGTCTAAGAGAATGTAGAATTTTGTGTACATACAATTAGTAAGAATTCAGTAGCTATTGGACATAATGTTTCTGTAAATAATAATTAGTTCTATGTGGCTGATAATTGCTACTGGATTCTCTTTACTGATATTTATCATATTTCACCAGTGGTTTGGGACTAAATACAATAATTAGTAGGAGTAACATTATTAAAATCTTTCATTAGTTTAGGAGTTTCTGTTTCTCTCTTTACTTTCCTTTCGGGTTGTTGCTCTGCTGTTAAGCCCATGAACTGTTATAACTTGGATATCTGTCTACCTTGTGAGTCGTGACTTTATCACTATGGGATGTACTGTGCTGTTCAGGTTCCATTTCTCTGCACATTCGCAACATGTGAATCCTGGCAGGGGTGGGGCGTGGGGGGTGGAGGCAAGAACCTCAGTGGGTGGTGAGTGTAAAGAGAACAGACCCTCCAGAGGCAGCTTCAGCAAGATGGGGACAAAGGCTATTTAAACCCTCAGGGACTGGGGATAAGTAGGGGCTATTGAGTTAACATAAATCATTGGCTGGAGCTAGGGTACGGTGCCTCATTAGCATAAGGAGGAATTCTAGGTGCTGATGGACCTGACTTTACAATGGGAGAGGAAATTTAACCTGGCTACTGGGCTACATGACATCTTCCAGTGGGCAAAAGTGGGGTCACAGGGCTGCATGTGCTGAGACACACAGGCCCAGGGCAGGGGGCAAGCCATCCTACTTCTGCTGATTTCAGGATGAGATTCCAATGTTTAGACATGGGGGAAGGAAGAGGTAGGAAGAGTCTCATGTAGCTTAGTCTGGCCTCCATTTCTCTGTGTAGCTGAGAATGGTCTGGAACTCCTAATCCTTCTGCTTCTACCTCCCAGGTGCTAGGATTACAGGCATTTACCACCATTCTTGGTTTCTGCAGTGCTGAGGACCAAGCCCTAGGGCTCTTAACCTTCTAGGGAAGCATGCTACCAACTGAATTATATCTCCCCCAACTTCATGTTTTAAAGAATTAAGAAACCTATTTTATGTCTGTATGACTATTTTTCTCATTTTTGTAGCTCTTTCTTTTGTTTTTTAAAATATAGGTCTCCCTTTGCCTAAACAGTGCTTTGTGTATGGTCAGTCTGATAGCAATAAATATTTTTATTTGTAAGTACAAATATTTGAAAAATGTGCTTATTTTTACTGGATATAGAATTTGGGGCTAACAGGTGTCTCTCCAACTTTGAATTGTTTCCTACCATGTTTCTGTATGGTAGTGTTTTGAATTAAAAGTTAGTGGACATTGAAGACTTTGTTCCCTTTGGATGCAGTCCATCATTTCTTGAGTGTGGCTTCAGGGCTTGCGCTTTGTCAGTGATGTCAAGAAGTTTGATGTAGTTGAAGGTTTATGTTTATTATGTTCTAAGTTTTTATCTTACCTGTGGTTCGCTGAGTTTCTTGAGTCCATAAATTCATGGCTTTCACTAAATTTTAGCAAGTTCTTGGCCATTATTTGGCCCCATTCTTCCCTTATACTTTAATTATATCCCCAATTATATATAGTGTTTCCTGAGGCTTTAAAGCTGTGCTTGTTTTAATAGAATTTCTTCTCTTTGTTCTTATAACTAGAAAAATCTGCTGATATTACTTCAAAATTTACCAACTCTTTTATTAGAGGTTTTCTTTCTTTTATTTTATCGTAAAATGCCTATAACCCACCCTCTTTTAAAAGCTTCCAAACATGGGAAATTAGTCCCGTGCTGGTCATTGCTTCGGCTTTTTATGGTTATACACAATCTCCCAGACTTTAAATAGCTGGCTGTCAGGACCCTTGGTCACAGCCCTTCCATTTTGACTAGAGATCATGTTTATTTTGGGTGGAAGAGCCAGACTCAAGAAGCAGAGCTGCCTTGAAACTGGTGGAGCAAACAAACACTGATCTCGGGGATGATGGCCCTGTATCTGGGGAGGCGGAGTCGGGGTGGACCACTGGTGCTTACTGGGGAGCTGACCAAGCCTGAGCAATGAGCTCCAGGTCAGAGACCCCGTCTCAAACCCTGTGGCTGTTTATTAATATATAATAACTCTGACCTCCACACACACACATAGATATGCACACACATACACAAACAAATACAGATTTGAAAAAAACAAACAGAAATTGGTGTTTCACCCTACGTCAAAGGTTTCTTATTCCTGCTTAGAAGCCTCTTAGGTTCCTGGCAGGTGTGCAGCCTCCAGCCAGTCTAAACCCCAGCTGTGGTGGCTCTCAAGAAAATCTTCGTGTGTATTGGTATCCCTCCATCTAATTACTTAGTAATCTCCATATTTAATTCTTTTCACCAAGAGATCCCTGTAGCCTTGACAGATATCTAGCAAGGATGTATCTGTCTGCACCTGTGAACAAATGAGGTCTATCAAATCTTTGTTAGATTCACTGGTTCACTTTTCAGTGTGGAACTACTGCTGTGCAAAATCCAACTGCAATAAAAGTTGGTGGGCCGCAGAGCAGTGTGGGTAACAGCAGCACAGTGCTGATAATCTTCACAGCTAAAAAACAAAACAAAAAAAAACCCAAAAAACAACAAAAAACCCCAAAAAACAAACAAACACCATAAAAATCTCTATTAAATATGTTACTTAACCATAACTAACAAAGTTCAGAAAACCACTAGCAGGTAGAAAAACTTTTGTGGATGATTTTGAAGAATGTCAAAGGTTCAAGAGGTAAAGGACACTGTTTTTATGTGTAATTTATGTCAACTATCTTTTTCTGTTTTTATATAGGTAGAAATCTGTTTTACCTAAGTGGAGAAAGGGAACGAATGAAAAGCGTGTAGGAAAACACAGGTTTAGAGTCAGAAGCGACTCAGAGACATTAACACCCCTGGGGTTACTGCAGCCACACTCCAGCGTAGGAAGCAGTAGGACAAGAGTCAGCCTGGTAGATACAGCATGCAGCTCTCTGGGACATCCTTCGGTGACATTGCTGGGCTTGCAGCCTGACAAGGTGGCTAAGAGTATAGAGACACTTGCTACCAAAGCCAATGACCTACATTTGATTCCTAGAACCCACATTGTGGATGAAGCAAACTGACTCCCACAACTTGTCCTGTGACATCCACATGCAAGCTACAGAATTCACACACTCAGACATACATGCACATAACAATATATAAATAAAAAGTAGTTAAGTTTTTAAAGGATTGCTGCATGAATGTACCTATCTGAAGGTTGAAGAGAAGATGAGGTAACTCCAAGAAGGAAGCTTGAGAGGCCTGTGTCAGACATAGGGAAAGGAACTAGAAAAGGCCACAGTGGTGACTTTTTAAGTGTTAGACCACAGGGTAAATGTGACCTGTACCGATGAAAGCCTTCTGACGGGGCAAAAATACTCATCCCTGGGCTAGTGCTTCCCTCACTTGACGTCTTTCTTTTTCCTATCGTATATAAGCTGAATGACAAGGAATGGTATAGGATGATCTTAACGTGCTCTTCATACCAAACGTCTGGAATCTCCTCTGCCTCCCCTTCCTTCTGTCTCCCCATCTGTGTCACACAAAGTTATGATAAGCTATCAGTGGACATTTTCTGTACCCTGAAGACTGTTCACACTCTAGGACAGGTGAAATCAAGAGCACTTGCCCAGCTTCATGATCCCCAGGCAGAAACACAAAAAGGAGCAACCGGTTTGTCTTAGTTACTTTTCTATTCCCGTGAAGAGATATCATGACTACGGCAATTTATAAAAGGAAACATTTCACTGGGCTCCTCTATAGTTTCAGAGTATTAGAGTCTATGATCACCAGGCAGGGAGCGTAGCAGCAGGCAGGCATGACATGACACTGGACCAGTAGCTGAGAGCTTACATCTAATCTACAAGCAGGAGGCAAAGAGAGAGTGAAAGCTGAGAATTTTGTGGAATTTGTAAATCCTACCCTCAGTGACATACCACCTCCAACAAGGCCACACCTTCTAATCCTTTCCAAATCCATCAAACCCATGAGTCTGTGGCGGCTGTTCTCATTCAGAACACCACACCATTAATGATGTGGGTTTTGTTCTTTACTTTGTAGGCATTCTTCAGCTTCTACAAGAAGAGCGTGGATTATGAAACATTTAAAGCACTTAACGATGCATGCCTTGTCTATGATGGCCGACTTGTGATTGATACTACCTTCCACACCAATGACATAGCTATCAGAGCTGCTGGCTCCCTCACTAAATTCTCCAACCGATATTACTCAAATGACTGGAGTCATAGCAATTTCAGTTCCAAAGAAATTGGCTTTCAGCTGGCTGCAGCTATGCTCAGTCTCTTTGACCCAACCCTTGAGCCTGTGACTGAACCACCAGCCGACCTTGACCGCCTCATCCCCATGTACAAGGGAGCCAAGATCCAAGGTATGTAGAAGGTTCCTTTTTTCCCCTCATTTGATGAGGTCAGTGTTCAGGGCAGCCAGTCATGTTTCTCTTAAACATAGCTCTTGGTCTTTAGTGGGCTGTGATGGTGGTGGAATAAAAACCTATCACCTTTCTTTGGCATCTAGGGTAAACCTGGTCATATCATTATTCTGGACCTTTGCACATTGGGCATTTATTAGGGGCCTCTTCCTAACAGTCCCCAAATTGTAGACTGGTAAATCATCAGTAACTTCCCTAGAGATCTCAGGAATGGTGGACAATGGTTTGTCTTGACATCATATCCTAAGTTTCCATCCTTGTCATAGGTTCAGAAATGAAGAGACCCTTCCACAGCCTATTCCTTAGTCTTCTCTCTTTAAATATTTATCTGGTTTTTTTTTCCTGTGTGTGGTTGGTGGTGCCTTATGTCTGTGCACCACATGTATGTGGATGCTGGAAGAAGACATAGAATACCCTGAAGTTGGAGCTGTAGCCAGTTGTTAGTCACCCTATGGGTGCTGGAACCCAAACCTCAGTCATCTGCATTGTAGCAAGTGTTTTTTACCATGAGCCATCTCTTCAGCCTCCTTAGCCTGCTCTCTTCACAGATAGGCTCAGCCTTGCAGCTGTGAAACAGCCCATTTTCACTCCCTAAGCCTTGTTGACCCCTAAGAAGATAATTTCATATGTAAGGCAGGATTTTTGCATTTATTTTATGCTTAACTTATTCACAAGCTTTTGTTTATCTATTTTTCTTCTGGGGTATCTTTTTCTTCTATGCAATCTTTAGAAACAACCTGTTCCCTTTTTTTATGGTAATCCTCTTTGTGTGGCAGAGGGAAGCAACATATAGATTAAAGCAGCCATGAGCTCTTTAAGTTCAAAGACATGTCTTGGTTCCTTGTTGGCTTGGATATGTTCAATGACTACAGAATCTACATCCAACACTTTAAGTTCAGATTTCTGTACACCAGGAATTAAGCTCTCTTTGGGGGCCATCAATCCGGTGTCCAGCCCTACTGTTTGGCTTGGACATATCTACAGACTCTATCATTATGCTGCCAGAATGGTGCTCATAACTCCTTCAAAATTACATCCTTCAGATACTTGGTAGGTTTTAGGATTTGCATACCTTTGACAGCCTGGGCAGATTCATGGGTATTTTGGAGCAAATGTAAGGATATGAACCTCTTGATCTGCCTGATTTTGTAGGGTTTTCTGAGTCAAGAGAGGAGTAAACCATTTTCCCAGGTCACCTTGAACTGTCCACAGAAAGAGGAAGACGGGTTTTCTTATGTTGAGAGAAAAAAGAGATAGAGAGAAGAGATATTTTAAAACCATGTCTTTAGACATTGTAGACCTTACCACCAGAAAAAAAAAAAAACTCCACATATCTACAGAATTCGATGTGCACTTCTGGGAGGGTCACAAACTAAGTTGCAAAGCATGCATATGTAAGCCCTAAAGGTATCTATGAAACTTGTTCTGGTAAATGGAATACCAGGTCAAGGAGACCAAGACCCACATTCCATCCCTGTCTTCCTCCTTCTAAGGAGATGCCTGCTTTATTTCTCCTGTGGGTGGAACCTTAGGAAATGACCTCAGGCAGGTAGGAGAACAGAAATCTTCAAAGCAGAGAGGTTGGTCAGACTCAAGAATATCTACAAAATGCTAAGGATTTTACAATAATAGTTTTCTAAAGCATTGAGCAAGGAGCTTTGTTAATTATCCATAGAAAATACAGTTTTTAGTATTTTGTTTATTTGGAGGGATGTAGGAAATGGCAAGTCCATAACAACATCCTGGAGCTTTTGGTCTGGTTTGGTAGTCATGGGTTAGAGTACAGGGAGGTGTAGGAAGTCACGGGGCACATCTCTGCCTAGCCCTGGTGGCTATATTATAAGGTATTGATTTGACTAAATAAAGTTCAACCACCCTAGGGCCTTCTTTGCTAATTGGTTGCAGTTTCAGGAGCAGACATCATAGATATCTTCGTGTGTTTTTTGATGAAATATGAACTGTTCTCTACCAAACCAATAATTCGTTTCTGACATGGAAACCTGCCATTTCCTCTAGGAGGGATTCTTCCTGGGTCTTATCATTATCTGCATGTTTCCAAACCTGCCATCCCAACTCCCTTGGATCTACAAAGGTCACAGCCTGATTTTGTAAGTATTGAGCTTGAGTTTCACTTTACCTCAGCTCATAAAATTTGTTTCAATGGGAGGGAAAATTTTTGACTCAAAGTCTTTGGTTCACATATTATACACCGCTACGCATATCAAGATTCAAAATGGCACCCAAGAGACTCTGCTCCTCACACCATCATGTGGTGCATTCCCAAAGGGAGCAGAACTGATTGATGTAGCTTGCAGGGTATTGTAGAGATGACAGTGTATGGTTTCCAAAACTTATCAATGTTGCGAAGATAACTATAATTCCATCTTGTCCTTTTCCAGATTGTCAACTACCATAGGGTAAGGTTTCCCAGGCAACCCTTTGGTGAGGTCTGTATGGTAGCACCAACTGTATGAGTGACCAGCCTTAGAATCAGTGCCATTCAAGCCTCTAGATGCTTCTTGCTCCACCCAAACTCTTAACTGAAAGCCTAGAAGACTGCATTCCTGGTGAAGCCACCCCCAATCTCTAACTCCCACAGATCATGAGATAATTAAGTTTATTGCTGCTTTAACATATGTTTTCTTAACAGACTTTAAAAAAGTAGTTTTTTTCAATTTCTTTTTTTGTTTATTTTTTTAATTGAATATATTCTTCATTTACATTTCAAATGTTATACCCCTTTCCAGTTTCCTCCCTCCCCAAAAACCCCCAACCCATCCTCCCACCTCCTGCCTCCAAGAATATGCTCCTACACCCAACCCACTCCCATGACCTCCACTCAATTTCCCCACACTGGGGCCTCTATTGAACCTTCACAGGACCAAGGACCTCTCCTCTCACTGATGACCGACAAGGCATTCCTCTGCCAATCTTTTGGCTGGAACCACATGTACCCCTTGGTTGATGGCTTAGTCCCTGGGAACCCTGGGACCTCTGGTTGGCCGACATTGTCGTTCTTCCCATGGGGCTGCAACCCCCCCTCCCCAGCTCCTCCAGCTTGCCCTCCAACTCCTCCATAGTAAACCCCTCACACTCAGACCAATGGTTGGCTGTTAGTATTCGCCTCTGTATCTGTAAGGCTCTGGCAGGGCCCCTCCAAAAGACAACCATAAATGACTCCTTTTGGAACACACTTCTTGTCATCCATAGTAGTGTCAGGGTTTGGTGACTGTTTATAGGATGAATCCCCAGGTAGGACAGTCTCGGGGTGGCCTTTCCTTCAGTCTCTGCTCTACTCTTTGTCTCCATAGTTGTTCCTATGATTATTATTTTGTTCCCTTTCTCAAAGGAACCAAATCACCCCCACTTTGGCCTACCTTCTTCTTGAGCTTCCTGTGGTCTGTGAATTGTAACATGTTTATTTTGAGCATTTGGGCTAACATCCACTTATCAGTGAGTACATACCATGTGGGGTTTTTTTTGTGATTGGGTTACTTTACTCAGGATGATACTTTCTAGTTCCATCCATTTGCCTAAGAATTTAATGAATTCATTATTTTTAATAGCTAAATAGTACTCCATTGTGTGTGTATGTATATATATATATATATATATATGTATATATATATATATATATATATATCACATTTTCTGTATCCATTCCTTTGTTGAGGGACATCTGGGTTCTTTCCAGCTTCTGGCTATTATAAATAAGGCTGCTATGAACATAGTAGAGCATATGTCCTTATTGCATGTTGGAGCATCTTCTGGATATATGCCCAGGAGTGGTATAGCTGGATCCTCAGGTAATACTATGTCTAATTTTCTGAGTAAACATCATACTGATTTCCAGACCGGTTTTACTAGCTTGCAATCCCACCAGCAATGGAGAAGTGTTCCTCTTTCTCCACATCCTCTCCAGCATCTGCTGTCCCCTGAGCTTTTCATAAAAAGAGTAGTTTTAATTTCATAAAGAACTCAAGCAAAAGTTACCATGATTTCCTGGATTCTCCTTGTTCCCCCTTCCTCCCCTTCCCCCCAAGCAACTATCTGCATAGTTATCTGATGGCGGCACAGCCATCAGAGCAGATGGGCCTTCATCAGCTCGTCATTATCAACAGAGCCCTTAGCTCTCATGAGGATTGGCTAAGGATGCTGTGCATTCTGGAGGGTCTTCACAGTGAGTCTGCCACCACAGTGCCATACAGAACCCTACTAAAAACTCCTCTGTCCCATCCTTCATTCTTTCTGCCACGTGAAGGGCTAGGAACCTTTAACCTTTATTGTCTCCAAAGTTGTCATTTGTATCAGTTACTCTTATTCTGTGACCAAACACCTGACAATAAATGGCTTGTGGGTGTGCTTGAACCCACAGTTTGAGGATACAGTCCTTACTACAGGGGAGGCAGGAACTTGAGGCAGTAGTCAAGTTACATTCACAGTGAGAAAGCAGAGAGACGGAGATGCTCAGGCCTCTGGTGCCTTTCTCCTTTGTCTACAGCACAGGCGCCCAGCCCATGGGCTGCTGCCTTCCTCAGGAAACCTAACCTAGAAACTCCCTCACAGGCATGCCCAGGGCTCTGCTTCTGTAGTGACCCTTAATTCCGTCAAATTGACAATTTACCAATTAACCAACACATCATATAATTGGAACCACCACATGTGGCTTATTTCACCTAGTAATATACATGTAAGATCCTTTCATGTTTTTTATGCCATATAGCCCATTTCCTTAAATGCTGAGTGATATTGAATTATCTAGGTGTACCACAGTTTACCTACTGAAGATCAGTAAGCCATTGTTAGGTTTTGATACACAATCAGGCTATAAACATCTGCCTTTGTAACTCTGGGGCAAGCATATTCTTTAGACCAGTAATGGCCACCAGACCCAACTGTTTTCCTCCCATCCATGAATTACACAGAAAGGCCATCTGGAAAAAGTGGGAGCTGTGGGTGGAACTTCTCATTGGTTGGCCAATTGGAGAGCCCCTCAGGTAAGCTCTCCAGGTAAGATGGTCCCTGGCTAGCCTCTTGTCAAATAGTGACTCCCTTTCTCTTGTGGCACTCTTGAATTTTCCTCATTGAGGCAGAACCTCTGTTCCATTGTCTTCTGAATCTTTTTGAGGGTCAATGGCTTGAGCAACTGAACATAAAGATATTTCTCAGATTTTCTTAGAGGGAGGGCTAGCCACAGGTAGCAGAGTCTGGTCAGTCTGCTATAAGTAGCATATACTAGAAAAATCCCTAAACACTAGAAGAAAAGGTATTCAAAGAGTCACAAGTCATTGGCCACTAGCTCCTCCCCATTCAAGAAGAAGAGTCCCTCTTCCATTTGCTTCTCATGGACTTTGAATAAGTCACTCCACTTGTCTTCATTCCTGAAGTTATTACTGACCCTTTGTACAGAGCAAACCATTCCTGATCATTTACAGTGTGTGGAGAAAAGCAGATGGCCAGTTACTGTGTAAATTCTTATAATCCTGCTTCCTTATAAAACCGAAACTTCTTTCTTCTAGGAAAAAAGACATATGGTATTTTCTTTTAATTTTTCTTACCCCGCCCCCATGCTCTGGGGGACTGTTTGGTGTTTTTCTAGTGTCATACTATCTAGCTCAAGAGTTGGCCTCAAACTTGCACCTTCCTTCCCTAGCCTCCTCCTGAGATGGAGATTGCAGTCAAACACCATTGTGCCCTGCCTCCACATTCCTCAGGTGTCCAGTATACAGAGAACTCATAGGATGGCTTCTTTTGTCACCATAGATAAACAACATTCACCTAATCCATACAAGGGCTAGGAAATGCTGGACTTGATTTAAGACCAAACCGGATCCTTCAACGGACACTGTGTGATTTGTCACATGTCTACCACGGCTCTACACTCTTTACATCGAGTCAGAATGCACAGAAGGGGTTTTGGATAATGAGAATCTTAATAACGGTACAAACTCAAATAGTTTCTTTGACTGGTGCTATGACAGTATTTGAACAGGACCCCTGGCCTTTAATTAACCATTTTGCCAAGTGGGCTTCCTTCTTAATTAGTACAGAAGATCTAAACAGATTTTTTTTCCCATTTTACTTCCTGGGGGGGGGGGGATGTAGAATGGCTTCATGGCAATATTTTGGAGTTGGAATTAATTTATGCAAAATTGTTGCCAAAATGGTCAGGCAGTCACCTAAATACAGCCAGCCGACCAAGAGTGTAGTCCACCAAAGATGCTTCTCCTGCCCCCAGGGAAACTGAATTACTGTTCTTACAATGGACATGGCCCAGTCCGACCTTAGATTTTCCTAGTTCTCAGTAAGTGGAGTATGAGCTCTTCCTACCATAATCCTTCACAGAAGAAGAAAAGACCCCGAGGCACTCCAGAATGAACTGATTCACAGATTCTGGCCCACATGCTTGGTTGGCTTGTGTGCCACAAAGTAAAGAAATTTGTCACAACAAATTCTGCCGTGGATACTATGACATTTTAAATCATGTGTTTGTCACAAGAGCTGGAGGACTTGGTTTCTTGAACACTGAGGCTGGTTAATCCCATTTCTTCCACTTGGTGTGAACTCCAGAGTGATTTTCTGACCTATGTAATCAAGGTGGGGTGGGGGCCAGGACAGCAAGCGTCAGTAGGAATGGGCAGTACTGTGGGTGCTCACTCTGTGACTGAGAAGCCAGCTTGTGTGTGAATTCTCTTTAATATTGATGTGCAACATCTCGAGGCACTCCAAGTTTTCAGACTGTTCCACCCCACCCTCAGCTATGCTAAAGCAGTGCCAAAACTCATTAAGATTGATACAAAGTGCCTTCCATAGCTAAGACCAGTCACCAGCAAGACCGCCTCCCTGTTCCTTTCTCTAGAGTGGCTGTTTACTGGATAGTCTTTTCAAGCCCTGGTCACTGTGTAGCATGATGCGTTTACAACTATGCTGACACCACAGAGTTTCGGGCATTAAAAAAAAATAAAATTAAATAAATAAATAAATAAATAAATAAATAAAGCAAATCATGTTGTTGGAAACAATGTTAAGGGTACCACCTTCATGCATCAGGTTGTCATTAGGTGGTATGTCCT
This sequence comes from Tokudaia tokunoshimensis, assembly GCA_036184795.1. Classification (NCBI taxonomy): domain Eukaryota; kingdom Metazoa; phylum Chordata; class Mammalia; order Rodentia; family Muridae; genus Tokudaia; species Tokudaia tokunoshimensis. Next base: position 121,010,694 of record BTHU01000004.1, read on the forward strand.
GTTCAGACACTGGTTGGCCCCTGGCCAGCAAGCTACCAGATATGTCCTTAACAGCTTGTCATGTCCCCACTGCTATAACAACTAACCATTGCCCCAACTTTCAAGTGCCAAGCTTAGGGTGTAGAGCCCATGACAGCCTCCAGAACACAAAGGAGATCTCAATAACTGAATATGGGGTAGCCAGCAAAGTTCCTTGCAAAGCCACCTTTGGTACCCACATGGGTGGCTCACAAAGTTAGTCTCTTCTGTGGCTGTGTACCCTTTTCTCAGTCACTCAGCATAAAGAAACATTAAAGGAGGAGGCAGCGGCCCAGGCCTTGTGGGATTGCTGTCCCTGTTCTCCAGTGACCAGGGAGGAAAGCTAGCAACCAGCATTACATCAGCAATACTGGGGTGGGGGCAGCTGACTGGGACCCCCAAGCAGCTTTCCTAGTAATATTGCTAGCACTTTGCAAGCCTCGCTTCGTTGAGAAGGCGTGACCTCTCACTCCACGCTCACTCAACACTCACTGACTTGTGGTTTCCCAGCTTCTTCCCCAAATCATCCCTTTCTGCCAAGGGGTCAGTAAGCTAACTCTTAAACTTCTGATGACAAACCTGGATAGTCTGCATTTTATCCGGGAAAGATACTGCCTTAGCCAGTGCAGTCACAAAACATCATGACCAAGAAGCAAGTTGGGGAGGAAAGGGTTTATTCAGCTTATATTTCCACATTGCTGTTCATCACCAAAGGAAATCAGGACTGGAACTCACACAGGGTAGGAACTTGGAGGCAGGAGTGGATGCAGAAGCCTTGGAGGAATGCTGCTTACTGGCTTGCTTCCCCTGACTTGCTCAGCTTGCTTTCTTATTGAACCCAGGACTACAAGCCCAGGGATGGCATCACCCACAATGGGCCCTTCTACCCTTAATTACTAATTGAGAAAATGCCTTACAGCTGGATCTCATGGAGGCATTTCCTCAAGGGAGGCTCCTTTCTCTGTGATAACTCCAACTTGTATCAAGTTGACACACAAAACCAGCCAGTACAACTGACCCCTATGACCTATGGCTGCATGACTTCTGTCTTAGTTAGGGTTTTACTGCTGTGAACAGACACCATGACCAAGGCAAGTCTTATAAAGGACAACATTTAATTGGGGCTAGATTACAGGTTCAGAGGTTCAGCCCATTATCATCAAGGTGGGAGCATGGCAGCATCTAGGCAGACACGGTACAGTAGGAGCTGAGAGTTCTACATCTTCATCTGGAGGCCACTAGCAGAATACTGACTTCTAGGCAGCTAGGATGAGGGTCTTAAAGTCCATGCTCACAGTGACACACCTACTCCAACAAGGCTACACCTCCAAATGGTGCAACTCCCTGGGCCAAGCAATTTTAAATCATGACAGGCACATAGTGGAGGGCTCTGTCTGCACACCTATGTGTACTCCAGTTCGAAAATAGTGCTTACTATTTTGGGATGTCCAAGTAAAATTGATGTCACATGCCCACACGCTAAGTGGAAGGATTCGAAAGTCAAAAGTCAAGGCAGTACACGTGAATGAAAAAATTCCCAAGGGCAGGTGGGGCTGGAGAAATGCCATGGCGAGAGGGAAGAGTAACTGGGCAGAGACACCCTGCAGCAGAGCTCTTTCTGACGCCTTCACCAGCACCTGGGTAAAAATGCTGGACCTTGTGGGACTTGCTTATGATAATCCCAGTGTCAGAGGCTGAGACAAGAGAATTCCAGGGGGGTGCTGGTCAGTCAGCCTAGCCCAGTCTGAAAGCTCCAGGCCAATGAGAGACCCTCCCCACCGCCCACCAGAAAAAGACAGGGGGCTCCTGAAGAATATTCAGAGTTGACTTTTTTGCCTCTACATGAACCTACACGCATGCGCATACACATACAGATACACACACATTCACACACACACACACGCATATTTTAATTTTAATGATGATGCCAAAAATGTGGAATACTGCTGCTTCTTAATGTGATTCTTTCTGAAAATAGAAAATGTGCTGTGGACATAGTTTCTTACCATGAATGTATTTACACGTGACCACCAGCCTCCTCCTTGACACAACACTGCCCGGATTCTTTCCAACGCTATCATCCCCATCCCCTAAATATCCAGGCTATTGTATTTGAAGCTGACCTAGAGCCTTGTCTGCAGATGGGTCTCCTAGTATGGTCCCACAATGCCCACCAGTCGCCTCAGTTTAACTGTGTGGCTTAGTTGTTTTCCTGCTGCTGCAATAAAATGCTCCCAAGAAAAGCAACTTAAAAGAAAAAGGGTTTATTTTGCTGCCTCCTTTTAGGATGAATCTTTGCACCTCAATTAACCTAACGAAGATAATTCCTCAGGAGGTTGCCCAGAAGCTAACCCAATAAAAATGATTCCTCACCAGTGGGCCTGGAGACTTTTCCCCCTAGGTCAGAGGCTCTTAACCTGTGAGTCACGACCCCCAACAGACCACCAGAAACACGAGTACTTATGATTTATAAAAATAGCAAAATTGCAGTTATGAAGTATCAATGAAACTCAGCTTATGGTTGGGGGTCACCACAACATGAGGAACTGTATTAAAGAATTTCAGCATAAGGAAGGTTGAGAACCACTCTCCTAGGTAGTTCCAGATCCTGGAAAGTTGACAGTCACATTAACAATTGTACCATGTGTCCCTGTTTAGATAAAGCCCTCGGGATGATCCTGGACTAATCAAATGTTATGCCACATTCAAGTCCAGTGCTCTACTCTATATACACTCAGAAAAATCGTTACTGGTATTAGAGTGAACTAAATCCAGAATCTTGAGGTAAAGTAAAATGTTAGCCACCACTAACACAGCCCGTGTTTGTCTACTGAGGTCAACAGGGAATGGAACTCTAACGGGGAGCCGGTAGCTATCAGGGCTGAACTCAAAAATGTAATGGTGACATGGGATTACAGCAACACCCTGCCTGGTCATCGGGTTCCATGGTAGTCAGTTTTAATCTGTTTCCAAGGGGCAGAATCCACACCTTGAACAACTTACAAACTGCAAGGTCATCTACAGACAGTAGGGAGTGTATCCTGTGGGCTTCCTCCTGGGCACTGAGTTATTATCAAAGGCCCACCCTCCTTCCCAAGCCGGGACACCAGGTTTCACCTTCTATCTGTGTTTTTTAAGTATTCTCTAAAACAACTGGAAATCCTCCTCATGATCATTTTAATCAGGATGTTTGCAAAATGGGGCTCTGTGAAATTTGACACTTCAAACCCATCATACATAGGAAAAAAGGGACCCAGTTCCTTTACTGGGTAAGATACTGAGCCATAGGTAATTGGTGGTCACCCAGCAACTAATTTTAAAGCTTAGAACAATCTAATGACAGTTTAAAATGTGGTGAGGAACATTATGTCATAAAAAATGTTTCTAACACTTCGATGACTGTTATTTGCAGCAAGGTAGAACTTGTCTATTACACTTTAAAAAGTAATTGCCAAAATAAAGTTCCCCAAGTTGAGGAATGTTTTGAATACTGTTTTCCTGATCCAATTCTCATTCTCACCCAGGGTTCAGATATAGTGACGGGTAATGCGAAAAAGGGGACATACTTCCGACTATACATTAACAACTATAAGTTGGTGGAGGCCATCACATGCTTTTCAAAGGAGCCTTTCCCATCCTCCAACTACATCCGCTTGTTTGGACAACATGAACAAGTCCTCAACAACCTGTGTACTCGTTTTGATGACAAACTGATCCCAGATCTCTACAGGTACCTGGGGCGTAGACTTTAACTGTGGGCACAGATGATTACATATGATGTTGTGTGCTGGAATGGTGTGTGTGTGTGTGTGTGTGTGTGGTGATGCACCAGAGAGAGAAATTGGAATCACTGAGAGAAGCTGGGGCAGCCTTGTTACAAAATAATGAAAGTCAGACCACTAGCATTGGCTGGAGAGCAAAGGTTCACATGAGGAAGCACATGAACTTAGATGTGTCCATGCCTGGGCCTGGACCTGGATCTCAGAAGCAATGATACATGATGTTGATGTCATGAAAGTGTGAGATGAGATGATATTCAAGTCCCTTTCCACACAGGGCTGCTAAGGGCAGCAGTCTGAACCTAAGAGAAAGGCTGGAGGTCAGGATGTGGAAGAATCTGGCCCCATTAGGATTTCTTCAACCATGAGACAGGCTGCTTATGGTCCTAACCATTTTCCTCCTAGCATGTAGATGAATGATTACTAAAGATGTTGATAAGACAATTCCTGCCCTGGCAATCTATAGTGTAGCTTTTTTTCAGCTCCTTTACAAGGTCAAAATTACTCTGGTACTTAAACTGCACAAAGACCCAACAAAAAGAAAAGTACAGACCAATATTCCTTATGAACATAGATGCAAAATTTCTTAATAAAATATTTACAAACTAAACCCAAGAACACATCAAAAAGACCATCATGACCAAGTAGGCTTCATCCCAGAGATGCAGGGATGGTTCAACATGTATAAATTGATGAATGTAATCCACCTCATAAATAGACTGAAAGACAAAAACCACATGATCATCTCATTAGATGCAGAAAAGGCCTCTGACAAAATCCAACACCCCTTCATGATAAAAGTCTTGGAGAGATCAGGGATACAAGGCACATACATAAATATAATACAGATAATTTAAAGGAAACCCATAGCCAACACAAGTTAATGGAAACACAAAGCTGTCTGCTCTCTCCATACCTATTCAATATAGTACTTGAAGTCTTAGAGCAATAAGACAATTGAAGTTTAAGGGGATACAAATAGGAAAGGAAGAAGTCAAAATATCTTTATTTGCAGATAAAAATATTATATACATAAATGACCCTAAAAACTCCACCATGAAACGTCTATAGCTGAGAAACAGTTTTAGCAATGTAGCTGTATACAAAATTAACCCTCAAAAGTCAGTAGCCTCTCTATATACAAATGACAGACATCAGGGAAAGAATACCCTTCACAATAGATTCATATGTATATGTATAGATATATGTAGATATATGAATATTTATTAAAGGATCAAATACACACATATATATGTATATATGTAAATATCTCTGACCAAGCAAGTGAAAGATTTATAAAAACTTCATAGTAAGCTTTATCACAGATATGTCAAGTACCAGATCTTATATGAATCTGGTGAACATTTTCATCTTTGATGTTGACCCCAATATTATAGCATAGTATAAGCCTCAAATTACTTAGGATGACTTAAGGAAGGCATATCATTTTACAGGAGAATTCCACCTGTGGATGCAGCTGCTGTTTGACAAGGTTAGGAGAACTACTTTCTGTTCATAAACAAGATGGTGTCACAACCAATACCTAACACAGAGTCTATGAAACAGGATCTTAGTATCCTTGATACCCTCGGGATGATTACAACACCATAACCTTTCTTTCCTCTTAAAAAATTTTATATTACACAAGGCTTCATGCAAGCAAAAAAGGCATATACGACATTCATGTTTGCTTGAAGGAGGAATAATACTGGAAATCCATGTGTCTGTCACCGGCATTAAGGAGTAATTCCTGACCAAGGGGCACTGAAAGCCCCTCTCAGCAGACTATCATTTGGAAGACAGCCACCATTTCTAAGTTAGAGCTAGTCATTTGGCTTCCTGTGAGTCTTTTCTATGTAGGAACAAATACAGTCTTTGTCATAAGTTCTCAACTCTACTCTTAAAATGGGAAAGCAGCTTCAGGATAACATAAGAAAATAAACACAACAAGACCCAATAAATTATCATATTCCAAAGCAGGGACTGACTGGATTTGATCCAAGTGTTGTGGTTTACCAACTGTTATTTCATATATGCATATATGTGTGGAGATATATATATATATATGTATATATAATGTTTATATAAAAATGATTTCCTAAATGATATTAATTGGTTTTGCCTACTTTTGAATTGAATCTCTGGTTTGCTACAGAAAGCCAATGTTCTGTTTATTCTGTGCAAGAGAAGTGTCTACACTGATGAACATAGCCGTGGCTCATTGTTCTTCCCCACCCCCCACAGTGTAGTCTTCTATTGTTTAACTGTGTCACTATGCATTCATGGATTTTCCTGCAGGTTGTTGTCTTGAGTTCTTTGTGCTGTTAGAAACAGTTCTGTAGTTACAAAGAATATACTTCATGTGCAGGATTTTTCTAAGAGTGTCCTAGCCCTGTAACTGTATAGCCCTGGCAATCTGCACTTATTCCCAAAGTAGTCATGTCTGTCTATATATCCTTGAATGAGAGTTTCTGTCTCTCCATCATGCATTGGTTATGTTCAGAATTTAAAATTAGACTAGTCTGGTCTTATGCAAATGTATCCTCAGCTAAGTGCCTTTTCATTTATTGTTAGGACATTTATAATAGTACCTTGTGACCATATGTGTTCTCTTCTTCTTCTTCTTCTTCTTCTTCTTCTTCTTCTTCTTCTTCTTCTTCTTCTTCTTCTTCTTCTTCTTCTTCTTCTTCTCCTCCTCCTCCTTCTCTTTCTCCTTCTCCCTCTCCCTCTCCTTCTTCTCCTCCTCCTCCTTTTGTCCTCCTTCTTCTCCTCCTCCTCCTTTTGTTCTCCTTCTCCTTCTCCTCCTCCTCCTCTTCTTCCTCCTCCTCCTACTTCTTCTTCTTTTTGTTTGTTTTGTTTTTAGTAAAGATAAAAATCTTGGCTCTTACTGTGGTACAAACCCAAAATAAGAACAACTTTTAGACACTGGAGTTCATTGCTGTACTTCAATGTCCCCCTTTTCACCAAAGGATTTTACCTCCATAGTAGCTAAGCTAAGAGTTGACAGTTCTGCTGCACCAAGAAATGAATTGTAGGCACAATTATTTAGATACAGATTTCCTTCTATGGTCAAAGCTATTTGACTTGAATGATTATCATCATTCTTAGCCCACAGGGAACATGTTACATTCATTTAAGAAATGGTGTGTGTACTAAGATGGTCTATCCATGAAGTCATTCATCAACTCTTTCAATGAACAATGGTTCTGTCTGGTGGCACAGACATTAGTTGGTGGTAAGATTCTGGTTCATTGGCTGTGATGATTTAAAAAAGCATTCATCTCAGAAAAAGAGTAACTTATAAGGTCATCTTCTTCAAAGTTGATACAATAATTATAAATATCAAACAAAACATTTGGTCTCACTCTTTGTTGTTCTCTTACAAGCCACCTCCCAAATTAATTGTCCCTGATTCTTTTGGTTGTATAAATAATTTTGAAATATATAAGCTGTTCTGAAAACCATAGTATAGTGTAAAAACATCAAATAAACAATCCTACTAATAGAGAGGCTGAGATAGGAGAAGCATGATTTTAAGACCATTATGTGGCACACAGCAAGACACTGTCACATACAAACAAGCAGAAAGTGTATATGAATTGTACATTATTAGACCTATTTCTCCAATTACCAAATTAGAGAGACCACTTGGTAACAGTCAACAAATTTATAATTCCTCATGTTTTTGGATTTCAACCGATTAGGATATGTTGGCAATATTAATTTTCATATTGAGAGATATTAAGGAAAAGTGATTGTTTCTTCCTGTTAATTTTTGTTGTTAGAGGTGGATTTTTGTTTCTGTGGCTATCTTCTTTTGGGTTTGTTGAAAGATTACTTTCTTGCTTTTTCTAGGGTATAGTTTCCCTCCTTGTGTTGGTGTTTTCCATCTATTCTCCTTGTAGGGCTGGATTTGTGGAAAGATATTGTGAAAATTTGGTTTTGTCATGGAATATTTTGTTTTCTCCATCTATGGTAGTTGAGAGTTTTGCTGGGTATAGTACCCTGGGCTGGCATTAGTATTGTCTTAGGGTCTGTATGATGTCTGCCCAGGATCTTCTGGCTTTCATAGTCTCTGGTGAGAAGTCTGGTATAATTCTGATAGGCCTGCCTTTATATGTTGCTTGACCTTTTCCCCTTACTGCTTGTTTAGTGCATTTGGTGTTTTGACTATTATGTGACTGGAGGAATTTCTGTTCTGGTCCAGTCTATTTGGAGTTCTGTAGGCTTTTTGTATGTTCATGGGCATCTCTTTCTTTAGGTTAGGGAAGTTTTCTTCTATAATTTTGTTGAAGATATTTACTGGCCCTTTAAGTTGGGAATCTTCACTCTCTTCTATACCTATTATCCTTAGGTTTTGGTCTTCTCATTATGTCCTGGATTTCCTGGATGTCTTGGGTTAGGAGATTTTTGCTTTTTGAGTTTTGCTTTGTTTTGTTTTGGGTTTTTTGTTTGTTTTTTGTTTGTTTGTTTTGACTGTTGTGTCAATGTTTTCTATGGTATCTTCTGAACCTGAGATTCTTCTATCTCTTATATTCTGTTGGTGATGCTTGCATCTGATTCCTGATCTCTTTCCTAGGGTTTCTAGCTCCAGGGTTGTCTCCCTTTATGATTTATTTTTTGTTTCTATTTCCATGTTTAGATCCTGGATGGTTTTGTTCCTTTCCTTTGCCTGTTTGATTGTGTTTTCCTGCACTTCTTTAAGGGATTTTTGTGTTTCCTCTTTAAGGGCTTCTAGCTGTTTACCTGTGTTCTCCTGTATTTCTTTAAGGGAGTTATTTACGTCCTTCTTAAAGTCCTCTATCATCATCATGAGAAGTGATTTTAGATTCAAATCTTGCTTTTCCGGTGTGATGGTGTATCTAGGACTTGCTATGGTGGGAGAATTGGGTTCTGATGATGCCAAGTAACCTTGGTTTCTGTTGCTTATGTTCTTATGCTTGCCTCCCACCATCTGGTTATCTCTAGTGCTTCCTGCCCTCACTGTGTCTGACTGGAGCCTGTCCTTCCTGTGATCCTGGTTGTGTCAGAACTCCTCAGAGTCAAGCTGTCTCTGTGATTCTGGGATCTGTTGATCCTGAGATCCCGGATGTGTTTGAGCTCCTAGGAGTCAAGCTGCCTCTGGGACCCGGAGATCCTGGTGTAACCAAGCTCCTGTGATCCTCTGATCCTTGGGCGTGTTAGAGCGCCTGGGAGTGGAGCTTCCTCTGGATGTTGTGGGACTGGCTGTAAAGTTTGCGCCCAGGTCTGCTCAGGGCACCAACCCAGACTGGAAGGAATCTGTGCCACTGGTCCTCTCTTCTTCTTAATAGTGCCTAAGAAAGCTGATGTACTCTGGATACAAACTTATGTTGATCACACATTTTGAATGTTTCATCTACTGCTTTGAAACTGTTCTTTTCTATATAATGGCAATTAATATACATTCTTAATGTAACACAATACCCTCCTTAAGAGTATATTATATATTTTCTTCCCTTTATAATAAACTCATCAAGTTCCATGGACTTGAGGGACATTAGATCCCTGCTTAATTAGGCAGGAATCAATCTTTTTGAATACTGGTTATAACATTATAACACAGTATAAGTATCAATTTTTTTAGATCATCTTTCATGGCTTTCAATAAAGTTTTATAATTGTCTTCATACATAGCACACTCAGTTGTTGTCTGACATGATCCCCAGATGCTGTGTAATTTTGTTGTTGTCATAAATATTTTTATTGGGCCAATAAGATGGCTCAGTGAGTAAACTGCTAGTTGTGACAACCTGAGTTCAATCCATGGATACTGCATAAAGGTAGGAGAGAATCAAGTACATAGAATTGCCCTCTGACCTCCACACATGTACACATATACCTGATCATGCATGCTTGCATGCTTGTGAGTTCTCTTTCTCTCTCTCATAATGATTAATTGACTAATTAATTTTAAAACATCGCTGTTGTTGATTGTTGCTGGTGTGGAGAAAAGCATAAATTACTGAGGAGTTAGGGCTAACACCCTTGACTCATTCCTAATCTTACAGGTACTGTATTTAATATTAAACATGAGATATTTGCCATATTATTTGTGTCCTTCATTGGGCAAAGAATCCTTTGGAAGACTTGTGTTTCTAAGTTGTATGTGTGTGCGTGGGTGTGTGTATTCAAGTGTGCACTCACTGGTGGTTGAGTCCTAGGGTCTTATTAGGAAAGTTTCCTAATGCATTCAAAGATAATCCATCCTTTTACAAATTCCTTAATCATAGGTTTTCCCCCTTTTCAAATAGTTGTAGACTTTACTGATGTGTTGACTTAGAATCCTTTGATTAAATACCCAGGAGTGCTATTAACTGAGTCACATTGTAGGACAACCTCCTTGCCAGCTTCCATATGACTAGACAAGTTCATGCAGGTGTCGGTATTGTGAGTTCTCTTATGTAGCATTGGAGTGCACTTCTGATTTGGATGAAATGGACTCTCAGTTTCACTTTGATGTGCATTTTCCTGATGGCTACTCTGGTAGAACATTGTGTCATACGTTTACTAGCCATCTGTGTTTCAGCTTTGGAGAACTACCTGTTTGTTTCATTTATCTATTGAGTTGCCTCACATTTTGGTGTTTAGGTTTTCTAGCTCTTGGTATATTCTAGCTTTTAATCCTCAGTTGAATATGTAGCTAACGAAGGTTTTACTCCCATTTGGTGTTTCTCCATGCTGCATTGTTTCCTTTGCTATGCTATTCCTTTCACGTCATGAAGTCCCACTTGTCAGTTGTTGCATCATCTCCTGAGCAACTGGAGTCCTATTCAGGGAGTCCTTGCCTCTGTGTGTCCATCTCTTGAAGTGTCTTCCCTATTTTATTGTGTTACGGCCTTTAGTCCATTTGGAGTTGACTTTCATCTGGGATGAGAGATAGAGACTGGCTGTGGGCACCAGGCTATTTTTCTTACTATGTCTCTCTAGTATAACTCGAAATCAGATATGAGATACACTGATATTCTTTTTGTTCAGATTGTTTGGTTCTCTGGAGTCTTTTGTACTTCCATATTATGGGTCTCCCTGCTGTCATGGATCACTGGCTGACACAGTCCACTAGGGCAGTGGGACCAGAGATCTCTAATGGGGTTCAGAAGCCCTATGAGTATGTACAGTGAATAAACCACACTGGAATCCACAGTCAGTAGGCAGATCAACTTCACTTAGGGTGATTGAAGCCTTATAAAGTATTGGGAAACTAAAGTAGGGACATACAAGCTAGGCAAAGGTCATTGGCTGGGGCCTTAGGGTACTTGGGGTGCATCATTAACATGGAGAAGCGTTTCAGAACTCTCAGGTGCTGGCTGAACAGATTCTGTCAGGAGAAAGGAAACTGGTCTTAGAAACTAACTGAGGCTGTGTGACTTTCCTCAGTTAGAGGCAAGTATTGGGGGAAGAAAATCCCCTAACAAAGGGAGTCTCTCATATTTTCCCAGCCGAGAGGCTATCTGGTCATGGTGGACTGCAACCTTAATTAGCTAAGTTTTCCCCCACCATATGAGTTTTAAGGTTTATTTTTTAATACTCATATGAAGAAGGACCTGAAATGTTATTGATGATTTCATTGAATCTGTAGGTTGCTCTTGGCTGATTCCACAATATTAGATCTTAACAATCCATAACGGAGGCCTGCCCATCTTCTAGTGTCTTCCACAGTTCATTCTTTGGTATTTGAAAGTTTTCATTGTAGGCGTCTTTCACTTTCTTGAATAAGTTTATTCTAAGAATTTCGTTGACTGTTTTTTAATGTGAGGCCATTGTTAATGGGGTTGTTTCCCTGGTTTCATTCTCAGTATGTCTGTTACTTGCATATGGAAAGGCTACTGATTGTGCTTAGTTAATTTTTAAGCCTGTCATTTTGCTGAAAGAATATTTCAGATCTAAGAGAGCTTTCTGATGGGGTCTTTCAGGGTAGAACTATATTTACAAATAAATATGCGTTGACTCTTTCTTGTTTTCCTTTCATTTTCTTCTGTCTTATGTTCTCTAATACTTTGAACACTATATTGAATAATAGTAGAGGAGGCGGATTCCCTTGTTTTTGTTCCCAATTTTGGTGGAAATGCTTTGAGCTTTCCCCCGTTTAGTACAGTGTTGATCATAGATTGTTGTATGACGCTTGATTATGTTGAAATTTATTTTTTTCTATTTCTAGTTTCTTTATGAGGGGATGCTGGGACTTGTCTAAAGCTGTTTCTGAGTCTCTTGAGATGGCAATGTGATTTCTGTCCTGAGTCCACTTATCTGATGTATTACATTTATTGATTTGTAAATGCTTTTTTTAAAAAAAAATGTATGAATGTTGAATCAGCCCTGCATCTCTGGAGCAAAGCCAACTTGATCATGGTGAGTGATCTCTTGATGCATTGCTGGATATGGTTTGCTAGAATTTTATTGAGAACGTTTGCATCTACGTTCACCAGAGAAATTTGCCTATAATGTTTTGTTATTGTTGTCATTATTGTTGGGTCATTTAAGTGGGTATTGGTGTCAGAGTAATACAGATCCTATAAGAGGATTTTGTAATGTTTCTTCCCTTTCTGTTTTTTGGAATAGTCTGAGAACCCTTGGTGTGGTTGCTTCTTTAAAGATGTAGTAGAACAAAGCTGGGCGGTGGTGACACACGCCTTTAATCCCAGCACTTGGGAGGCAGAGGCAGGAGGGTTTCTGAGTTCGAGGCCAGCCTGGTCTACAAAGTGAGTTCCAGGACAGCCAGGACTACGCAGAGAAACCCTGTCTCAAAAAACAAAACAAAACAAAACAAAGATGTAGTAGAACTTAGCAAGGAATCCATAAAGGTATGGGCATTTTAGTTGAAAAAAATTTGTATTGCTCTTCCAATATCGTTGCTTTTTAGAAATGTATTAAAATTGTTTACTTACCTTGACTAAATTTTGGTAAGCCATATGCGTTTAGAACTTTATGCATTTTAAAAAGTATTTTTCCAACTTAGTAGAATATAAGTTTAAAGGTATAGCCTAACGATTTTCTGTGGTTTTTGTTGTAGTGTGTGGGGAACAGAGAAAGTCCTGAACGAAGTCTTGAGTCAATGTGTGTTGTTGGCACAGGCCCATGGAGGGACAGTAAAGCCTTCTCCCAGGGGTGAGACTCAGAAGGAAATGGAAAAGCCTTCTTTCTTCTTTCCTGACCTAAGCGTGAATGTCAATAGTGTGTACCAAAAAAAAAAAAAAAGAGCATAGCTTTCTCCCCACCCCCAGATATTTACAGACTGAAGGCTGCTCCCCTACGGAGCCTGCTCCTACTGAGATTAGCTGAACCTGTCTCCTTGACTCAGTTGTACAGTACGAACCCCCACCTCCTTATATATCTGTATGCGGTCACCCCACCTTTCTGTTCAGTTGTATATAGTAAACACTCTGAACTCTGGGTGCTGAGGTTTCTCCATCAAAGAACCAGTCTACTCAACCCCCACTTATCTGTGTCTGTCTTTTCTTGGTTCTCTGGACGTCCCCAGGCAGGCCCAAGGCTTTGGAAGCCATGGCTAACTGACACGGCAGTGACGTCTCCCTCCATTTTCGGCTCTGGTCCAGGGAATTTGGGTCTTCCCTGGTTTGGTTAGTTTTGGCTCAGGGCTTGTCACTCTTGTTTCTCTTTTCAGATCACCAACTTCATTGTCTCTTTGTACCTTTGTTGTTTCTAGTTCATTCACTTCCGACTTGATCTTGATTCTTTCCCGCTACTGATTCTTGGCTTTGGCTTGGTCTCCTTTTCACAAGATCTAAGATACATTGTTACTTCTCTGCGATCTCTCTGACTTTTCATTTTAGGTACTTGTGGCTGTAAACTTCCCCATTAGGGCTTTTTGCATTGTATCCCATGGGTTTGGTTATGGTGTGTTTTCGGTTTTTTATTCAATTCTAGAAATTTTTAAATGTCCTTCTCGATGTCTTTGATGACCCCATTCAGCATTCAGTGGTGCAGTGTCCAGTCTCTGAGAGCTTGTGTTTGCTCTATAGTTTCTCTTGCTCTTGTTCTCAGATCCCATCCCATTGTGTTCAGGTAAAAGATGGGGAATTGTCTGTATCTCCTTTTAATTTAAAAACCTGTTTTGTTTGCTAGCGCATGAATTATTGTAGAAAGAGTTCCATGAGCTACTGAGAAAAGTATGTATCCTGCAGTGTTTGGGTGGAATGTTCTGTAGCTACCTGTTAGGTCAGAAGAGCAATAACATCATTTAACTGAGGGGTGGCTCTTTTTATTTATTTTTGTGGAATTTACCTGTCAGCGAGAGTGAAAAAAAACAGGTATTTAAAAAGCAAATTCATTTTCCTCTTAGCTCATGATAGGACTTCATCACTGCTGATAGTCAATGATACTTGAAACATCTGAGTTCCAGAGAATCTTTCTTTCTTTCTTTCTTTCTTTCTTTCTTTCTTTCTTTCTTTCTTTCTTTCTTTCTTTCTTTTCTTCCTTCCTTCCTTCCCTCCCTTCCTTCCTTCCTTCCTTTTTTTTTTAGTTTAAAACAAAACCTACTCAGTGGTAAATGAGATGCTAGGAATCTAATGTGAAAAAAAAAAAAGAATGTTTTCACATTTAGCCAGATTCAAAGCCCCAGCTGATTTGTTTCTCCCTGAAACATAGCACTGGTGAGCTGGAGGCCAGTAGTCAGGGCGCAGCTGTTGTCTGATGATGCTAATAATTATAAAAGTTAATTTGGTTGGTCGGTTAAGAGTGGATGTTGGGGATGGCCAAATAAGACTGGACAGTACTTGATAACAGGCAGTGCCGATTGACATCTGTCAGAAAGAGGCAGGGGGCAGGAAGATGCTGGCCACGCATTTGCGAGCGAGGCCCTGAGGATCCCACCATGCTTTGGCAGGCATGTACACACGCAGCTGCAGCCACATTCTTCTCAAGTGCCACAGAGTGCTGCCAGGTCGCGGTGCTGATTCTTGGCCCAGGACTGTTCTCCCTGCCTGTTGTCAGACAGGCTGACTTGGCCCTTTCCAAGCAGGGTGAATGGCTCAGCTGATTTTGGCCAAGATCTGATTACCAATTGTTTTCCTGACCTTGGCTGCACCAGCCATGTGTCTCACTCAAAGCCAGCTGCACTTGCTCACCCATCCACCAAGCCGAGGACACCTCCCTCTGTGCTGGCAGGGCTGATGGTATCCCGTGCTCTGTCCTTCTCCAAGAACAGCTCCATTCTGATTCAGAGAAGCCCTCGGGACCTTGGTGAGGCCATCGTGACCACAGGAGCAGAGACTGGGAGCCACGAGGGAATGTGGGGTGACAACTGAGCAGGCAGCCAGGGTGATGCCCAGCAGGCAGCTGCCACAGGCCCATAGCAGCCGAGCTTCTGCAGCCCAGGCTGGCTCTCTTCGTCTGGGTTTTACTCTTTGTTTCTACCTCATGTGCCAGAGCAAACTACTGGCCCTGTAGAGGGAGAACTAATTCTCTACTTGGGTGTGTAAGAACTATTTAACCCACTGGAGGGGGTGGGGTGGGAGGAGAGAGAGAGAGACAGACAGAGAGAGAGCACACGTGCAAGAGAGAGAGAGAGACAGAGACAGAGACACAGAGACAGAGACACAGAGAGAACCGATTCACCAAGAGGCTGGAGAGAACACTCCTCACTGTTCTGTGCCTTGGGGAAGGATATTTGATTGTGATTGATTGCTTTACCACTTTGGAAAAATAATATAGACCTTTCTAAAAAAATAATTTGTTCCTTTCCAAATCAACCACCATTTTTAAAATCACAAAAATAAATATGTCACTAAAATCTGCTCTTTCCCAATCTTGTCCTTGAAGCATTTGTATAACTGACATCTCAGGTGTGCACTTATCATGCACACATACTCACATGTATACACACACACACACACAAACACACACACATCGGCACATACCCACACTCTCAAGCCTGCCAGTTTCTATCTTAAGTCCCTTGACAGGTTTACAGTAAACAGGACCTTCTTCCTGGCTGGGTCTGCTCCTCCTTCCCAGGTCATTAGAGGTGGCAGGAACCTCAAGGAGAAGGCCAGGTGGGAGAGAGTGGCTGGCTGAGGCAGTCTGCTGAGATGTGGCCTGTCACAGACTTTAACAAGGCATTCGCCACATTTTTTCTCCTGCTTTCTTAACTGTAGCTCATCTTCTTTTAGCCTTACTTATGGATGACCGTGCAAAAGAAGGGTCACGCCTGCTGACTCCTCCACCCCTTATTCTTAATTAGCAGTCTGTAGCATCCTTTGTCCTCTCAGCCTGAATGGGTCTTGCCCCAGCTTCATTGTGGGAGCCCATCAGATACTCATAGCCTTGATGAAATCACCTCCTTTCACATCTTAACATCTCAGCTCTCAAAGCGGCCCTGACGGCCTGTCCCCCCTGTGAGCGACGCCATTTCTCCCGCACGTTTCCTGAACACTCCACAGCCTACTTTTAGTGGGTAAGTGCTGCTGTGCACAATATTCTAAATGGAACTTGAGCAGGCCCTTTAAAAAGCTGCCATTACCTTTTTGAACTGTCAGACTCCAGAAGTTGTTCCCTCAGGAAAGCTACCTTGTTCTCTCTCTCTCTCTGTCTGTCTCTCTCTCTCTCTCTCTCTCTCTCTCTCTCTCTCTCTCCCTCCCTCCCTCCCTCCCTTCCTTCCTCCCTTTCTTTCTATTTTCAAATGCTCCATAGCCTTTTGCTACTGTAAGGTAGTAACTTGAATACTAAACTCCAGTACCCATCTCCGGAGACCTTTCAAAATCTACCTACCCACCCTGCTTTCTGGGCTTCCTTCTACGACAACAAAAAGACAGGAACGTTCTCCTGGTACACGGTATGTCCCTGGTCTTCTGCCATAGTTTGTATCTGGGATGTTCTCTGAAAGGCCAGGATGCTGGATGCACATTCCCTGAGTGATGATATTATAGTGATAGCATTTTTAGGAGGTGAGCTCTGTGGCTGGTGAGATGACTCCATGTATAAAGGTGCTTGGCTCTTGGTGAGCAAGCCCGACAGTCCCAATTCAAGCCACAGAACCCTTGTAAAGGCAGTAGAGGTGGGAGGGTACCAAGTCCATAAAGTTGTCCACTGGCTTCCACACCTGTCTCATGTCACAAGCATCCATACCCCTACCTTACCCCGGTCTCTCACACATACATCATTGTCGTCGTCGTCATCGTCGTCATCATCATCATCAGTTTTTGAAGAGAGCCTAATGGGAGGTCTTTAGGTCATGGGGGTGTTCCCAATGAGTGGTACAAGGCTCTTTTTCCTCTCTTGCTTCCTGGTCATGAAGTGAACAGTTTTTCTAGCCACCTTCCCTCCAAAGCCATTCAGTGTCTCCACCAGAGGCCTAAACAGCAATGGGTAGACCCAGCCATGGACTGGAGTCCTGTTGTGTGTCTTCCTGAGGAGCTGCACCAGCTCGATCCAAACAGGCTACCAACAGACAGAGGAAAGGGTTCTATCCAAGTCCAGCTTGGTGAACCAGGGAGCTTCCTTGAACACAGGCCACTCCCAGGCAGCTATGGCACCATCAAATCCCATCCCAGCATGGATGATGACTCTCGAAAGCTGAACCCAAGGCCAACCTCTGCTTCCTTCCAGTATAATCTAGCAACCCCAAGATCATATACAGCAGCTTGAGGGCAAGAGGAGGCAGTGAGTGGAAGGTCAGCTGGGCTCTGGCAACCAGCTCCAGTTCCAAAAGGAGATGGCAACAACTTCGTTACCATCACTGTAGATATAGCCATCGCCGCACTGTTTGGCCTTGTTCATTGCCATGACTGGATGAAGAGTGTTCTGCCACAGGTCACTTCAATCACTCTAGTTCATGAGGGCTAATGGCCATGGCACACCTAGAGGAAAAAGTTACACAAATCTCTAAAGCCATTTCTCGGGAAACTTGATCATCTCAGGTATTTAGATGAGTGGTGGAGAGCTAACTGACACCCCTCATAAACTTCCCTCTGGGCCACTGGCCCTCCTCCTGAACTATCTGGAAGGGGCCCCTGCTTGCCTGCATCTCTCAGACAATGCCAACTCTGTTGGAGCCTTGAGAACTCTTCCCACATGATTTGCTATAGTCAAAATTCTGGCCTCTTGAGTTTCATTCCCAGTCACTTAATTAATTTCTGTATCTCTGCCCTCATGGAAAGCAGTTTGGGTTGGGTTTGCTCATGGTCTCTGCCTAGGACATTCATGGCTGGCCATGCCCTGTCTCCTTGGTGCAACAGGCAGCTCTTACCCACTGGACTTTCTCCTACTATTATGATGCATAACCCAGACTTGTGAACATTTATTATTACTGAGGTAGTCAGCCTTTGAACTAGAGATGGGGTCTAAGAAGGGGGCTAAAGTCCATTTGATACATGCCAGGTTTTCTGTTATAATGTTGTTCCAATTGAAAGTTTTAGGGTGTTGTTGTTGTTGTTTTGGTTGTTGAGTGATGTCATTTTTCTCCATCTTTGCTCTGTGACATTTGTGAGGACTTAGCCTTTCCTGGGGTAAAAGGTGAGGTTGTTTGGAGCTATACTAGAGTTAGAGGAACATGTTCTGTAAGGTATAGTGTGAAAGAAGAACAAACACCCAATTCAGAGTACACGTGTGGGTTAAAGGTCATCACTACTGCAGTGCTGCGGGAAATCTGGAGCTTTTGTCTCATTTGTCATAAAAAGATCATTTTCCATGCCATTTTAGCATTCACTAGAAGGGCTGCTGTAAAGATTTGTCTGAAGTGAGATATAAGAAATACATAAATAATTGCTTTCTTCATCCTCCTCCTCCTCACCTTTTTCTTCCTCTTCCTTTCTCCTCTTCCTCTTCTTCCTCCTCCTCCTCTTCTCAGTAGTGGGAACCAAACCTAGGTTTCTGCAAGAACAGGAAGTGTTCTTAACCATGAGGCATCTCTCCAGTCTCAGACATAAAGTTTATTTATTTATTTCACCTATTTCAAATTGTTGAATATTCTTCATTTTTCTGTTGATAGCCTTTGAAATATTCAGTACATTATATTCACTACAATATTTCTGTTAATTCTTTGAAAACTTTATACACGAATGTGTTGGTTTTTGACCATGGTGGCCTACCTCTCCTGCCTGCCAACTCCTGCCTGATCCACCATTAACCCGTTCCTACTTCATGTCCTCTTTCACCTTTTTTCTCTTTTTTGAAAAATAGCCTACAGAATAAAATCTGTGCTTCACATGTACTCAACAGCCACCCACTGCAGTGTGGACAATCAACCATGGGCCATACTCTTAACCTGACTCTCTCTTCTCTGCCAAGAGCCGTCAACTGTCATCAGCTCCTCGGCTGGGGTTAGGACTCATGAGTGCTTCCCTGCTCCAGGCTGGAATGCTGACTGGCTTGATGCTAGGCAGGCAACTGTAGCTGTTCTGAATTCATGAGTGCAGAGGTCCTGTCATGTCTAGAGCATGAACAAACAATTTTTCTCTGGTCCTCTTCAACTTCTGGCTCTTAGAATCCTTTCTGCCCCGTCTCCTGTGATGGTCCCTGAGTCTCGGAGGGAGGGATATGACATAGATATCCCGTTAATATGAAGAACTCTATGGATACATTCTCTGCCTTTTGACCAGTTGTGAGTTTCTGAGTTAACTGCCATCCTCAATACAAGGAACTGTGTCTAGAGAGGTCTGAGGGCTGCTCCCGACTACGAGAGTAGAGATAAAGATTTAGAGGGCATTGTCACACTGCGTCAGTTTAATAGGTCAATAGTGTTAAGTTCACCACTACGGTCTATGAAGTCCCCAAACATGAATTCTCCAGATTTATAATACAAGTATATGTTCCCTCCAGTGGGAGAGCCTTAAATTCAATCAGAAGGCAATTTATTACCCATGACATTCATGCTGTTATTATACCCATGGACATGTCTTACCATGCTGGTCATTTCTGTAGCTCACAGGGCTCACAGCTAGGTAAGATTCCTGGTGACTTTTCTCCAGCAATCTGCATAACACATTTCAGTACTATGAAAGCTAACCAACAGGGAGGAAGCCTTCTGGTCTATACCATCTCAGTTTCTCCCTGTCCTGTGACCAAAGTGTGTAGTGACTTCAGCAGTAGGGCCTGACCATTAAGTTCTGGTGGGCAACCAAGAACAATAGTATTGTTTTGGGGTTCTCAGGGACCTTCCCCTGACCAAGAACTTTACGGGAGGTACCCCACACCTAGCACTGGACTTTTTATTTGGCAACATATGGTTTCTGGGAGAAGGCCCCTGTGTAGAATTATTTTATGAAACTCTTATATGATATTCATTAAACTCTTATATGATATATTATATTATATATGCATATTATATAATATATTGTATATTATATGTTATACACACATTTTATATTGTATATAGCATATTATAATATATTGTGCATTATATTGTATATAATAATTATAATATGTATTACATATTATATATTATATATTATGTGCTATATGTTATATAACTACATATTATATTATGTCATATATATCAGTGAGAACACAAGGAATCAGCAATTTTATAAATTTATTTATGATATAACATTTTATAAATTCTATAAATTTATATATGATATATCATATTACTTATATAACTTATAGAATAGTAGGTTTCCACGAAGCTTTTTCAAACATCTTTCATGTTTGTTGTTCTTTGCCTTACCCCCTCTTCCATCCTACATTCCTATCCCTCTCCCAGCTTAAACCCTTCCTCCCACAATCCTCTTCGCACTTCCACGTGATGTTTGTTCTACGATCCCCTTCTGTAAGGTGTTTCTTC
This sequence comes from Tokudaia tokunoshimensis, assembly GCA_036184795.1. Classification (NCBI taxonomy): domain Eukaryota; kingdom Metazoa; phylum Chordata; class Mammalia; order Rodentia; family Muridae; genus Tokudaia; species Tokudaia tokunoshimensis. Next base: position 121,031,247 of record BTHU01000004.1, read on the forward strand.
CCCTTCCCCACCAATGGTCCCTCTCTAGTTTCCTAGATTCAACAAGTATTCTGAGTTCATGTTTGCCATCAGGAGAGTACCATGAGTAAATGAAAGAAAGGAACATGCCACGTAACATCTAAGATTGTTCATGTTATCAGTGAGAACACAGGGAATTAGACATTAGATTCAGGAACAGCTACCATCAGTCTGATATGGGGCAAAGGGTGTGAGCTCAAGTATATTGACAGGTGACTCTTCACCACACTGCCCCTGGTCTCTTGGCTTAATGTTCAAGGTCTAGCGTCCTTTCCAAGCAGACACTGTCATGTTTTAAACAGAAGAACTTGCCTGCATTCTCTACTATAAAAGAAAACCATGCTTTCATTATTTAAAAGGAAATCTGTGTGTATACGTCCCATCCTAATGCCTAGGGAGCTGATTGAGACAGCCCAGGCATGACTTTGTATCCCAGAGACAGTGCTGGCACGTGAACCGAGCGTGGGATAAATCACCAAGTGTGAGACATAACTGACATGCAAGGCTGCTAGACTACATATGCCACTTTCTTTTTTTTTAAAAAAAAAAAAATCCAACTTTTCACCAAGATTTATAAAAACAAATGCCTTCTAGCAGGGCTACTGTCACTCCTTTGGTTTCCCATGGCTCCCTGCCCACAGCTGCCACCTGTCCTCTGTCACTACCAAGCTACTCGCTTGTGTGCAGGTGTCCCTCGGCGGCTATAGGCTCTTCATCTGCAAATTCTGCTTACGAGAGATCTAAGATATTTGGGGAGGAATTCTGGATCTCTGCTGAACATGTGCAAACATCCTCTAAACAATACGGTATAACAGCTGTTTGCACAGCATCTATAGTGTTCTGAGTAAGGAATCTTGAGGTGATCTGGAGTATGCAAAAGGATTGGGTGAGGTGCTGCCCATGGAAGAATGAGGACCTGCAGCCAGATCCCCAGAATGCATGCAAAAGGCAAGGCAGCTGTGTCTAGAATCCCGGTGCTGAGGAAGTACAGACAGATGGATTCCTGGAGCCTGTTGGCCACCTAGCCTAGTGTGATAGATGGGCTCCAAGTTCAAAAAGAGACTGTGTCTTAGAAACATAGAGTGGAAAGTCACTGTTCCAGACACATGGGAACACAGAGGCATGCATACCCACCTGAACATGGGTGCCCACACCAACATGAACGCATGTCATGCCCTCACACAGAGAAGAGTGCAGGAGATTATATTCAGATACTATGTCAGTTTAGAATGCACAGTACCTAAGCATCATCGAATTTTAGTATCCTGACAAAACACCAGATTCCCCATGGCTATCAAGAAATAATAGTACATGCCAAGAGAATTTTGCCTGATACTCCCATGTAAAAGGAAATCACTACTTCCTTTCCCTCAGAGTAAAAATTACAAGAGACTTAAGTCAGAGGTTCAAATTCTGTATTGTTGCTAATTACATTTGTGAACTTGGATAAGCTGTTACCCCTCAGTGAGCATCAGTTTCCTCATCTATAAACTAGAGATATAATCTATAATAAGTTTCTCCACTGCAATAGAGAGCTAATCTATAATAATTTCCCCCATCATGCAGAACAGAAGAAAATGGAGACAGGAAAAGTTCTAACATATTAGAAGTGCACAAAATATTTGCTTATCAAGAATTAAATGCCGGGCGGTGGTGGCGCACGCCTTTAATCCCAGCACTTGGGAGGCAGAGGCAGGCGGATTTCTGAGTTCGAGGCCAGCCTGGTCTACAGAGAGAGTTCCAGGACAGCCAGGGCTACACAGAGAAACCCTGTCTCGAAAAACCAAAAAAAAAAAAAAAGAATTAAATGACAGGCTAGAGACCTGGCTCAGCAATTGCAAGAGTGGCTTTTCCACCTCCATCACTGTAGGAAACTCTTGAATGTTCCTGATTTCTTGATTTGTGATTAGTGTGGGATAGCCCATCCCACTCGGGGCAGTACTACCCTGGACAGGTAGTCCTGGGTAGCAGGCTGGGCACGCCTGTAGGCAGTAAGCAGCATTTCTTTGAAGCAGGATTAGAAGATCATAGGCTCCCTGAGGTGGAAACTTCTTATTCCCAGAAGGCTTTGCAGGAAGAAGTGGCAGAAAGGCACAGGGATGGTTGTGCCTTTTCTAGGGAGGGGAAAGAGAAATTCCAGGGGCCCTATAAAATACGAAAGCCCCCATTGTTTAACAGACTTCCAGTCTTAGGCCTCTCCCATCCAGAGAATGGATAAAGTTGTTACTTTTCTCTTCTTCAGGGCTTGGTCTTGTCTTTGGTGGTTGTTCAGACCTTCGTGCATAGGAACAAAATTGGCAATCCCCTAGGAATCTGTCACCACCTCCGTTAGACCTCCATGCCCTCTCTTCAGTTTCTGCCTCTAGGTTCCACCTTGAGTTCCTGCTCTGGCTTGTCTTCATGACTGTATGCTCTAAGGCAGCAGTTCTCAATCTTCCTAATGCTGTGACCATTTAATACAGTTCCTCATGTTTCATGACCCCCAACCTAAAAATTATTTTTGTTGCTACTACGTAACTGTGACTTTGCTACTGTTATGAATCATTATAAAAGTATTTTTGGAGATAAAGGTTTGCCAAAAAGGTCTTGGCCCACAGGTTGATAACCACTGCTGTAAGGTGAAATAAACCCTTTCCTCCCAGAGAGAGGGGTTGGGGGAGAGAGGTCTCTACCAGGGAGCCTGGGTTTAATGCCCTGCATGCTGGCTCACAACCATTTGTAACTCCAGTTCCAGGGGATCTGATGCCCTATTCTGGCCTCTGTGGGCAATAGGCATTCATGTGGTACACATATTACATGCAAAGAAAACACATATATACACACAAACAAACTAACAAACATTTTTAAGAGAGTTAAGTGAGAAACCCAGTACTCAGTTTAGCATGATAGTTCATGAACCAAGTTGGGGGTTCCCAGGGCAATTCACAGAAAAGAGAAGGATCAAATGTTTCTCCTTGGTTCTGAATATCCCATTCATTTTAAATTTGCAAACTGTTTGACTTATAAAATATGCCAAGAACCCATTTTTTAATATCTAACCTATCATATTGCTGTAAAAGTTGCTTTGGAAAATGGTTTCACATATTGTCAATAATTATAAATACTTTAGAGCTACATTAGCTCATATAATAGTAATTGTTGCCTAAATTTTGCCTATAATTATGTCTGGGAGTATAGCAAAGTGATGAGTGCTTATCCACTATTCGGAATACAGGGTCATCCCCAAGTATTAAAACAGCTGAAATTCATCTGGAGGGCTGGAAAGATGGCTCAGTGGTTAAGAGCACATTCCGCTCTCACAGAGAACCCAAGTTTGCTTTCTAGCACACATATCAGGCTTTCACACCTGACTTAACCCCAGCTCCAGAGGATCTGATGCCCTCTTCTGGCTTCCATAGGTTCCTGCATTCATGTGCACCTACACATTAAAAAAAAAAAATCATCGCCTTGGGCACATTTCATAAGTTCAACAGCCACATGGTGCTAGTGACCTGGACCACACCAGAGGTGTAGGAGAAAAGAATTCTGTCATTGTGGGAAGTCCTGTTGTTTAAAACAACTATTTGTCAACAATATCCATCAACTCCATAATGGGTGGTGTTAGACATAGCGTACAAGGAACAAGACTTCCCACAGTGCCAATTTCCAGCCCTAGCTGCCTCAGACTCCTCACACTGTTGTTCCTAAGATATGGGTGCTCAGGGAGAGGCCCAGTGGTCAGATAGAATAAGCCATTTCTCTGGGATGGAGAGATTGCTCAGAGGTTAAGAGCACTGACTGCTCTTCCAGAGGTCCTGAGTTCAATTCCCAGCACCTACATGGTGGCTCAGAACCATCTGCAATGGGATCTGGTGTCCTCTTTTGGCCTATAGGCAGAAAAAAAGCTGTATACATAATACATAAATGTAAGGGAAAAAAGAAGAAAGAAAGAGGGGGGAGAAAACCCACCAGACCAAAAAAAATCTATTAGAAAGAAAGAAAGGAAGGACTAAGCCATTTCTCCTATACCTTCTTTTGTGACGATGTTCAGAAAACTAATTCTCTTCAGATCGTGAACCAAAAAAAGATAGTTGAGAGGGAATTGGGAAGGAAGACGGAGTCAAAAGCTTTCTGGGTGTCTAGTCATTCTACAGGTGGTACAAAGGACACTTGGCCTTGCGGTAAAACATTCTGTCTCATCTCAGGCTGTTTGCTTCTCAAGCCTAAGCAGCTGCCAATTGCTCCTCAGGTGAGAGTTCAGTGACCAGTGTCCCAGCCTGTTGTCAGACCCAAGCCTTGAAGAGGGGTTCAGGAGAGCAGCCCTCTGGCACACACTGACTCCGCCTATCTGAGCATCTCTTCGCTGTCATTCCTCATCTCAGACTTGCGTTATGGGGGTCAACGTCCCATATAGATTTTCCTTCTTCCGTCTCATTGTTTACCCACCAGTTATCATACAATTGACAGCTATTATTTATGGGCTTAAAATAATAGTTGAAGAAACGCCGGTTACCCACAAGGCCACCAAACTGCTTAAATATAAACACCTCTTTCCCAAACTCCAAGAAACAACTTGGTTAGACTATTGTGATTGCAATTACTCGAATAAATACACTTCAGAAATTCTGTTCTCAGTCTGCTGAGCCATGAGAAGTAGTAGCATCTCAGGCTTCCTAAATTTTTTATTGCAAACTAGCAATTGCTAGAGATGCTTTGAAGCCACTGGGCAGCAGGGAATGTCACATGTGTAGCAATCCCAGTCCTTTCCTCCTGGGCCTGGATCTTCTTAGGCTTCTTTTTGAGGGGTATTTTGTACATGTTTGTTTAATTTTTTAACATTTTTCATCCTCAAAACAATCTATGTACTTTTTATAGAAAAATATTTTCAAGACCAAGTAGGATATAGAACCCACATGTTATAGAATATAGAACCCATGCCTAATGTAGAGCCCTCAATTGCACTACCCAGATTTCAGATCCCTAAGATCCTGGAACAAGATGTGGACAGCATAGTTTCCTCTCTCAGAATGTGCATATGATGAGGATCCTGGTCATAGCCTATTGTATCCATCCTATAGATGAGAGTGGCCAGGCTCGGGATGGTCACTGCCAAGCCGGTGGCATTGAGAACACTGAACCCGAGTTCCCCAGCTCTGTCTGCTTCCCTGTGTGCAGGACCAGAGCTGTACATTTTAAAACCGTGCAAATGACCAACCTTAGAAGCAGGAGTTGTTTTGTGTGATTTTTCTTTTCATTTACCTGTTACAAAAAGATGAACGATGTTTATTCCTGGGACATGAAAATAATTTTGCTTCCCTGACAAAGCCACCTTAGGAGATTCCTCGATTCATGCGTGAATGAAGAAAATGCTAGAATGTCTCTCAATATTTTTATATTAAAACAGGAAAGGAGGTGAGTTTTGTTGTCAGTGTGAAGCCTGCACTCTGGCTTTGCCTTAGCCAGATGAAAGACAGAGGCATCTCTAGAGATTCCCCACACCCAGAGTTCCTGGAGGATGCTTTAGCTCAGAGAAGTCAGCTTGGATAGGTAAAATTAGAGCCTGGTGAACTTTGTATGACTCTGATCTGTGGTCTTGTGTGAGTTCGTTCTTACCAACTAACCTCTATAAAATGGACAAGAGTACTTAAAAGACCCTTGCAAAGAAACTGCAGATTGGAAATCCTGGTACGACGTGCACACGGGAGCGGGGGAATGGTGGAGTGAGCCTGTCTACTCCTCCTCAGACAAGCCTCTCATCAGCCACATCATGGGGAAGCGCGGTGCTTAGTCTGTCAGTGAAGGTTCAGCTGCAGAGGACAAAATCTTCAGTGACTAAATAAAAAGCAGTGGATGGTGGAGCAGCTTCAACGTTTGGCTTCCAAGAAACTTTCAGAAAATGGTTCTGCAGATGTGACCAGTCATTACCAGAGTGAGGAATATGTGGAACTAGAACAATGTAGTCAGTTTCCCAGCTCCTGGCTTCCCCTCTCTACCACAATCCATAGCAATCCAATACCACAGCAACATGATCGCCCCGAGACCTGCCTGGTGTCCCGTGGGAGTCGGCCACAGCTGACCACCACGATGGGTCTTGCCAATAGAACAGGCAGAGTCCCCACCTTGTGGTGTTCATCTCCCTCTGCCAAGTCTCCCCTCAGACTGTCTCTCTGGAAACAACTGTGTCTCATGTAGTAGCATTCTGCCTGAGCCTGGGCAATGTATGACATCGATTACTCTTCTACCTGAGATGTGACTCAATCGTGCTCCAGAGGGTCTCCGCTACCACTGCCACATTTCCTTAAGCAAACCTAACCAGAAGTCAGCCAGCACCCGGAAAGCATCAGAAATAGCATTTGGAATTTGGATTCATCTCTACTATTGATAAGGATAGGTTTTTCCCTGGTTATATTCAAGTTCACAAACTTTTTGGCAGGATTCTAGAAGCAGATGTTGTGGAATTCAGTATTCTTTTTTTTCCCTCAGACTTCAAAAGACCAAATGCACTCACTCATTTGAAAGAACTGAAGGCCTGAACTGAATGTAGCAGGCACGTTTTAATAGAACATGCAACAGGGCGAGCATGGTGAATCTGAGAGGTGTTCAAATAAGGTAAACACTGTGATTGCTCCAGCCAGTTGCCTTAGGAGGTTTTCTAGGCCTCAGCAAAAGTAGATGGAATCCAGAAGATTCTGAGTGGAGGAGATGCCCCTAAGAGGCTGGAGAACACAAGGCAGGTCACTTTCTCAGGACAGAGTATCTAGAGGGGAAAACCACACAGAGAGGGGACTGGGGATCATCAGAGGAGCCCTCTTCAGTGTTCAGCAAGGTTCTGAGCCAACTCTCCAGAGTCCTGGAAAAGATTGGAGATCACAGTGCCTGGTCCACTCAGGATGCAAGGGTCGCCTCCTGCTAGACTTGAGACCCTCAAGATCATAGGGTTGACAAAGAATGGGTTAGTCCTAGAGGAAACACCGCTCTAGTCCCTAATGTAAATGTGTCAAACTGTTTCCAAATGACTTAGCTACATTCCCAAAACAAACTCAAGAATGTTTATCCCGTAGTGAAAATTACAACACCCAACAAAGTCAGACTCACAGTTTCCAGCATCCAGTCGCAGAAATTTCTAAACATGCAGAGAAGCATGAAAATACAACCCACAGTGAGGAGAAAAATCTGTCAATCAAAGCCAACCGAGGACTGACTCAGAAGTTGGAATTAGCAGACCTGCGTAGAAACACAGCCATTATAATTTCACTCTGAGAGGTTAGAGTCCTAAGTACAGATATGGAGGGCACATAAAACGGCACAAGCTTCTAGAGATGAAACCTGGAATATCCAAGATAAAACTATACCACATGGTGTTTGTGGCAGATTAGACCTTGCCAGTCAGTGAGTTGGAAGACGTCAGTGTCAAAAATGCCTCAAATGAAACAGAGATGAAAAGGAAGCTAAATCAAGATAGCAATGTAGGGTGGGACAGCTTCAAGAGGACTGATGAAATGAAACAATGTTTCTAAATCTGATGGACCTGTACCAGGTGTTTCCAGTCTCTTGACCTGGTGACATAACATTGTCACCTATTAAAACCATGCTGCAGAACAAGGCTGACATGTTACAAAATAACACCCCCCCACACACACACATTTTAAGTTTCAGGTCTTGTGTTGGACCACATCCATAACTATCCTGGGTGCAGGCAGCCTACAGCTTGTGAGTCAGGCATGCCTGCAGCATCTACTGCCACAAATCTAAGCTCAACGAATCTCAAGAAAAAAAAAAAAACGAGGAAAATTACACCAAGACATCATTATCAAAGAGCTGAGAACCAGCGAGAAAAGCGAGAAAAAGCAAAAGGAGAAAATAGCCAAATTATTTACAGAGATATAAATGTAAGGATGACAAAGGAAACATCAGAAAAATGCAAGCTGGGGACAGTGGAGAAACAGCTTCAAAGCTCAGACTTCTTTCAAAATTAAAGCAGAGTTACTACTTATTATATAATATCTCCAGACACTAGTACATGGCAAAAGTCTCTGATAAGACAGTCACCACCCTGTCTACAACCAGAAACATCTCTTGAGGCACCCTCTATCCACCAGCGTGTTTACTTCCCTGTTGGTTACTTTCTTCTACCTGGAAACCCCACTTAGAGCCCCATGCCAGAGACCGGCTCGTGTCTCAGCACACCAAACCGACATGTTAAGCCTCTAACTAAAGTGACTGCCTAGGGAGGGTCTTTAAGAGGTGAGGGTCTTTACCACAGGAGGACACAGCTAGAAGACAGCCTTCTACAAGCCGTAAAGTTAGCTGTCCGAGGAAAATGTGGGAAATGACGTCTTGGTTTTGAACCTTCAAAATAGATTTCTGGTTTTTACACCATTTAGACTCCAGTGTTGTGGTTGTGTTGTGCTGTGTTGTGTTGTGAACTCAAGCTGAGTTGGATAGATTCACACCCAACTCTGGCCCTTCTTGTTTCCTCACACTTCCAACAATAGGCTACCACACAGGCAGGTAGAGAGGGCACTGGGCTGTCCAAGGGTCACTGGAACCCTGGAAAGCCTCATTCAGCAATGGTGGAAGCTGTATTTACCCCTGGGTTCTGATGTTTTACCAGCCTCAGCGTCCTTATCAGGTCTTGAAGGTCACCTGGCTCACCCTGTGGTGGTGATGTGTAATAAGGAGAGAGCACACAAGGGCTCCTTTAGACCTCTCTCTCCTGTCTGGTCTCAAAACCTGATTTCCTTCATCTGTACAAGAAGTCTTAGGCCCCCTCCCTGAGTGGCTGTGAAGTCTGTGTAGACGCCAGGCAGGAGATTTTTCAACTCAGAGTCACTCTGAGGGAACCGTCATCCTACTGTGCCGCCACTCCCAGCAGCCCAGAGATCACACTGCTACAGGATCTTCTCATCCACACACGTGGCTGCCTGCATGATGCCGAACTGTCTTCCTGACACACGCCCAGGATAACTTCGTGAAGTGACAGATGGCAAAGCCCCAGCATGGCCCAAACCGCTTTCCTTTCCTTCTTAAAAACACTTCTTGTCACCCTTGCAGCAAACCCCTGAGATGCGTTTTGCGGTTTATTATCCACTCCACCCGGTAATTTGGGGAGACGAGAACACCAAATGCCACCAACGATGCCCCTGTAGCTGCTAATAGGAGCCACTGTTTGGAGTCCACGGTCCCCTCTTGGCCCCAGCAGCTCTGACAGCTGCCAGAAGACCGTCTGCCAGGCCAGGATACGTGCTGAAGACTCCAAGGGCAGAATAGAGCCCTGCATAGTCGCTCTAGCATCCCGGAGGTGTTCCGCATTAATAATCTATAGTTCAATCATTAGGAGCAAATCCAAGTGAAATAGGAAAATACACCCCATGCTGGAGACCGGAGGCTGCCGGGAAAAGGCTTCTCCACCTCTTGGCAGCCTTAATGATTAGTTCCCAGCCCCTAGAAGCCCAGCTGACAAACGGTGCCTGCAAGCTGGAGGCTTTCTGCATGTGATAATTGAACAATACTCAAACTCCTCCAAGATATTAACACAGACTCACTGCCTGTGGCGATCCGTCTGGGTTGCAGGTCCCTAACCTGGGCCCTCTCCAGGGTACCCTGAACACATCCTCTAGCCGGGGTCCTTTGCCTTCAAGACAGATCTGCAAGTGGATCTTCCACAGGGGTATCTGGGGCTGCCAGGATCCCCCTAGCAAGGATTTAATATCAGAACCAATGTGATTTTTCCCAATTATGCGCTAGACTGAAGTGTCCACCCAGGCCTTTATTGTAACTGCTCAGCATTCTATGCAGGAGCAATCTAATGTAGCAATCTAATGTAGAGGGGCATTTTTAATTTCAGGGTTGCTTTTTTTTCTTAATAGTTATGTATCTCAAGATATCCCTGTTCTTCATGGTCATACTTGTTATTAGTCCAGAATCTCTGTGAGTGGCAGGAGCCCAGCTCCAGCAGACAGACACCCCAGAGAGGAGACTTTACATCACTCAAAATTAAAGCCAAGAAGAACAAGAGTAGCACCGAAACCAGGGCGTCCTGGAGCTTGACTTTATATGAGACAGCGTTGGCATTCTCTGTACACACGCTGCTTTCCTCCTCAGGCACTGGTCCCATGTATAACTTGATGTCAGGAGACAAAGGAGACCTCTCTTTCCAACAGCCACTTTGAAAGTCTCCCAAGGAAGAACTCAAGTTGGTCGGGTGCCTGTGATGTTTCCATCCGCTTAGACTATCAGCATGGCTATGCGTCATTACTGAAGTCAGGGACGAGCGGTCTTGAAAGGTATCGCGGTGTAGAGCAGACAGAAATCTCCCCCTGCATATCCTCATTGGCAAAGTGCATCTTCAAGCCCTTCAGCCTCCTGCCTACCCTGTTTGGGACTCCCCCACTTCTGGACAGGATGAAATCTGTGTCACATAAGACTCTGGATCCCAAACAGCTACCAAAGAGGCTGCCTGAAAAACTGCAGAAATGCTGGGGCCTGATTCCCTGTGGAGGAAAGAGCCAGAGAAGATAAATTCCCTTCCTCTGTCTTCCTTAGACTATCCCAGCACCCAGCTTCTCCACGTGTTCCTGGTTTGGAGGCATCCTACTGCGTGATACAGTTGCTAGCACTTAAAGCATAATCCTGACTTTCTTCTGATTCCACGTCTTTTCCTCTTACTCCGGACACCTGGAATTGCACCAAATAAAACATCAACATATAATCCTTGCCTCTGGCTCTGTTTTGTAGGAGGAGCAGCCCATTAGAATAAAAGAATGAAAACCACCAACCTATGTTTGTAAATTTATCAGAATCCTTACACCTTTGGAAGTAAAGGTCCTAGGCTGACCGTAGGGAATTTTCTAATAAACTTCTGCCTCGTAGTTAAGAGTTGATTAATTTTAGCTAAAACCTTGATGAAAGACTTATTTAGGATCATATTGAAGTACTTTAGGGTCCTGGAGATGTGGCTCAGTTGGTAGAGTTTTTTCCCTGATGCGCACTTGGGCTCAATCCCCAGAACTGTATACATCTGGTCATGCTGACATATACCCCTGCGATCCTTGCACTTGGCAGGTGGAGACAGAAGAATCAGAAGTTCAAGGTCATCCTAGGCAACAGAATGAGCTCACGGTCCAGCCTAGGCGATGTGAGACTATCTCCAAAAGAAAGAAAGAAAGAAAAAAGGAGGGGTAAGGAAGAAAAAGAGAAGATGAAATAAATCCCATGGGGACTTCTGATTATATATAGGAGATCTGACATATATACATTTATTTCCTCTCTGTTTTGGAACCTCTGCCTTTCAAAATGATAGAAAAACATACAAGAAAATGTATAAACCTTCTCATAGAGACTCAGGTCTCAAGGGGTAGTGGTGGTAGACAAGAGATGGCAGTGTGCTCAGGGATGTCCCCAGCCAAACAGGAGACTGTAGTGGCCGTAGGAAGGACTGGGGAACAGAGGTCATACAGGACTAGGATGGGGAACAGAATTCAGAATCCCTTCCCATATGCATCAACCAAGCCAGTGCTCCCAGCCCATGGTTCCTTGTGAAAGATTGGAGATTGTTCCCCTGGAATTTTTTGAACAAGGAATCCAGATGTGAGCACAACAGATGCAGCAGAGGAAACACAGGAGCTGTGGAGCTAGGAAGAAAATGAACGTCATGGAAATCTACCTGCTGAGCTGCCCTGAATGGCAGCGGCTGAGAGCAGAAGAAAAGCAAGGAACAAAGATGTCACATAAAGCACGCGGCATTCTACCTGACTAGCAGGAATTCTAGAAAGAAAATATACCGGAAGTTTCTGTTAAAAGCATGATAGAAGAAAATTCCAGAACTGGAAACCATTCCATTTTGATCCAGATCGAAATATCTGCCAAGGTTCCATGCAGTAAATGACTGTAGCCCAAGACTCCATCATGAAATTCTCGACAGGAACATTAAGCCTACAGGGTTCTGGGGAGTAAATCTGGTCACCTAGGAAAGAACCAGAATCAGAAGAGACTGGGGGCTTAGGAGATGGCAGAGAATATTATAGATAATAGAGGAAATTATCCCAAACAAAAGTTCTATGAACATTCATCCAGTGAGATCCAAAGAAATAAGTGTGTCATTGTGTATGGAGAAGGAACCAAGATATGATTAGATGCCAGTCACTCCATCACTATGACAAAGCATGACGGGAGAAACTTAAGGAAATAGGGGCTTATTTCAGCTCAGAGTTTGAGAGGCCAGCAGATCAGGGCAGGGCAGGCATGGCATCTATGGTCAAGAAACAGAGAGAAATGGATGTCAGTGCTTAGTGCCATCTCCTTGTTACTCAGACAGGGGCTCCAGCCCGTGGAATGGTACCACTCATTTGTGGGTCCTCGCACCTCAATCCAATCTAGAACTTTCCTCACAGACATGCCCTGGGGCTTGTCCCCTGGGTGACTCCAGATCCTGTCAGATTGATCACCAATATCACAGAGTTTTGCAACCCCTAAGGAATTCGTGGATGCTGGTGTTGAGCACCCGTGGCTGCCGGTGTGGAAGAAGGGACGGCCATTGCTTACTTACTAATGGAAAACACACAACAATGGGAAAGCCACAGACAAGGTAAATGGACCTACATCTGAGCAGGACTGTTAACCCACCACCGAGTGATAGGAAGCAAGATGACAGAGTGTGTCAACTAGTGTGACATTCAGAGCGTGGAAACTACAGGCTAAACCTCCCAAATTACTTCAATGTAAAAACAATGCAAGAAATAGACAGAGGTGGAGAAGAAACCTACAGATTAATATTTTTTTAATTTATTTTTTAGATTTACTACTTTGTGTGTACAAACGTTTTGCCTACATATGTGTATACACCATATATATTTGTGTATGCATGTATATATGTATGTGTGTATGTATGTATATATGTATGTATGTATGTATGTATCATCTACATGCCTGGTGCCTGTCACAGTCAGTATAGGGCATCAGATCCCCTGGGACTGGAATTCCAGGTGATTGTGAGCTTCCATGTGAGTCCTGAAAATTGAACCAGGGTCCTCTACAAGAGCAATAAGTGTTCTTAACCAGTGAACCAGCTCCCCAGCTCCTAAAATATGCTTTTAAAATAAACATATTGGATATTAATTCAAATAATATATAAAAATTGAAGTTTGAACCAAGGGAAGTTTATGATAAGTTATTATTATTGGGCTTGGTAGAATATGTCTTTGATCCCAGAATTCAGGACAGAGGCAAGTAGATCTATGAGTTTAAGGCCAGCCTAGTCTCCAACCAGTCAAGGGTACATAGCAAGACTTTGTCTCAGGAAAAAAATACCAGAACTTTTATATTATTTTTAATAATTTTATTTTTGAAGATAGTTATCAAGATGTGTACATGTTCACATATATATGCATACACAGTCATCTTTCTGTCTTCAGCGCCCATCATCATGAGACAGAGCCAAGACACTGTGAGCACAGTCAATGGCTGTTGCTCTTTGCACTGGAGTCTAGTGGCATTGTAGCATACCAATGATATGATTGGAATACTTCAGTCAGACGGTCATCCCTGCTTTATGGAATCATGAAGTCACAGTGCTGCTACTGAAGACCTCTGTGCCGAGGTGACAGGGACCCAGCAACGAAACAGACCCAGCAAACCAAGGCTCAGCAATAGCCCTCTTTCCTCTCCTGAAGTCAGAGCAGCTCATTGGCCACTTAAGCAAAAGACAAGGCATGCTTTTAGCACCCTGGGCCTCTTCAGTAAAACCCCTTCCTCAGTCCTTCTCTCATACCTGTAAGGCAATGAGGGGGAGGTTAGCAGTGAGCAGGCACAATATTGCCATGGTAAATGGTGTGATTAATTCCCATCCCACCCAGCCCCCTGGTGGTCTTCCAGGGGGAACTGGTTTCCAAGAAATGGGAAGTATCCTGAGAGAGCTCAGGCATCTTCCCTCTGTGGCCTCTCGAGTACAGAGGAGATCATTAGAGGGTCCTTGTGTTGCCTAGCAACCCATGAATGCTGTTTGCTATCATGTCATTAATATGATATGAAAGTGTTTCATAGAAGACATTCATCTCGCATTAATGAAAATCAAATTTGCTAATATGACACAAAATCTGTTCTTCCTTGCGACTTTCTATACTTAAGTAGCTTATTTATTGAATTAGACAGTGAGTGGTTTTCAGGCTTGAGACTGTTAAAGTATCGGAATAATGACGTTGTTTCCAATAATATCAGATGGCCCTTAATGATGTGATTATGCGCTGTCACTGTGTGACCACCGTCCTTGTACCAGGTGCCCCTCCCTGGAGTCTCACCCAGACACATCAACTACTGGGCCATTCGACTTCTCCTGCAGTCGAGCCTCATCGTGGAGAGGCTTCCATCCAAGTCTGTCTGCTCTCCAGATTTAGCTCAATTTCTCTTCAGAGCTCTGGGACCAAAAGTTGAAGGTGTTTAGCATAAAGGAGGCTCTCAAATTCTAAGCGCGAGAGGGATGGCCACACTTATTCATCTTCCCTGTCTTTCTAAAGATAGGATAGCAAATGGCCTTAAATGCATCAGGCACCACAAGAAACCCAGACAATGTCCTACTTTGAAGCACAATGTGTCCCTGAAAACAAATGTGGAATTCAAACGCACAACCCCTGAATGATAAGCCAGTGACACCTAAAAAGTGGGGGGATTCCTGTCGCAGAGTTAAAACAAGGTGCCCAGCACTCAAGAGGCAGAGGCAGGGGCAGATGGATCTCTGTGAGTCAAGGCCATCCTGGTCTACATAGAGTTCAGGGCAGTCAGGGTACATAGAAGAATTCTGACTCAAAATAAATAATAAATAAAATAAAACAGAATGCCGTGCTCAGCATGCCCTGAAGTGCCTTTAACATGTGGAAATTTAAAGTCAGCAGTCAGAACGGAGCCCGGAGGTCCCAGTGGCTAAGGTGTAGACAGAAGGGGCCCGTGAGGCGGCTGAGCAGGAAAGACGAGCGTCATCAATCCTAACACCCTGAAGTTGGCCCACTGGGCCCACCTGATGGAAGAAGAGAACTGACTGCTGCAGGCTGCCCTCTGACCTCCGTTCAAGTTAAAATCTGCACACCTATTGATTCAGAAATTCCACTAGTGGCCTCAATGGGAACATTACTTGAGATATTGGGAAATTTGGAAACAACCTTAAGATTCATTATTAGGAAAATACATTAGGATTTAGTCACTCTATGCAATGTAAAAATGCCATTAAACAGAATGAGACCAAGCCGGTGAAATGGCCCTGAAGGGAATGGGCAAGGTGCTTGCCACCAAGCCTGGTGACCTGAGTGTGATGCCCATGACCCACAGTGCGGAAAGAGAGAAGTGATTCACACAGATTGTCTTCTGACCTCTCCACTTGCACTGTGGCACAATAAATAAGGTTAATTCAGAGAAACTGACAGGGCTCCAATCAGTCATTTAAATAGCAGGCCCTTATAATAATGGAGGAATGGAGAAAAGTTCAAAAATATGCTGACGAGCCTAGTAGTGATCTACAAACCAGCATGCAAAATTCTGTTTCTATAATATTAAAATGACACTGGGCCCCTGGGGCTCTCGTGCTAGCGGAAACCACCAGTTTGCTCCACGCTCTCTTCCTGAGTTGCCTCGGTCATGTCTTTCAGTGACTGGCCAAGCAAGCTTCTCTCCATTCCTCGCTCCATCAACCTCTGTAAAATGTCCGTGTTTCCTGGATCTTGTTTTCAACTATCTTGTCATCTTTGAATCAGGTCACTCCCTTTCTCATGATGTCATCACCCAGCTCTGACTGTGCATCTGTCAGTCTGGCCAGATAGATATTCTCTTAGGTTGGAGTTAGGGACTATGTGAGCCTTTTTCTCTCCTTTCCCTCGCAGCTTCTGCAATAGAAACCCACAGGCTGTGGCTGTTGTGGATGCTGTGGCTCCTATGGATACTTGGCTGCTGTGGCTGCTGCTGTAGATGTTGTGGCTGCCGTGGCTCCTGTGGCTGCCGTGGCTGTTGTGGCTGCTGCTGTAGATGTTGTGGCTGCCGTGGCTCCTGTGGCTGCTGTGGCTCTGCAATCCTCAGTTCCACAAAGGAAGATAACTAAGCTCTAACTACACTCTCAGGGGCTTTAGGCATCATCACCCATATAAGGAACTAATTAACTAAAGGACCCCATTAACTAAGAACCAAACCTTTTTCCTTCTCTTGCTATCCGGGAATCAGAAACAACACGACACTAAGTACACATTATGGTCTACTCAGTAACCATATGGGTGAGATAACCCCTTTGAAACTTGTAAAAGGGGACCCCATTTCAGCTCACAGGCCTGAACTCTTCAGAACCCCCACCATCTTGCCTGTCTATGGAGTTAATAACTCTTTTAATAAGCCTCTTATTTAAAAGGACAACCTACCCCTCTTGAATCCTAAAATCCAAGACTTAACATAATAGTGCTGTAGGTACCTCCACGCCGTCTTTAAGGAGGAATGGACTCACACCAAGGTATTATTTGTGACTATTGTGAAGGGCGTTGTTTCCCTAATTTCTTTCTCAGCCTGTTTATCCTTTCAGTAGAGGAAGGCTACTGATGTGCTTGAATTAATTTTATATCCAGCCACTGTGCTGAAGTTGTTTATTAGCTATAGGAGTTCTCTGGTGGAATTTTTGGGGTCACTTTAGTATACTATCATATCATCTGCAAATAGTGATACATTGACTTCTTCCTTTCCAATTTGTATCCCTTTGACATCCTTTTGTTGTCTAATTGCTCTGGCTAGGACTTTGAGTACTATATTGAATGGGTAGGGAGAGAGTAGACAGCCTTGTCCAGTCCCTGATTTCAGTAGGATTGCTTCAAGTTTCTCTCCATTTAGTTTGATGCTGGCTACCAGTTTGCTATATATTGATTTTACTATGTTTAGGTATGGGCCTTGAATTCCTGATCTTTCCAAGACTTTTATCATGAAGGGGTGTTGGATTTTGTCAAATACTTTCTCAGCATCTAATGAAATGACCATGTGGTTTTTTTCTTTGAGTTTGTTTATAGAGTGGATTACATTGATGGATTTCCATATACTGAACCATCCCTACATTCCTGGGATGAAGCCAACTGAGGGGTTAGAATAGCAGAGGTACTCTGCTCCACCTCCCAGGATTTCCTCCCATGCTGTGCAGTCACAGTCAGCAGGTCCCTTCACTTCTGCCCTTACTCCAGTCCGTCTCATCCTCCACGCTGCCTCCAGAGCATCTTCTCGGGAACATCAGTAGACAGTCCATAGCACACTTTTTAAAGCTCCCCATAATCTTCCACAGATGGACATCTAGAGTCTATGCAGATCCACCGCATCTTGCCTTGCGTCTGGCTGGACACTAAGGCTTCAGATCGTTTCTCCTTCCCAGCATCTCTCACATCACTGTGGGTGTCCCCATGCCATCAGTCTGACCTAAATCCCCTTGCTGGATATTCACTCCTTCTAGGCTTCCATACAGCCTGCTGAACGCCCTTGGGGTCAGGTCCCTGTGACTTATCCATGGCCCTAACTCCAGTATAC
The DNA here is from genome assembly GCA_036184795.1 of Tokudaia tokunoshimensis. Taxonomy (NCBI): domain Eukaryota; kingdom Metazoa; phylum Chordata; class Mammalia; order Rodentia; family Muridae; genus Tokudaia; species Tokudaia tokunoshimensis. Next base: position 121,048,770 of record BTHU01000004.1, read on the forward strand.
AGTACACAGACTGTGATGGTCTTTTACGTTGTCACTTTCTTGGTGGATAGCTGCTCTGGATGGACCTAAGCATCTTCATCCTTGTACCCGAAATACTTTTCTCAATGGCAATTCAACAAATACAGACTTTAAAAAACAATTTAATCCATATCAGTGCCATGCCGAAGAAATGAAACAAGACTCTGAACACCGACTTTGTAGAAAGTATTAAAAGAAGCAAATGTGGGCCAGGGTTTGGCTCAAGGGTAGACCTTGGCTATCTGGCATGAGGCACACTCCTTCTGCCAGGACTGCAGGAAGAGAGATGTGGGGAGCAAAGGGACAGAGGAAATTAATACAATATTTTTATTTAATCCAATTCTAGTCAAAATGATTGTCCTTTTATTACCCAACTAAAAACAAATATCAATTAGATGTTATCTTATTTCCCTTCTTGGCCTGGCTCTGTCAATATGGGGAGCATACGTTCTATGCCGCAGTACATTCCACCGAGCATACACATTACAGCACATACACATGTATACACACATACACACACACACACACACACACACACACACACACACACACACTTACTCACCTCCATAGAAAGACTTACTTTTTCCTAAGGCTTGAAAATGCTCATTTACATGATACCCTTTGCACTGTCTCCTAAGAATACTCCACTGTCCCCTAAGAATGACAGCATTCTTGCATTACCCCCAGATGGTTGTCAGAACTGTCTCTATTTTTTAATTGGGTTTATTTATAATTTATTTATTTATTTATTGTACATCAGTATGTGTGTTTGGGTGTGCATGTTCCACAGCACACATGCAGAGATCAGAGGACATCTGTAGGAGTCTCCCTCCACCATGAGGATTCTGGGAATCCAACTTGGATTACCAGTCTTGGTGGTGAGTGCCTTAAATTGCTATGCTATCCCACTGGCCCAACTCTGAGAGTTTGAAAATGACTTTACTTCAAAGCAGATTTGAATCTCCAGTCACTGAGCCTTGCTTACTGCCATCCTCATGCCCTTCCTTTTGCTCAGGATGCCATCTGGGAGCTCCTTGAATGCCATCTATGCTCAAACTTCTAACTGGGGATGATCCCATAGCCTTTCCTTCCCTGACTAGCACTTTCAAAAGCTACAAGTCCACCTGGCTATGGTGACACACACTTTTAATCCCAGCACTAAGAAGGTAAAAGGCAGGAAGATCTCCATGAGTTAGAGGCTAACCTTATCTACATAGTGAATTCCAGGACATCCAGGTTTACATAGTAAGACCCTGTCAGGGCTGGGGGTGAGGGTGGGTGGGATAAGCTGCAAGTCCCCAGTCCTTTAGAGCTTCTGCTGCTCTAGTGTGTCTGCTGTGTCCTGTTCTTTTCAGCTTGTGTGCCTTGGAAGGAGCCTTCATCCTCCTTGGCTATTGTATTAGGAATGCTAGGATGTAAGCTAAGCAGCCTTTTCATCCCTCCTGTTAACCAAGTCACAGTGGAGCCTGGCTGCTTCCCTGTAAATGTGCTCCTTTACCTTGGTAATTAGTCAGCGGTGCCTGGAGGCCATGAGAGCATCGTATTTCATCGTTACTTTCTTCCACCCAGGTTAGAGCATCGATTGGCATTTCTAACCCGACTCAAGAATTACTGTGCTGTTGGCCAGGTAGTGGCTCTTTTCTAATTCCATTATTCATCCTGCATTCATTATTCTGGATTTGACCACACAGAAGAAATATCCCTCCTTCCCTCTCTCTGTGTTCATTCATTCATTCATTCATTCATTCACTCACTCACTTCAGTGTTGGCGTTGAGGTTTTCACCTTTCCATCACCCACACTGTGGGGATGGATAGATAGGAATATACTAGTTATATTTTCATACTTACTGCCTAGAGGTAGAGTTTAGTCCTTGCCTAGCATGTGCAAGGTTTGCATGTCCTCAGCACTGCAAAAAAGAAAAAGAGAAAAGAGAAGACATGTATGCTCTGTCGTTAGACCCTACAAACCTAAGTCATGAGAAAGTCCAGAAAGAGCTGCTTCGAGTCCTTTATTGTACCTGCAAGACTCCCATGGAAGCCAGGAGCACATCATGTTTAAAAGCCCACTGTGGAAAGGAATTCTGTCCAACATGCATTTGTTATTTAACTCTTTTAAACGTGTTCTAAGCATGGAGTGTATTCTGTCTGCACTGGCTAATGGTATTTCAACTAAGCAGTCCTAAAAATTTAGAGAGCAGTTAATTTAACCAAAAGGAATAAAGAGATGACTAAGTCTCTTTCTGGGGTTTACTGGCTAGCAACCATGATCTCTCCAAAGGTAATTCCTCTGGCTTCTTGTCCTGTGAGTTTCATGTGGGGGGTGGGAATTCTCTGTGCACGCAGACACTTTTTTCCTTCCCTTACAGAAAATAGATAGGAAATGGGTGAGGTTGGAACAAGGCTGAGTGGCTGTGAGGCCTGATGTTAGCCAGGCCCTCGGTGGCCTAATTAGAGGAAAACGGCTGGGCTTTCTATGAAGACGAGCAGAGTAAGCGGGGAAGGACAGGAAGGGAGCTCAGAGCCCTAAGAGCATCTCCCTTCCTAGAGAACTAAATGCCAACCTCGCCTCAGACCATTAGGCCTGAGCTTATATAGCATCAACATAAGTAGGTAGACAACCGTGGGCTGCCGGATTGTACTTCGGACTATATTAATGCCCCTCCTAATGTGAGATGTACAAAGAAACATCACAGATAAAATAAGAGGGGAAATACTTAGAACTGAATGAAGCCCAGCGTCTGCCCTGACTGCAGATGCCACCGGAGGTACCTGCCAAACCCAGCTCCCTTTGCTGCCAATGGACTGAAAGGTTATGACATCATGAGGTAAACACCAACAGAAGCAAAATGTTTAGGCATGAAGGCAGTATGCATTTCTGCAGCAAAGCAAGTGTTTGAATAATGTCTTTAGTTTCAGACTCACACCGGGAGGGATTGTCAGCGTCTAAGACTCATGGGTACAGTAAGGCCATCGGAGGGACAGCAGGGAGGAGGATATTTTATTCAGAACCCTGCCCTGTGTGGGGCACAAAGGCAGGTCTGAGTTGCATGTGTGTATCTATCTCTTTGAACTCTTGACAGCAAGCCTCTGAAAGAAGGGCCATCCCCCGCACCCCCCCCCCGCCCCGCACCCATTTTAAAGTTCAAAGGGCTGAGGCTGGGCAAGATTAGAGCCCAACTAGTGTCACACAGGCTTGCAAATGACAGTGTTGCAACAAAAAGAAAGGAGCCATTGGCAAATGAGGATGACTGAGCTGAAATGGAGCTAGCCGATGTCACCCAGTGACTTCCTGTGTTCACATCAATGGGGCAGGCAAGGAGGTTCAGAATTTTAAGTTAACTTTGGCTCCATGGAGATCATGATAAGTGGCCGGATCCACAAGGATCATATCCACTCCTCCCTCCCCTCCCTCATATATTGGGTTTGAGCCCAGGGCTCACTCATGCTAGGCAAGCCCTCTACAACTGAGCTTTAGCCCAGGCTAGAACACAAGTACCATCTTCTAAGGTGAAAGTCAAGGTTTTTCTGAACCAAATTAAAGACTCAGGAAACCAAATTGATGGCAGACAGGGATTCTGGGTAATTGTTTGAGAGTATGATCTCTAGGTAGGCCCAGTGGCTAACACCAGACTTTGCAGCTGTTTGGGAGGCTGGGGAAGGGAGCTGGCTGGAGTCCAGGAGTTCCCCCACAGGTGTGTTGTGCTTTTCTCTGAGGCCAGTGAGTGTAACTTCCCACGGTGATTGTGTGGATTTGCTTTCCTCAGCCTGACTGCAGGCGGCTTTGGCTATCAGAGTCCCACCCAGTGTCTGTGAGTTTGTCAATAACCCGATACGCTGCGGGATAAGGCAGATCAATGGCTCAACGATTGGGCCACATCAACCAGAAATGGTTAGCTAGGTTCCACAAGTTGACATTTCCCAGGCCTCCTTAGGTCTGACTGCATGGCTGGCCAAGTGACAAAGAATGCTAGTCCTCGAAGAGTAGCAGGCCTGGCCCAGCACTGGCAAGGGAACAGAGGTTGCATGTCCTAGTGAGCTCTGGAGAGTTTGTGACTGTCCTCACCCTGCATATCCCCCTGGGGTTAGCAAATCTGGGACCTTTCCGCCCTTGTCCCTCTGCCCTCTCCCTGTGATTTCTAGGGAGTTATACATGTAGGTAAGCTGCTTAGTTTGGGTTTCTATTTGTCTTTGAGCCAATGTCTCACTACATAGCCAGGCTGACTTCAAACTCAGGGCCTCCCAAACCCTGCCTCCCAAATGCCTGGATTACAGATGTGAGCAACCTTGTCTTGCTCTCATTCCCTGTTTTTGAGTATAAATTAGGACGCAAATCCGTACCTTTTCTTTTCAAACTGACAATAGTCAGAGAAAACTAAATTTCCCCCAAACTCTTCATGAAAGCACATGGGCTGTGGTGCGCGCTCCCAACAAGAGCAGAAACAGACCCTCACTCAGTAAGGAAGGCGGGTCCCTGCCTCACTGTGATTCAACTCCAGGTTCTTTTCAGTTTAAGATAGGGTCAGAGCAACATACAGTGAGAACAAACTGTACTTATAGATTGCATTTCCATCCTTTCCCAGACAGGTGGTGAGGGGCTTGACTTTCCATGGTAGCCGGCAACAGCTTGCCCTGGCCCCAGTGCACTTTGCAGAGGGCCTCCATACTGCATGGGTTAGGTGGGTCAACACATTTCCTGTATGTGGTCTTTTCAGGTTATGATGGGCTTAGCAGGATCTCCATCATGATCCCCCTTTCCACTAAAGGGAGTTAGTTAACCAAAGCACACTGGGGGAAAGGCACCATGACCGAAACCTTGAAGTAAAAGTCTCTCTAATGATCTTACATCTGAAGGAAACAATCCTCGTTCGGTTGATCACAATTGCAGAAGGAGATTGGTTAAATTCAACATTTGTCTGGTTCTCCTGATGAAAACTCTTAAGCTCAACACCCCAGTCACCCTGTTCCCTCCTCGCCCATCCTACAAATGGATGGCTGAAACTGGAGCTTGCCATGGAGAAGGGAGACAGTCGGACATCTATCTTGGACCAGGAGTGTTTGCCAGGACCTTCAATCCGAGGCACCCCTGTGCTGGCTGCTGCAGGGACCCCGAACTCACAGTCTCTGAGTGTGTGTGTGTGGGGGGGGGAGCAAGGAGCATGTGTGTGTGTGGTGTATGTTTGTTGTGCTGTGTGTGTTTATATGTAATGTGTGTGAGGTGTGAATGAGTGTGTGGTGACACTGCATGTGTTCTGGCATGTATGTGTGTGTGTGTTTGTGTGTGTTGTATGTTGTATATGTGTATGTGTTTTGGTGTGTTGTGGTATGGCATGGTGTGTTAGGAATTGTTAACAAGTTTGATAAGTGTAGTATTTTGCTGTTGGAAAAGATTATTTCTAAAATACTGGAAACGTTTTATTAAAATTGTTACCAGTCCCTCATTTTCTCTAATAAAGTCTAATTTCATTAAAAAAAAATGAGCTTGCCAATAACTTCAAAACGGAGAGGAGGAGTGAATGGGGAAGCAGAGAGGGTTTGCAGGGCCATGACATTATCTGTATGCTACTAGAGTAGCATAGCTCGGGGTGGATTATCTGTACGCATACCATTACACATCTGCCAAAACCTGAAAGGTTTACAGCACAGAGAGAAGTTAGTCACCTACTGAAGTAACCCCACAGTAGTATTGGACATGGCATGGGCTACCTCCCAGTTATTGATCAGGGAGGCACCAGAAAACAAGTACAGGCTACTGCTAATGTCTTTTTGACTATAACTGTATGGTAAGAGCCTATTGCGGAGGACACCACACCCTCTGGCTGCAGGACACACAGAAATCAATCTCAAACCAACCAGGAAACGTCTCCCCTAGCCGTAGGGACATGGGCATGTCAATGATGGACACAGCCCGGGGCGTCTGGTGATTCCTAAGGAAGTGGAATCTCCCCCCAGTACTCTCTTGTTACTGCAGGTAGTGAGTATCAAGAGAGCAGCACAGGGCAGCTGGACAGGCACTGGGCGGGGACAGTGGCCACCAGGACTGTGCTAGAAAAAATCTGTGCTAGAGCAAAATGGTGAGAGAAAGAAGATGAGCTTACAAATTCCTAGGCCAAGAAGGCTGAAACTTACACTGCCACCATGGAAGCATGCAAAGGAATACGGCTTCAGTTTAGAAAGTGTCCCCTGGTCTCTAACTGAGGGAGTGTTTTGAGATTTGCAATGTCTGTTTTCGGTAGCATCTATATCGGGCGTGGCTGGGGTCCTGGCAGAGTGTGCTTGGTGTCTTGGCTGAGACTGTTGTTACTTTTGCCTTCAAGGCATTTCCATCTGGGGCGACTGACCAGACTGTAGCCCTCTGAGACATCCTTCCCTTGAGGAAGCTGGCTGGAGATGTGCCCAGGAACATAGGCCCAGAATACCTACCAAGTTTCCCACCAGTAACATGCCATTCCTTGGGCTTAGATGTCTTCTGCATAGGCAAACAAGGTAGACTCCACTCCCCTGTCTGTCTGTCTGTCTGTCTGTCTGTCTCCCCATCTCTCATTCTCTCCTCGTCCTCCCTTCCCCCCACTGTAGGGATCAAACCCAAGGCCTCGTACATGCTAGGCATGTGTTCTCCCTCTATCTACACCCTCAGTCTGGCCCTCTCCCACCCCGTATATTGCAGTGGACTCTTTATTTTTCAATATGTCTTTTAAAAGTTGGTTTCTATTATTTTTATTCTTTGACAATTTCATACATGTGTATAGTGTATTTTGCTCATTTACCCCATTACTGTCTTTGATACTCCCCCCTCCCACTCTTGCTGAACCCCTTCTTCTAATAGATGCCCTCCTACTCTCATGTCTGTTGTTGTTTTGAGGAGTGTGTCTGTGTATGTGTCTCTTTGTGTGCCTGTGTGTGTGTCTCTGCGTGTCTGTGTATGTCTCTTTTTGTGTGTCTGTGTATGTTTCTATATTTCTGTGTGTATCTGTGTATGTGTGTCTATGTGTCTCTGGGTATGCCTGCGTATGACTGTGTGCATCTCTGTATGTGTCTGTGTGTGTATCTGTATGTGTGTCTGTGTGTATTATGTGTGTATTTTGTGTGTGTGTGTGTGTGTCCCGCTGAGTACCATCAAGGTTGTTTGTATAAGTGTGGGTAAGGGGTTATTTACTGGAGCCTGAGCAAGTTACCATACCACCGAAGTGACTATACCACTGAAAGAAATGACTCTTAACTCTTTAGCAACCGTTAACTGTCAGTCATTCCTCAGGAAGGAGGTGGGGCTTCATGAGCCCTCCACCATCATGATGGAGTGTTGACAGCCCCATCTTTTGCAGTTCACCACATGTCCATGAGAGAGTGCTTCATGTCACTCCTCCCTAGTCTCCACCTCTTAGGCTCTTTCCACTCCATCTCCCTTGGTGTCCCCTGAATATTTTTGGGGGGGTGTGGGGGGGTAATACAGAAAAGCCTGATGAGAAGTTCACGGAGGCAGATGCCCATAAGCCTCTGCCCTACTCAAAGAACTACAGCAACCCAGGAATGCTAAGAATGGGAAAAGTAATTCTCCCAGGAAAGAGCACACCAACTCGTTATCCAATACCAAAAGGTCAGCCCTGAAAACACACATATAAATAACATTGCACAAACTAAGCAAGTGGTACTTAGGAATATGTGTGCACATATGTATATACAGGAGGGCATGTAACAGCAACTAATGAAAATGAGGCCATGAATTTGAAAGAGAACAAAGAGAATGAATGGTGTTTGGAGGAAGGAGGGGAAGAGGGAAATGATGTAATTATATTAATATCAAAAATATGCTCATGACTAGGGAAGTCATCGACCCCAGGGGTGGGAACTTACTTCTTCTAGTTTTGATGGATGGATGCCGTGTCAAACTGTCTTCTAAATATGTGTTTAGACTCATAGATTGATCAAGCTTTGATCAGAAATGCTTGTGTTTGCAGTGGGTGTCTGTTGGTGCCCAAAATGTGAAGGATAAATAGCAGTTGAGTCCTGGCTTTTAAGACAGATTTTCACTATGTAGCGCAAGCTGGCTGTGAACTCATGTTACAGCCCAGTTTGACCCTGAACAATTCGTGATCTCCTTTTTCGGGCTCCTAGATGCTAGGATTGCAGGTTTGCCCCAACACACCCAACTCATTCTCCCTTTCTCGATGCTGCCTATCTTAGGGGTATTTTACTGAGTTTAGCCTCCTTTAGCAGAATCACATTGTAGGTTTACGAAAGACAATTTAAAGCCAGCAGTCAAAAACAGGCACAATGCAGTGTGTACAGAGTCCATGAACACTCACTTGATTGATGCCTGCTGTGTGCGGTTGCCAAGATATGCACCCTTATAATAAGCAGATGTGACCAGACACCTCCGATAAGGGTGACCGTCCCCTCTAAACCATCGTCCCAGTTCTGTGGCTCTCTGTCCCATCTTCCCAGGTGATCCTGGCCCCATCCTGCCCCCAGGAGTTCACACTTTGTCTTCCTACCCAGAAGAGCTTTCCCTCAGGTTTCCCTGCGGTTCCCTCAACCTTCTCTTGGGTCTTGGCTCCCTAAGCCACCGCCTCAGAACTGAGCCTTTCATCATCCTCTTCCCCAACAGTTTCTACTTGCCACTGCTTCACTTAATTTTTTCAAGAAAGTCCTCCTTTTTGTCTAGTCCTTAGTCATTTCAAGAATATAAGATCCACATTGGCAGGGACGTCTGTCTTTTGGGTCCCTACAGTTTTTCTAGTACCTGGAAATATGGTAGGGACACTGGGGGCAACAGGTAGATAGTATTAGCAGAGCGAATGATAGGTAAACTACAGGTGGCAATTAAACAGGGAATCATGTCACAAATGGGTGCTGTGTGGACTGCATCACAGACCCTGGTTATATTCATCTTCTGGTGCCTGAAAGCCCTGGGGAACTCTACCTCTGTCGCTTCTCTGGGTGCTTGGTTATGGCAAGAACGTATCCAGGTTTCCAAGAACTTATGTCTGGGTTCACTGTGAATGCTGGAGGATCACGATCTCCGTGTAAAATGTGCTCTGTTCGGCCTTTGGGGACGAGGTAGTAAATCTCAACACGAGCTCAGTTTCCCCGCAAGTGGCTCAGTTAAGCACCAGCCGGCCGTGCACAGGCCAGGCTGCACCGCCGAGGTGGCCTGCTTTCTGCTCATTATTAATCCAGAAACCTTAATGATGAACAACATTTGTGTTATTTTCTACCCAAATTTAATCTGTTCATGCAGCAGTTCAGTCAATCCCACAATCTGTTTTTCTCAAATGAGGGCAGATAATGGAGACGCCGTTCTTTACAAGTCTTCAGGCTTTTAAATTCTGATAAAAATCAGGATTCTTCACTGAGTCCTGCCCCAGCTCTGAATTAAACCACTTTAAATGTAATTACGGAACCTGGCCTTCCATCAGGAACATCCATTTAAAACATTGATTGGCCAGGCTGCTCTGCGAGGCTCTTTATGAGCAAACGATTGCAATGGGGCCAGGACTGTAATTTATCAAGGCAAAAAAAGCAGGTAAATACTTTATTAGTGGTAATGAGAGGGTTGCCGGCTAACTGAATCTCTTCTTCTCTCACCAGCTACTTCACGGAGCCGTGGTGCATGGCTCTCTTCCACGATCGTTTTATTGATCTCAAGAAAGAGTTGCGCCAAATCTTAATCTCCAAGCAGGTAAGCGTGATTAGTGGACATGTGGGTGTTATTCCTTGCAAATTGTAAGCAGTTGACAGCCGTTGATCATTTGGACTTTTCCCCTACATTCCCATCTCATAGTGGTTTCTTGGTCCCTCTGCACTGCCTTAGATAAACTCTGGAGTCTATAAATGGAGACGGCAATGTTTCAGGGGTAGTCTTTCCTTAAACCCCTTTCTGGACATTGCTCTTGCTTTTTTTTTTTTTAAAGTACCTGTATCTTCATGATCAGCTAACCATGTTGACTGAAGACTAGATATGAGTTGTTTTTACCTGCTGGCAGGAGTGGAAAGCTCATCTCTTTAGTTTTCTGTCTGTTATTGCTGAGTGTGTGTGTGTGGGGGGGTGTCCCTGTGTCTATAATCCCAGTACTTTGGCAGTGGAAGCAGGAGACTCAGGAGTTCTTGATGATTCTCTGCTACATAACAAGTTCCAGACTTGCTGAGTTACATGAGACTCTGTCACAAAGACCTCCTACCCCCTAAATTAAAAGTGAAGAGAACTTATCACCCCAGTGTCAGAATATACTAATTTTATAACTAAAAAAGAACTCTATCAAGATGATAGTGATCTGGAATTTAGGCTTCTTCTTCCAGAGGCACCATGCTCATAATATACCTCTATGGAAGTAAGGAAGTGTTCTCATCTTCATCTTCATATCAATTCTCTTGATACTGAAGCCCTTAGCATAGCTGAGGAAAGTTAGTATCTATGTTCAGGGTGGTGAAATATCCATCCCAGACTCCACTTGATTCAGAGAGACAGAATATCTGGGCCTTCATTGGTTTCTGTCTCATCCTGATGTCTGAACGGACAGTTCCTACGTCCCTTCTTGTCCCTTCCACTTGAAAGCATCCACAACCCTGCAGGTTCTATGGCAGAGCCACCATATTGGACAGCCTAGAGGAAATCACTTTTGTGACCCATACCATGTCCTAGCCCCAGCTCACACCACCTCACTTAATAGAACCAAACTCTGTGCTTCATAGACCTTCCACCAGTGGAGAAACTGACGTTAAATAACCCACCATAGGTTCATTAGGCAGCAGTCTGGCTAACAAGCATGAGACTCAACACTCATTCTCCAGCTGGGAATGGAAGCCTGGAGCAGTGCCGAGTCAAATCGCTGTCTCCTGTGTCTCTACTCTCGATTTCCAATACAATTCCTCAGGGGCTTGCTCCCAAATGTAGGCAATTTACTAATCTGAAATAGACTCAGATTGGAGCCATAGCTATAAAGTTTAAATCAAAATGGCAGGCTTTAGGGTCTTCATAGGTACAAGCCCAGGAGTCAGTGTTAGTAAGAAATATTTAAAGAGTCAAAATTCCTGTAAGCATAGATATTCCAGTCAGTCCCACAATGGCCTTGAGAGAGAAACAATGTGAGTAACTGTGAAAGTCAGACAGTGCTTAAGTCATTCAAACTGGAGGTATAGACCCAATTTAAGTGCCCCTAAGGATACTAAAGCACACAGAAGCTCAAGTCCCTCATATAGAATGGAGCAGTGTTTGCGTAGGACCTACATATCCTTCTGCACACATTAGATCACCTCTAGATTATTTAAATCACCTACTGAAATACCGTAGAGCTTGAACCGCGTCATTTAGGGGGATAATGGGGGAGGGGATCACATGAGCACTGCCAATACAGAGGTAATATTTCCCCCAAGTGTGTTTGATCCCTAGTTCATTGGCTCTGTTGGTGTGAAACCTGTGGTCTGGAGGGCTGACTATGTATTAGCAATGGGTAAAGGTCCCAGGTACTGGGCTCCCTCCTGGAGCCTGGAGGAGGTCAGCTCAGGTTGGGAGCTGAGCCACCATTACAGACCTAGCACTCACCATCTCTGCTCATCCTCCTTGGGCATTTCCCTCCTCTCTCGCCGTGATCTGCTGAGCGCTGCCACTAAAGCAAAGACTCACCTGACCCTGGGTGACTCTGCTGACGTTTTCTTGACCGCACTCTCGAGCTCCTTGGTTAGTGCTTTGCACAGCACTAAGGGGGTTTAGGATATACAAAGTGCTTTCTTGTCACTGCCCTGTTTCTGAGGTAAATACTGGAAAGCAGAGCATTTTTTAAAAAGTACTTTAGCATAATTGTTACCATAGACTGTATTTTATTTAATAAAATTCAATTTCCTAAAGCATTAATTTTCCAGGGTTTTGAGGAGTGAGAGAAGGCTGGGTGAATGGTGAGGCACAGAGAGTACCTTAGGACAGTGGAACTATTCCGTGTGATACCATGTCATTACACCATTGCTTAACAGTGGGCCTCAGCCTATGGATCACGACCCCTTTGGGGATCAGATATCTTGTAGATCAGGTATTTATATTACGATTCATAACAGTAGCAAAATTACAGTTATGAAATAGCAACAAAATAATTTTATGGTTGGGGGTCACCACAACGTGAAGAGCTGTATTAAATGGTCTCAGTGTTAGGAAGATCGAGGACGACATCATGCTGAACACAAGGAATGCACTTGGGCATTCACGGTGATGCATCAATATTGGATCAATTATTGAGAAAAAAGAAAGGAGAAGGAAACAAGCTGTTAAACTCAGTGGCATGCAGCACCTCTGACAGGACTCCTCACCGTCGGCTGTGCCAACTCAGGCAGGAGTGGGTTTTCAGCCTAGGCCAATGCTCTCTAAAGGCTTCTAACCATCCCTGTGGGGTTTCTAGCCAGAGAATTCGGCCTGCCTCCATGAGAGACCAGGGAAAGAACCTCAGTGGGGACCGGTCTGCTTTTAGTATTTCTGTTGTCAGTCGGGAAAGCCACAGGGAGAGATGGTATGTGGCAAGAAACCTACTGCCATTCTTCAAAGTTAGGGTAGTTTGGGGCAAACCTTCGAATACAAGACAAGGCTCCAGACAGACATTGGAAGAACGTCAGAAGGGGTGCATGACAGAAAGAAGGGGTGCATGCAAGCCCGTGGAGGCAAAGGACAGCTCTGCTAATGCCACCATCACCAGCTACGAGTGGGGGTGACAGTTACAGCACTGAGTCTGTGGGGACACATGATGACCGGGCAGACATGCAGGAATTTCGTTTATAAGTCTGACAACAGAAAATGGAAACAGTAGATCCATTCAAGAGTAACAGTAATTCTTTTTCTTAAACTTGGAAATGTTTTAACCCATTTGCCGTCCCTTTCTAACCCATCTTTAAAGCAGTGCAGGATCTCAAACATTAAGTATTGTGTCCTCAGTACTTCAGTTGATAATGATAAATTCACCAACATCACATTCCTCTAATAAAGAAGTAACACACACACCCTTAATGACAGAGCCCCCAAATATCTGAAGCCAAGTTGGCAGACTGAAAGGGAAAAATGTGTATAAAGTAAGGGTTACACATTTCAGTATATCGCTCTGAGCAATGGTTAGAACAGGCTTCAGGCAGGAAAGGAGAGGATGCTCATGGGGCTGTGAGCCATGTGGGGCCAACACAAGTGCACAGGACAGCTGCTCAGTAGCGACAGAAACACACCTTCTCCTATGCACTCGAACATCCTCCAGGAGAGGACACTCGAGGCCACAGAGCGCCTGTCAATAAACGTTAGAATAGCCACACCGCATCGTGTGGATTTTTAACCATTTTAACCAGTTGCCTAGTAAAGCTAGGAGTCAGCACAGAAAGCAAACTGGGGAGTTCACAAGTCTGCAGAAATTGAGTAAATACCCGCTCAAGAAACCAGTGAGTGAGTCGAAGAAGGGTCCAGAAGGGATGCTAGCGACATATAGAGTAAGCGCAGGTGGAAACATGTCACTCAAAGCGTTGTTTGCAGAAGGCCAGCTTTTAAACAGGAAAGTTTGGGCTGGGCAGAGGGCAAAATGGGCGAGAGTGTTTGCTGTTCTACCGGAGGAGCCAAGTTCTGTTCCCAGCAACCATGCCAGGCAGACGGCTCACAGCCATCTGTAACTCCAGTGTCAGGGGACCTGACACCCTCCAGCACATACTGCACACACACACACACACACACACACACACACACACACCACGCACACACACAAACAAAAAATAAATCTATTTGTAAAATTGAGGAACTTCAAATAATAACCTAGTGTTATACCTTAAGGAACCAGAGAAAGGAAGAAAGCTAAAGTCACCATCAGAAGGAAGAAAGAAAGAATCTTTAAAAGAAATATAGCAGAGAAAAGTGAAGTAGAGACTAGGCAAATAATAAAGTCAGTGAGAACAGAAGCTGTTGTTTGAAAGATCAGCAAAATCCTAAACCTTTGGCCAGACTTATAAATTACTGAATCCGAACACAACTGAAGACTTTCCTATAGCCTTATAAAATAAGAAAGGACTTAAAGAGACTACTAGGAATAATTCTGTGTCATCAATTACAAGATACCTGGATGAAAGTGACAAACTCCTAGAAACACAGAAACTAGAAACTGACCAAAGAAGAAAATGAAACTCTCCATTGAATCTCCATGGAATCAGTAATGAAAAAAGCCCGGTGGGGTGTACCCGTGACCCCAGCACTCAGAAAGCAGAAAGAGCCTCGCTGGCCAACCAGCTGACCCTTCCTGGCTGGGTCTGGGCCAGGAGAGATCCTGGCTCAAAGCACACAGTAGTCAGCCCCTGAGGAAAACACCCAAAACTAACCTCTGCTTTCCATGGGTAATGAAAGCAGACACACATCTCAACAAAGGTTAAATTCACACTTCATGAATGACTTATACAAAACATTTAAAGAATAAACTCCAGTCTCCCCAGTACACTTCAAAAAGAAAATAGGAGAGCTGACCGTTCCTTTGATACCACAGCCAGGCAAAGGCCTCATCAAAACAAATTTTAAGAAAAAATAATCACAGGCCAGTATCCCTTATGGATTTAGATGTAGAAACCTTCAACAGAAGATTAGCAAACCAAATCCAACAGCATGTTAAAAGGATTATACATCATTACCACGTGGGATTTACCCTGGGAATGTGAGTCAGTCAGCATATAGAAAAAGAAGTTGATGTGACACATTATTCTAGAAAGAGTCGGAGAAGAGGGCAACATTGTCTCAGCTGGAAAACAACAAAATAAACAAAAACAAAAAACAAAGGCCAGGTGTGCTATTGAACACCTGTAATCTCAGTACTTGGGAGGTAGGGGCTGAGGGGTCATGGGGTCAAGGGCATCCTTAGCTAGATGCAAGTTTTAAGATACCCTCTATATAATATATGAGATGTTGTTTCCAAAAAAAAATAGAACAAAAAAAAAGGAGAAGAAAGGAAGAAGGAAGATAAAGAAAAAGATAAGAAATGTCATAGTTTCAAGAGTAGCAGTAGGGTCTGTAGAGATGGCTCAGTGGCTAAGAGGGGACCCAGCACCCATATAAAGTCTATATTCAGTCTGTGGAGACTCCGGCCCCAGTAGACCCTGTGCCTTCAGCTGGCCTCTATGGGCATTCATTCACACAGATTAAAAACAAAACAGCAACAACAACAAAAAACCTAGCAGTAGGAGGAAATGTCTCCTATTTGCTAGATTATGAAAAGGCCACAGCGAGTGTCAGACTGGGTAGTGGATGATCTAAAGCTGGAGTCTTACTCCTGAGGTCTGCAGCAAGACAAAGATGTTTCCCTCCACCACATACCTTCATTGTTTCCCGGGAAAACAATTAAAGTGCGTGTAGCCAGAGCACTGAAACAAGAAAAAAGAAATGATAGGCACCTACCTTGGAAAGGAATAAGTAAGACTATGGCTTTTCTCAGATGACATAATTCTAACAAATCCAGAAAACAATAAAGCTAATGCATGCTCTCGACAAGGTTGCATGGTACGAGACAGACACAGCAGCCAGCTGACTATACTAGAGTGAAAATGAAATTAGGAAAATAGTCCCATGTGTGGAAACATTAAAAATAATTGAATACCTGGGGATCAATTTAATAAAAGTAGTACAATACTGGACACTGAAAGCTATACAATGTTCTGGAAGATATAAAGATAAGATAGGTAGATAGATGATTGATAGATAGATAGATAGATAGATAGATAGATAGATAGACAGATAGATAGACAATAGATAGAATATCAAGTTCATAGACAGAGACTATTTTGTTTAGATGGCAGCAGCACCCAAAATGGTTCACAGATTTTATGAAATCCTGTCAAAATCCCAAAGGCATTTTTTATAGACATAGAAAATTTACATAGAAATGCAAGAGATTTCAAATAACTCAAACCATCCTTCAGGAAGAGCAGAGCAAAGCTGAAGCCTTCACACTCTCTGATTTCAACCCTTACTTCAAAGCGACAGTGACCAATCAATGTGGAACTTCACAAGCCATGTTAACTATATTAACTATACTAACAGAGTGAAACTGAAGATCTGGATGTAGCCAGACTCTAGAGCTCATGCCCAGAAGCCCAGCATTTGAGAGGCTGAGGCAGGAGGATCAAGACTAGTCTCAGTTATACAGTGAGTTCCAAAAAAAACCAAGCAAACAGAAAGGTAGAGGTAACATATGCGCTCATTACAGGAAAGACGCTCAATAATATTAATCACTAGAGCAACAAAGTCAAAACTACAATAGCGTGCCATTTCACATTCATACAGAGGTGGAGAGATATAAATATGTGATAGATTATAAATAGATGACAGATATAAATAGCTGATATATAGATAGGTAGATAAATATAAATAGATGCTAGATAGATGGATGGATGAATAGATAGATCCATAGATAGCTATAAATAGATGATAAATAAATGATAGACAGACAGACAGACAGACAGACAGACAGAAGGACAAGTCCTTAGAGAGATCATTTGTCAGTTAAGACCACTGGATGTTCTTCTCAGAAATCTTGGCTGGATTCCCAGCACCTCCATGTCAGCTTTTAGTTGTCCAGGGATCTGACACCCTGTCTTGGACTCTCCCTCCACAAGCCTCACACATGGTGTATAGATGATGCACATAGTTGAAACACTTATACTCTTAAAAATAAATAAATCTTTTTAAAGACAGTAGATGAGGTGAAATGGCATCCTTACATAGCTGCTAGTGTGGATGTAAAAGTAAGCAGTTGCTATGAAAAATAATTAGCATACTAAAAATGTTACAGAGACCCAGCAACTGTATATTTAGGTATCTAGTTTGGGTTTTTTTTTTCTTATAATTTTTCTGTTTTTTTTTTATTTTATTTTCTAAGTTTTTTTTATTTACATTCAAAATCATTTCCCCTTTCCCGTTTCCTCCCTCCCCGAAAGTCCCATAAGCCCCCTTCCCTCCCTCTTTTCCCCATTCAACCCCCTCTCTCTTCTCTGTCCTGGTATTCCCCTACATCCAGTCTTTCCAGGACCAGGGGTCTCTCCTTCCATCTTCTTGGAAATCTATTGATATGCGAATTGTGTCTAGGGTATTCCGAGATTCTGGGTTAATATCCCCTTATCAGTGACTGCATACCATGTGTGTTCTTTTGTGATTGGGTTACCTCACTAAGGATGATATTTTCAAGTTCTGACCATTTGCCTAGGAATTTCGTGAATTCATTGTTTTTAATTGCAGAGTAGTATTCCATTGTGTAAATATACCACATCTTCTGAATCCATTCCTCCGTTGAGGGACATCTGGGTTCTTTCCAGCTTCTGGCTATTATAAATAAGGCTGCTATGAACATAGTGGAGCATGTGTCCTTATTGCATGCAGGTAAAGCCTCTGGGTATATACCTAGGAGTGGTATAGCCGGATCCTCCGTGGTTTTTTTTTTTTTAAGACTTGAATGCTATTCAAATGAATACCTGTACACAAATATTCAAAGCATCCAGAACAGCTAAACAGAGGAAACAACCCACATGTCCATGAGCATATCAATGGATAAACAAATGTGGTCTCTTTGGACAATGTAATAGTACTCAGACATGAATGTAAATGAGCCCCCAAATCATACTTCAGGACAAAAGCCATGTGATTGTCTCAGCAGACACATAACCTTCTATCCCCACAATATGAGCTCACAGTTAGCACGGTACTCAGAGGTCAGAGACAGGAGAAGAGCACCATTCTTACCAATTCCATTCAATAATAGCACAAAGGACCATAGCCAGAACAGTTAGGCAAGAAAACAGAACAAGGGACTTCTGATTTAGTTGTCTTCCTACTGCTGTGAGAAAATGCCACGATCAGAAGAAACTCAGAATGGCAGGGGTACAATGGGTGAGTGGAACAGGAAGCTGAGAGCCCGTTCTGTTAGAATGGATACACGTAGACTGGGATTGCATGAGACTCTGGGTTCCTTTCCCAGCAATACATGAATACACACATGCGTACACATACACACACACTCACACACACACAAACATGCACACTTATATACATACACACACAGAGGAATGTGTGTACTCACTCACACATATGTGTGTGTGTGTGTGTGTGTGTGAGAGAGAGAGAGAGAGAGAGAGAGAGAGAGAGAGAGAGAGAGAGAGGAAAACCAGCTGATTAACAGTCAGTAGCAGGACAGAAAAGCAAAGCACTAGCAATGATCTCATTGAAAAAGAAATTAAGCAAACAATCTTGTTTACAATAGCATTAAATTTTTTTAAGAATAAATGTAACCAATGACATAAAGGATCTGTAGACATTTTTTAAAAAGCATAAAATATTGGTGATTGAGCACATTCCCCCGCCCTCAAATCCCCCATCCCCTCAGCAGCAAAAACAAAATAACCTAGCCAGGAATACACTGATCAGAGCGGCTGCCCTCAGGTCTGGCAGATCTGTCTCCAGCTTCAACTGCAACAGACCCCAGGGTTCTAGGCCTCCAGTCATCTTCTAGTCCCTTCTAGTCAGCAGCTCCACCAGAGGCTGCCTGCAGCATCCTGGCTTCAAGCCCGGCCAACGCTTTTGCTTCTAATGGAAACCTTCCTGGTCAGCTTTGCCCCTCTAGAGGAAGGCCATTCACTTGTCCACTGCATAGTCTCCTTGCCTCTGGGGCCTTCCTACACCTATCTCATTCTGGGCTTTGTTGTGGCAACAGAACATGGCTCCAGTGTGTGCATCATTTCCTCCAGAACCATCCGAAATTGATCGGGGAAACCAGCCCAGTGGCTGTGCATGTCTCAGAAAAGCACTGAATGGAAATAACCGTGTGTGTGTGTGTGTGTGTGTGTGTGTGTGTGTGTGTGTAAGGTGTGGACATCATGGATGGCTCTGTGGAAGCCACCAGGGTCTTATAAAGAACTCCAGCCAGGTTGTTGTGAATCATCTTCCCTGGATCTGCCCAGCACACCTCCATCTCTGTAAGTCCCTGGACAGCCACCACCTTAAAGAGCAGGTGATACTCCTCAAGAGAGGATTGTGACACCCATACTGACTCTACACTCTGGTGGGCTCAGGCCTGGCCAGCAAGTGTCTCCAGGAAAGGCCACCCCCTCCCCCACAAGCAGTTGTGGGAGTCTGCCTGAGGCCCCCTCAGCGTCTCCTTCCAGCAACACGAAGTCTTTCTGACACCTAAGACTTAAGCCAAAGTGAAATAAAGAAGTTGAAGATGACAGAAGTAAATAGGACATTACCCTACCTTAGGAGAATTAAAATCATTCCCCTCTCAACATTACCCAAAGCTACACAAGATCTGGTGTTATCCCTGGGAAAATTCCAGTGGCTGTTTGCACAGAAACAGAAAAAAAAAATCTCTCAGATTTATATGGAACAACAGATCAGAATAGCCCAAACAAAAGAAATCAAGGTGGAAACTCTGGGCCACCTAATTTTGAAACACACATCAATGCTACAGTAGCCATCAGCACAGGGCTAGAATAAAAACAGATATACTGGCCAACAGGATAGGAAACGGAGTCCAGAAATGTACCCATGCTTTTACAGCCAAGGTTTTTAAATCTGCTGGGAGAACTCCTTTTTAAAGTTTGTATATTTCCTTTGATAACTTCTTACAGGAATGCAATGTATTTAACAAATTGATTTTTAGGCATTTTGTACATTTTTAAAGTTTTATTTCCCAGGTGTGAGTGTTCTGCCTTTGCATGTGCATCATCAGGGCACGTTTGCCTAATTGCCAGAGCGGCCAGAAGAGGGCATCAGTTCCTCCCAGAACTGGAGTTACAGACATGCCAACCATCACATGAGCGCTGGGAATCAAACTCTGGTCCTCTGGGAAAGTAACCAATGCTCTTTACCCCTGAGCCATCTCTCCAACTCCCTAGTTAATTGATTTTTTTAAAACACAATGGCACCATATAGTGACAACAGAACAGACTCTTCAATAAGGACTGTGAAAATCAGACATTCACATACCAAAGAACAAAAATGGGGACTTCTCAGAACACTTATAAAATAGACACCACAAAACTCCTAGAGAAAACAAGAGGAGGACTCCTTGAAATCTAGGCAGGGATTTTCTAGATATGCCCCAAGCATAGACAAGAAAAAGCAGAAATAGAGAATCGGGCCAAGGTCAAACTGAAAAACTTACCACAGCAAAGAAGTATCAGTGCTCACACACACACACACACACACACACACACACACACACACACACACACACACACACACACACGGGCGGCGAGAAGGTATTTGTAATCACACGGGGGACAGGGGCTAATATCTAAAGTCTATGAGGAACCCAATCAATTGATTAACAAAACAGATGACTAAACTTTATAAATAGGCAAATGGCCTGAACAGACATTTGTCAAAAGGAGACCTACAGATTAAATGGTCAGCATATAAACATGAAAAAAAAATGGTTAACACCTCCAAGGATTGAAGCTAAAAACTCAGCAAGCTACCACCACATGGTGTTAGAATGCCTGTTATAGAAAAGCCAAGAGGTAAGACATCAGACTGGCCGAGACACAGACAAAAGAAACCTGTTGGTGGGAACGAAAGTGAGGGACATCCTGGAGAACAGCATAGAGGTCACAGATGGAGTCACCGTGTGATCAGCAGTTCTACAACCGAGTATATCTCAGGAGGAGTTCATAAAGAAATTGGTGTGAGGAAAGTATGCCTAAGATCTCGTGTTCACTGCAGCATCAACAGCCAAGATATAGGAACAACAAAGTTGCCCATCCATGCCTTGATGGGTAAAGAGAATGTGGTGTATATACATTGGAATGTATATCACATGGTGGAATACTATTCAGCCCTAAAAAAGAGTTGCTCCACAATGTGCAACAATGTGGATTAACCTGGCACGAGGTAGAAGCCAAGCACTGCACAAACTCACAGTAAAGGCGAACATATAGAAAAAGAGCCTTGAGTGGTCGCTGCAGACATCTGGGCCAGGCAAGGAGAATGGGGAAAAGAGGTATGTCATCTTGTCATGAGTAAAAAATTCTAGTCACCTGTCGAACAGCCTGGTAACCGACACTAATAATAATGTCCAGTTGTCTCGAGTTTGTCATGAGGGTGGGTTTTAAATGTTCTTAGCGCAGAGGCGGTGAGTGTAAGCGGCACTGGATATGCCTGTTGGCCTCCTCATCTCGCAGTGCATATGTGCATCATAACATTACATGGCACCCCATTAATATACACTTGTTGTGAGTTAAAAATAAAATTTAAAAACAAGGAACTTTCAGAAGACTAGAAAAAAGACATTATGCTAAGTGAAAGAAGCCAGACACAATAGGTCCTACATGACATGGGACACTGAGATGAGCCTGTGGCAGGTGAGCGCAGTGTGAGGGGAGAGGCCACAGGTGCTACCGGGATCCTACACCTCCCCGCCCACTGTAGAACAGCCGTGTGCAGTAACAAGCCCCTTGTTCTATCGGTTCAGTGTTCCTTGGTGGTCAAATAGAACCCTCCAGAACAACTGAAGAGAGAAGCAGCTTCATGTAGACAGCATGGGTTGTGCCGGCACCTGAATGCGTCCAGCTCTGACTCTTAGGTCCAAGCATCAGTTGTCTTTCCCCTACCTGCTTTCAATCTCAGTTTCTGTGCCAGGCCCCGACTGTTCTAAACTCTGTGTTTATAATCACCCCTACCTGGTCCTGTCTTGCTTAAATAGCCAAATGATAATGTACCTCCACTCAGTGTGAGGCTTCCATCTGTGAGGGCCCAGTAGAACCTCACAAATAACTCTCTCTCTCTCTCTCTCTCTCTCTCTCTCTCTGGAAGTCAGTGTAAACACTGACTTTGGTTTGAGGGATCAGCAGTCACCATGCTGGCAAGAGCACACCAGCTCAGAATCCTTAGTCACAACCCTGCTATAGATGGGCAGGACCCCACAGTAGGGACCACATGGGGGATTTGAGCGGCGTGCAGGGGAGGTGTGTGCAGTGCAGCCTTTCAACTTGTGTGTTTGGGGGAAAACGTTTTTTTTTTTTTTTTTGAGACAGGGTTTCTCTGTGTAGCCTTAGCTGTCCTGGAACTTGCTCTGTAGACCAGGTTGACCTCAAACTCACAGAGATATGCCTGTCTCTGTTTCCCAAGTGCTGGGATTAAAGGCATGTACCATCACCACCTGGCTATGTGTTTGAAAGTTTTACAAGGTGTAAGAAAGCCTTTACTCTTTGTGGATTAAGCAGTCTCAAATAACTTTATTCTTGCTGAGTCCTGTGTTTAAGGATGTTAATAAGAATTTGTGCTGAGAACTTCTGAGGTTCTTAAATTTTACCCCTTGGCCAATACCCAAGACAATAAACCACCCAGGTTTCTTGCCTAAATATTAAAGCAAGCAGATAATTTTATCTGAAAAAAACTAGGAGCTTAAAAATTACCACCCTTGGTAACATCAGGCTACATGATAAATAGAATCCTTACACGAAAGCATAAACAGCGTTTAGCAGTTGCTTGAGGTGCCCCAGGAATGAGCCAGCCAGGGGCTAGAGGTGGATGGGGGACAGGGCTGTGTGTGCCTGTTGGCAGATAGTTTCTGTGATCTGTGATGCAAACTCTGAAGACAGATGGATGATGGGATGGTGGTTGTGCAACAGTGTGAGTGTACTTAACTGTCCACTGAAAATGATAACTGTGCAGTATGTGTGTTTTGCCAGCTGTATGAAGAATTTCTACAAAGCTAGACAAAGCTCCTATCCTTGGGGAGCTGACCCTGCCCTGCGCTGGTGGTGTTGAGTGCCAGGAAGTTCTGACTCTGGCCTCTTAACTGCATTCACAGGAGGAAGACAAGCCTACCATGGAGCAGATAGCCTACCAGTTAGAGGAAGAGGAGATAAACCTGAATGAGAAGCCCCAGAAATACCTCCAAAGGGTTTTTGAGGATTCCATCTACAAAAACATGCTGGAGAAGAGCATCCTAGATTACCTTCATTACAACCAGTACCACCTGCCCATGTACGCATGGCCAGGCATCATTTAGCTGTAGCCAGTGCACCGCCCCCCATCACTGTCAGCCATGTGCTCTGCAGACAGAACACCCCAAGCCCCACCCCCTCACCCCGCTCTTATACACTTTCTTCCTCCAGTGTTTTCCCCCGTATTCCAGTAGGTGGCGCTCGGCTGTGTGGCACTGCTAAGCCAGGGAACTACAAACGCAGGCAAGTTCTAAGCAGAATAATCCACTCTAGCAATAAAACAAACTCCTACTAAGCAAAACTTGGTTTTTGTTTTGTTTTGTTTTTTTGTTTTTTTTGTTTTACCTTGTGTGTGATTCTGTTTGATTTCCTGAAATGTTCTGCTGCCAGTTCCATTAACACTTCCTATATGGGCTGATTAATAGTGGGTGATAGAAAAAGAAAATTATGTGCCCAGAATGGAAAATTGGTAAACAGACAAGGAGAAATTCAATCTGTAATCCCCCTTCAGGAGGACTGGGTGGAACCTACCTGACCTTTTGAAACCAAGGCAGCTACTTTCAGAGCCTTACTGTTTGTTTGTTTTTATTCATTTTGCTGATCATGAACACAAAGACTAAGAAAAAATGGAAGACCAGAAAATTCATACACAGATCTCACATTCTGAAATGTAGAGGGAAATCATTCCAGTTCCTTTTGTTTGACGCTGGTCTCCGGAGGAGTGAGGTAGGGCAGGACTGGTTCCTCAAATACCCAATGCAGGTCAGACTTCTTTTCCTCCTCTAGAAGCACTACCAGAGGCTGAGACAGGAGTATTACTATGAATTCAAAGGCAGTGAGCTATATAGTGAGTTTGAGGACAGCCTGGACTGCAAAGTGAAACCATCTCGAAGAAGAAAGGAAGGAAGCAGCCTTCTTTTCTCTTCTAAATAAAGCAAGTTTTAATTGCCCACCTCCAAGGCACATGGATAAATAGAAGCCATGCAGCACAACCGACCCACAGTCGGCTTTAAATTGTTGTTTTATGAACACAAGGATGGGTTTTATCACCCCCCCCCCCCGCCACTCACCCACACAAAGGCAAGATTCTCCCAGCCCCCACAATGCAGAGGGGGCAGTGGTGGGGGGGAGCAAGCCGGAAGTCTAAGTGCACTATGGAGTTCTGCCACTAGCTGCCTGGGCACTTGGAACAACCAAGTTGTTTGACATTTCTCACAACAAAATTGTTCCGGAACACTGAACTCCTATTTTCCTGCAGCCAGACAAAAGCAAGTAATAAATGCCATTCATTCCTTCACACATAGGTTTTACACAAGTGTGGGACAGCGAGGGGAGGCAGGGGTGGCCCATCTGGTTCAATGGCTGCTGGCTCATGCTTCAGAATTCACACCCAGCACATATTTCAGGGGTGTCAGCTCAGGCACCAGACACTCTTGAGATGTCCTGGGTCAAACTCATCAGCAAATGTAGTGCCAGGCCCTGGGATTCTGGGCCAGAGGTTACAGAACAAAGTCAGTGAGCTGGTTTAACAGTTATGAGTTTAGTGAGCAGCTATTACCATGATAAAGCCTCTAGTTACGCAAAAGTGACCCCAGAGGACTACATTAACCTTAGCAGCAAGTCCCACATAAATCTGCTAACTGCAGTGTTTGCTGCCTTTAAAAAGGTAGCCGTGGGTATCACAACAGGTGCGAGAATAGCTGAAGCATATCGTGGCCTACAGAGGGTGTCTGGTGACATTGTAATCCTTGTCCCACTCTTAGAAAGCAAGTTCCTGAGTCTAGGGCCACTGGCATATATGTGCAGCCATTAAGAACAAGTTTCCTAAGAAATGAAGCCCACAGCCATTGGGCACAGATTGAAACTGACTCTGGAAGGACTCTGGATGATAAAACCCACAATAAAAATTCAAAGAGACCAATACTGGAATATCTCATGGTCCCCACCTGACTTGGGAATTTCCATTGTTTGTAACCAAAGAATATTGTCAAGAGAAACGCCAAAGTTAAATTTCCAAACACTGCTTCACGGATGCCTCTAATGCTCTTCTCACAGATGTCAGTTCTTAAATAAGAAATGTAGCCTCCTCCTTGCTACAGATGGCTCCTTTTGGTTTTATGGCACTCAAATATTGAGAGAGAGAGAGAGAGAGAGAGAGAGAGAGAGAGAGAGAGAGAGAGAGAGAGAGAATATGCCTGGAGATTAAAATCAGGCAATCAATATTTACCCTTAAGGGGGGGAGAAAGGGAAGAGGAGGGAGAACGAGAGGGAGAGGGAGGGAAGGAGAGAGAGAGAGAGAGAGAGAGAGAGAGAGAGAGAGAGAGAGAGAGAGAGAGAGGAATGCAGTTGAGTGAGCCAGTCTTAGCAGGGCCGGGGCTGGAAAGTCGCGTGTGTGAGGAGCTGTTGATTGTTTTCTGGCTGAGAGAAGTGAAGATAAGGCCGGCATAAAGTAAGCGCGGGGCAGGGGCGGGAGCCCGGCAGCTGTATGCTAATGTTCACAGAAACCCAGCCTCCGCGTCCCCCATTAAAGCAGGCGACCAGGAGGCCACACATCACTGAACAAATAGGCTCTCTCTAGACAAATAAAATAACACACGTTGGCCTGTTTGGGGGTGGGGGTGGAGGAGCAAGGAGTGGGGGAAGATCGAGGGTGGGGGAAAGAGAAGAGTGAAGAGGATGGAGGAGGAAGAACCAGAGGAAGGACGTAGATGGAGGAAGGACAGTGATGGGAAAGGGGGAAGGCGTCCTCAAGACAGGCGGAGAAACACACAGGCAGAAGGGGGCTGGGAGAGATGGGGGAGAGGGACAGTCTGAGGTCGAGGAGGGACTGGGAGTGAGGGAGAGGGCCAGGAGAGAGGTGGTGGAGAGGAAGAGAGAGAGGGACACCGGCCTAAAGAGGAGTGGTGCATGGGGTGAGGAGATGGGGAAAGAATGCCAGGAAGGAGGGAAGGAGGGAGGGATAAAACAGTCTAAAGAGGAGAGAGAGAGAGAGAGAGAGAGAGAGAGAGAGAGAGAGAGAGAGAGAGAGAGAGAGAGAGAGAGATTGATTCCAAATGGGAGAGGGGATCGAAGCAAACTCCAAGGATAAGTTGTGAGAAATGGCAGGCCCAGACCGAAAGCGTCCCTCAGGCTCCCAGAGGGTGGTGGGGTGTGGGGAGTGGGGTGTTGGCAGAGTTTGGCTCTGCTTCTGTGGATCCATTTTCAGACACCAGGGGCACAGGGCGGGGTGAAGGGGGGAGTCGACTCTGCATCCAGGCTCATTGTCATCCGGGCTCTGGCAGTGCTGTCCCGCGCTCTTCTTGCTCAAAGGCTCTCGTTGAGACATTCCCACATTCTTGCTTTGCAAACGCCGCCCCTCTTGTAGCCAACCCCGGGTCCAACCATCCCGCGTCCTCCCTTCCAGTCCCTATCCAATGCGAAAACAAACAGCCCTAAGGGCACTCCAATGAGCGTGCGGTGGCCCGACGGCACACTGGTGTGTAGGGAGGGTGGATAAAAGCGGTGGCCTCATAATGGGCGCGCGGCAGATTGCGGGGGCCCTGGGTTCTAGAGGGGAGGGGACACTCGAGCGCGTCCCTCCCGCGCCCGGCGCCCGGCGCAACCTCGCGGCTTCACCCTTGTTCGATTTCTTTCATGCACTCTCCTTTTGTGTGGAATTATTTAAACGGGAGATCCGTGGCAGCTTTATGCTAATGTGCCTAACAAAGGCAGCGGCCTATGGGGCGGGGAGGCCCGGAAGGTGCCCAGAGGCCGGACTGGGCCGGGAGGGGCGGCGGCATCCCGCCTGCGCGTGTCTCTCGCGTGCTCCTGGGACTGACAAGACAACCCTTCATTCCTGCAAACACAAAGCTTCTGCAGTCTGGGTCCTCCAGGACCTGGCGGTGGGCATGGGACAGTGAAGCGCAGTGCCTTCGAGTCGTGTCCAGTGGGAACCCAGGCCGTGGTTGGGAGCTTCTGTTAAGAGAGCAGGCTGCAGCACACGCGAGCGCAAACACACACACACACACACACACACACACACACACACACACACACACCTGGTGTCTCCAGAAACTCCCTGTACGGCGAGGACTGAGACTCCTGACCTGTGGGTCTCCTCCTTCTTGAGTGGACAAAGCTGTTAGCACAGCATTAAAGCCACGGCTAAATTCTCAAAGATTGTACTCAATACCTAGACACCCAAGTTCTAGAAACTCTTAGCGTTCTCAGCTTTATTTCGGAGCAGAGTTGGTGGTCACAGTGTGTCCTCATGCTTGCCCAGACCGCAGCTGTACCCACAGGAATAGATGATGGGAGCGGGCACAGCCGGCCTCAGGCTCTGCAGCCCTAGGAGCTGGTACCCACCTCCCATTCTGCCAAGACAAGAATTGGAGAGACCTGGGGTGGGGGGAGCGTCCATAAAGAGAAAGGAGTCCTCGTCTTGGTGTCCACTTGGGACACGGGTGCCCAGCCTCCCACCGACTCCAGTTAAGGCCTCCTTAAAGGAGGCAAAGTAACACCCAAGGTTTCTTTACCACTGCTCCCGCGTCCATCATTCTGAATCACAGTGTGGAGATGCAGGCCACGGGCGAGCTTTGCTCTTCCCAGGGGAAGACAAGTCGCAGCAGTAGGTGTTCTGGTCCCTGCAGGCAGACAAGTTCCGAGGAAATTCCGCAGACCTACTACCACCGTTGCTGGGCTGCACTTGCTGAAGGGTGGCTGGGGCGAGCACACGTCTACATGCGCAGTCTACGTGTTCCAGGACTTTCCAAGTTAACTGTACCGGCGTGAAAAACATCCACTGGATATCTGCATAGATTTCCCTGAGCCCTGTTTGAACAAGAGCCCTGTTTGAATTCCCTCGAGCAAGGTTTTTTATTTTTATTTTTATTTTATTCTTTGTTTTGTTTTTTTGCAATTGATGGTCATATGCACCACCACAAACCCAACACACATAACAGTTATTAGTGTTTTTTTTGTTTGTTTGTAAGGACTCACTAGGCGACGAACTCTTCCGGCAGCCTTTTGAATAAAAAGAGTGTTACATACGCAAGACTAAATATCCTGATGGGGGTAGCCCATCGAGCCCCGCCCCATTATTCCACAACCCAGATGGGATTCGTGATTAGAAAATAAAATTGGCCAAAGCTGTCTCGGAATCTCCCTCTCTCTCTCCTTCTCTCTTCTAATTTCATCCGCAGTTTTAATCAGCGCTCAAAAGAGCAAAGAAATAAGTTATTTTCACATCGAAATATTCATGGATTGTAATTCACTTTAGGATTTCTAACTTTTTAAACACTGGCATCCATCGCAACATTTCATCTATTTTTCTCTCTTCAGTTGGTGGCTTAAAAAAGTCACAGACATAAAATCATAAGATTTCTTTCCTCTGAGTTAACTCACCTTAACAACTGTCCCCATTACAATGTATCCACTCAAGTGGATTCTGCTGAAGAAAAAAAACCTATTTATTTCCAAGCCAGGGTATTTTCAGAGGGAAACCCCAAAACAATTAAATGCCTTCAGTGGAATTTAATCGTAAGTCAAACTCAGCAAAAATCTAGACTCACTTCAAGAAAAAAAAATGTTTCTCTCAATTTGAGTAAAGTGACATTTTCGCCACAGCTATGACATTTGGTGAGTCTTGACTATTTGTTCCCTGGTGACAGACTTCATAGGGATCTACTCCTTTCCCCAAGAAAAGCAATCTTTTGTGTTTCCTCAGCCATGAGCAGGGAAGAGATCTCTGCACAAGTTGCCGGGTCTGGGTCTAAATCTGAGTGTGGTGTGTGTGTACCAGGGGTGCCCTTTCTTGTTGTCTCTTCCCAGTGGCACGGGAGGACGCGGCTGGTCCTCTCAGGCTGCAGGCTTTCTCCGAGGACAGATTGGCCACCCCCACCTCCCCCCACGCCCGGCAGCACGCGTCTCTTTTGCGTCCAGATTGGCCGCGACCTGCGCTCAATAGCGGGAGGTTAATTTCCTTCACAAAGGTGAAGGGGGCACGGCTCCGGGGGGGCCCCCGCGCCCAGACAGGCGGTTGCTTTATTCCGCAGCGCCTTGATTGGAGCCCTTGATTTAGCATCTGATGTCAACCCGCAGACAAAATGCCCGCTCAGAATGAAAATGCATGAGGCTTCTCAGAGGGTGAAAACCAACTTCACTGTGCGTGGCCCACTTGGGTCAACTCCACAGGCGTTGCCTACGCCCTGGACAGCGAGGAGGCTCCTGAAGTCTGGGTCCGACCCTGGCAAGGATGCCGATGCCCCGGCTTCAGGGATATTAGGGAAGGGAACCTAACTTCAGACATTCAAGTTCCTTTTGGAAGCCAGCCAGCGGGGCCAGGGCTGTAGCCCCGCATCCGGGGATGATCGAAAACGTGCTATGCCAACAGTTTCTCCAACTCGAGAGAAGCTTTCGAGGCCCGCCGGCAAGCTGAGCCTGTGAGCCCAGACCCGGCGCTCCGCGGAAGCCGGCAGCCTCAAAGTGTTTACTCTCGGAAGCCCGGGGTCCCGCGGCCAGGGCACGGGCCGGCCACTGGCTGTCCGGACTTCAGTTGCGCGTTCCCCTCGCCGATGATTTTCCATACAGCGCGCGAGGCTCCCGCGCCCTTCTCCCGCCGCACCCGCGGTCCTCGGGTCGCCCCTGCCCCCACCCCATCAGCGCGCCCAATTTCCCCCTGGGCTCCGGCTCGCGGATTGAACCCTCCTGACATATTTGGGGCCATTCTTCTCCTTTGTTGCTATTTAGCTCGCGACCCGCGGGTAATCCCCGCGCGGGAGGGGGGCGCACATTGTCGTGCTGATGGACGGGCCCATTTGGCGGCTCCGCGCCCCCCGGAGGCGACACACAAAGCCCAGGCACGTGCGCCTCCCCATAGAGGAGCAGCAGACCGTGAAGGGAGGCGGGGCCGGGCGTGTGCCTGGGCCAGGCGGGGCGGCGGCGCCGGGCGCGGCGGGGCGGGGCGGGGCGGCCGAGGGGCGCGCGCTGGGGCCCCGCGCCCTCAGGTACATCTGCCGCACCTACCGGGCGACCCTCGAGTCCCGGCCCCCTTTTTGCCGCTCCGTCGCCCTCCCGCCCTCGTCGGCGGAGGAGCTGCAGACGCGCTGATTGGCTCCGGGGGAAGCGGGAGGCGAGAACAATGGCCCCCTCCCCCCGTTAAAAGGGAGCGGCGCCCGGGCCCGGGGACAGGGACGCGCGTGCGGAGCGCAGAGCCGGGCCAGCAGCCGCGGGCACCGCGCGAGTCCCGAAGCCGCCGCGTGCAGGCGATGGGCTGGGGACACTGAGGGCCGCCAGGGCCGAGCTACGGAGGTGGGACCCAACCAGTGCGTCGCCCTTTGCACCGCGCCAACATGCCCCGCGGGTTCCTGGTGAAGCGCAGCAAGAAGTCCACGCCCGTGTCCTACCGGGTCCGCGGCGGCGAGGACAGTGACCGCGCGCTGCTGCTGTCACCCGGCTGCGGGGGCGCCCGCGCCGAGCCCCCGGTGCCCAGCCCCGGGCCGCTACCGCCACCTCCGCCGCCGGCGCTCGCGGAGCGCGCCCATGCTGCGCTCGCCGCCGCGCTCGCCTGCGCGCCAGGCCCGCCGCCACCCCCGCCGGGCCCGCGGGCCGCGCACTTCGGTAACCCCGAGGCTGCGCACCCCGCGCCTCTCTACAGTCCCACGCGACCGGTGAGCCGCGAGCACGAGAAGCACAAGTACTTCGAGCGCAGCTTCAACCTGGGCTCGCCGGTGTCCGCCGAGTCCTTCCCCACGCCCGCCGCGCTGCTCGCAGGGGGAGGCGGCGGCGCCAACGGCGCTGGCGGCGGCGGCGGCGGCACCTGCGGCGGAGACGCGCTGCTCTTCGCGCCCGCGGAGCTCAAGATGGGCACTGCGTTCTCCGCCGGCGCCGAGGCGGCCCGGGGTCCTGGGCCCGGTCCTCCACTGTCCCCTGCCGCGGCCCTGCGACCCCCGGGCAAGAGACCCGTGCCCCCCGCCGCTGTCGCTGCAGAGCCGCCCGCCAAGGCAGCCAAGGCCCCGAGCGCCAAAAAGCCGAAGGCCATCCGCAAGCTGCACTTCGAGGACGAGGTGACCACATCGCCGGTGCTGGGGCTCAAGATCAAGGAGGGCCCGGTGGAGGCGCCGCGGGGCCGCGCGGGGGGCGCGACCCGACCCCTGGGCGAGTTCATCTGCCAGCTGTGCAAGGAGGAGTACGCCGACCCGTTCGCGCTGGCGCAGCACAAGTGCTCGCGCATCGTGCGCGTGGAGTACCGCTGCCCCGAGTGCGCCAAGGTCTTCAGCTGCCCCGCCAACCTGGCCTCGCACCGCCGCTGGCACAAACCACGGCCGGTGCCCGCGGCGGCCCGCGCGCCGGAGCCAGAAGCCGCCACCAGGGCGGAGGCGCGCGAGGCTGCGGGCGGCGGCGGCAGCGATCGGGACACGCCGAGCCCTGGCGGCGTATCCGAGTCAGGCTCCGAGGACGGGCTCTACGAGTGCCACCACTGCGCCAAGAAGTTCCGTCGTCAGGCCTATCTGCGCAAGCACCTGCTGGCACATCACCAGGCGCTGCAGGCCAAAGGCGCTCCCCCGCCCCCGCCGCCGCCGCCGCCGCCGCCGCCGCCCCCCGCCGAGGACATCCTGGCTTTCTACGCGGGGCCCGAGGAAAAGGCGCCCCAGGAGGCCTCGGGCGACGGCGAGGCGGCCGGCGTGCTGGGCCTGAGTGCGGCCGCCGAGTGCCACCTGTGCCCAGTGTGCGGGGAGACCTTCCCCAGCAAGGGCGCCCAGGAGCGCCACCTGCGCCTGCTGCACGCTGCCCAGGTGTTCCCCTGCAAGTACTGCCCGGCCACCTTCTACAGCTCCCCGGGCCTGACGCGGCACATCAACAAGTGCCACCCGTCTGAGAATAGACAGGTGATCCTCCTTCAGGTGCCCGTGCGTCCGGCCTGCTAGAGTGCGCCCTCGGTCCGGGGCCCCCAGAACTGTGCCTTCACTTGGAGACCCACAAAGAGAGCGCGCCCCCCATGCCTGTTCCGGGGGGGGGCCCTACCCCTATTCCGGGGTAAAAGTGTCGTCTTTGCTTCTCTCGGTGTGGCGTGACGGTAATCCTGGTCTTCTTGCTGTGACTCCTTTGGACCCCACCCCCTTTGCGTTGTGTTCCCACCCCCACCCCCATGGCGCAACAGGAGTCCGTCTCTTTCTGTACAGGGGAGAAAAAAAAATGCTGTATACGTTTGTCTCGTGGTTGGACGCCTCCCTTTGAGGGGCAAAGCTGTTTTTCTTGCTAGTATTCGCTGTGTTCATGGTCTAGAAAATGCGGTTTGCTCTGCCTACCAATCTCTGCTCTCAATGTCTGTAGCGTACGGGTTGTTTTGGGTGAATCTTGAGGAATAAATGCCTTTATATTTCACAGGCTGTAAATTGAACTTCCCACACGATTAGCTTTATTATGGCTTGTGAACTGCTGGAGTCTGGCTTTACCTTTTTGTATGTGAACAAATCAAATTGCTTAAAAAAAGAGTTTTCTTTAGTATAGCCACAAATGCCTTGACCTGTTGTCTGTTGGGGATTGTTTTTTGGGGGTGGGAGGAGTTTTAACGAGATGCTGTAGTAACTGCCTCAGTATTTCACGGAAGACTTTTGGTTTGATCATCTTTGTTGAGGTAGAACTGTTGAGTTCCTTTTACATGTATATGTTGATTTATGCGTAATTGTTATTTATTCTTTATTTATTTATATTAATTATGAAGAGTATGATATTATTTGATTGCAAATTCTTCTCTCTCTCTCTCTCTCTCTCTCTCTCTCTCTCTCTCTCTCTTGTGAGCTTTCCCCCACCATTTGTGACATTTCACTGTGCATTTTAGGAAAGAACCGTTTTTCTAGAGGGGTCTGCTGAAAGTTTTAACTTTTCTATCTATCGAGGGAATTACAGACAACGTACCATTTTATTCTGCTTGAGGGGCCCCAAGGCCCTTGTACAACCGACAGCTCTTACTTTTAAATGCAATCTCTTTTCTACATACATTATTTTCTTAATTGTTAGCTATTTATAGAAAGCTTCGATAGAACTGTTTCAACTGTATAAATATTTACTATTCAAATAAAATATTTTCAAAGTCAAAATATTGTGGTCTTATTTCAGCTTCAAGTAGTTCTCTTCTAGGAAGATCTAAAATAGAGTTTAAATGGTGTTTTTTAGTGGTTTCTTAAAAGCACCCTTCCTATGGTTAGGAAAATTCCTCCCCTCTCACAAGAATCAGGGATTTTTCACAGCTGAACCTGTATATCTTAGATTCTGCCCTTTCTGACAGAAATGTGCTGGATAGTGAGTTAGAGCCATACATAGCAGCCTTTCAGATTCGCCTAAGAAATCAAAAGAAACTGCCTTCTGCACAGCAGATACAGGAACACCACTTTTATTTAGCATATTCTTCCCTTGTCTGTAATTCCTCAAATAAAGTGGAGGAGAAATTTTAATTATTCTAAAGGGACAAGTAGGAGAAGGCAGGAAGTGTACATATAGATGCAACGTAAGTCCAGCAACTGGGTTTGGAAAAAGGGCTCTGAAGTAAGTTTCCAGTCAGGTGAGCCAACCGCTGGTCGCAGGGGCAGGGGCGAGGGAGTGAACACCATCTGTTTGGGGTATTAAATTTAATAACAGGCAATTACAGTGTTTTCCGTTATTTGCCACTCAACTCTTTGAAGAAGGGCTCTGTTGATCACCCACAGTGTTCTGGAAAGTGCGATTAAGAAGCAGCCACACGGCACAACCCAGAGTGCCCTGGAGTTTGTGCGGCTCTCCTCCTTTTTTTTCTAATGCTCTTTCGGGTTCCAAAGAGACACAAGAGGATCTCCCTGGAAGAGCTCTGCCCGGGCAGGCAGGGAACAAGGAATTCGGAAGGAAATCTGGACTCTTTAAAGATTTCCCTCTGAACCACCCCATCTGGGTACAGAGCAGTGTGGATGTTCAGTGGCAGTAGAACATTTTTTTTTTTCCTCTAAACATGAAGTCTGGTCCCGCTTGACAAGACCTGTTTCCGGGAACAGCAGCTGCCGTCTGCGTTGGCCTCGCCATTTTTGCCCTTGACCACAGGGTGTGAAGTCACCACTACTCATCTTTAAACATGCAAATGTGACTTACTCTGTCACGACTGGCCTTCTGTCTACTGGGGAAATGATTCTAGTCAAACAGATATATTCTCCAAAAGAAAAGCCGAAATTCTGTTTATGTGTGTGAGCTCTTAAGCTGCATAGTAAACATGTTTGAAGCTGCCCCCGAGGTGTAGATGAAGAGCTCTGGTGAACTCATTTCAAAGGAATTCAAGTTAGCATTCTACCCCGAGGAAGTCACCCTTCCTCTCTTCAAGCTTCCTCAGATAGCGGAGAGTTTACCGTTCTTTACACTGATGCAAATGCTGCTTTGGGCAGGCTGTGTGGTCTGAGGTCACTCCAATATTGGGAAGTCATTAGTGGAAGCCAGTTCATGATGTCCCCTCTTATACCACAATGAAGGATTGGTGGTCAGAGAATAAGGGCTAGCAACCTGGGTAAGGAGGGAGGAGCCAAAAGAAGAAAATATAAGATCGCTAGCCCAGTTCTTTATTTCTGTTTAGACAGAGCAAAGCAAAAAAGCAAGGGTGTTCTGAACTGCTTTGGACCTAAAGTGAGTGTATTCTTGGAACAGCGGAGAGGCACCGGGTTGGCCTCTTTCCTAGCTGTCATCGTTGTCCTGAGGCCCAGGGCAGCAAGCTTGTCATTCACCGGCTTTCCTTCTCCGAGGCTGGAACAGTGAGAGCTCTAATAGGAACCTCAGCAGGAACTCTGCCGGGAAGGTCCGCTGTGGGAGCTTATGCCGAGGCTGCAAGTCCTTCCTCCCTTCTTGGTAGCACCATGGACAGAGGAAATCACACCTATCAGCTGCCCAGAATGCTGGACAGTTTCAGTCTAAAAGGAGGCTGGCTGGACTCAAGCCCTGCCTGTTAAGTGCCTGGGTGCACGCAGTTGGGCAGGGCAATGCTACAGTTGAATGTTGTTTGGTGTGTCTTGGGGTAAGGCACAGCTGAGAGTGTGCAACATCTCTCATCTGCCTGTTTAGTACCCTACCTGGTACCCTGATCCAGACAGAGCAGGCAGATCTCTTAATCCAAGAAAAGAGATACCTCTGGAAGAGTTTCTTCTTACAAAGAAGGGTCCCTAGTGAGGGTTGTTCAGGCTCTATAGCTTCAGCATCTCTGAGATTCCTCTAGGCTTGTGTTAACCTGAGATAACCTTGGTGATAGGGTTGGGGTGTATGCGCCATGGGGAACTCAGGGAGCATCCCAGAGTCTGAGAGATAAAAGACAGAACAAGACCCCAGAGGGGTCCAGTGTTTTTCACACAGGAGGCAACTTCTTTGTCCCAACTGTTATCCCCTGTGATATCTAGAATTTTCTATAAACCTGCCAGCCTGTGCCAGGCTTAGTTTGAACAAAAGTTGTGCTCTTCAAACAATTTCCTGGCAAGTATCATCTGTTAGCTTGTTACACGGCCAGGTTCAGATAGACTTTTTGACGTCACAGCTAGAGGAAGCTGTAATGTTTGGTGGGTGAAGCTACACGCTGTGGGATTTTTCAGAAGATCAATAAGGAAACAGAACTGCAGGGAGAAACCCATGTGGGTGAATTAACAACAGGCAATGACCCTGATTCTAACTGATCAGCAAAATAGCATGGTGGCTTCAGACTTTAACCTTAAATCTGTGTTCTGGTGAGACAATTCAAAAATGAATAGATTGAAAATCGAGAGGGCACGGGGGAGAGAGGAAGAAGCCAAGTGTATCTGTATCACCTCATTTCCTATTTGAGAAGTGCTTGTCTCTTCCTGTGGGGCCTGCAATGCCGTGAGAACGCTCACAGTCAAGGTTGGTGTGACCATCACTCTCAAGGGATCAGGAGTCAGAACAGGCACAGCAGACACGTTCAGAAATGAGGGGACTCCCTCCAAGAATAGGGCATGGCCCCAGAATGCAGCACACTACCCAGGCTCTCTCACAATGGAAGACCAGACCAGCCCCTGCTGGGAGTCCTGGGTCCCCGCATCTCGGAGATCAACCTTCTCTGGCACATGCCATTGAGTCAGACAGAGTTCCCAGCAGCTATGGCTCAGGCGACAGAGAAGCCCTTCTTGCTACATGTCTCTGCTGGGCAGAGGAATCTTTTTATTATTTTTTAACCAGGTAGTCTTGGGAAGTCCTGTCTTCTTCTAAGGTTGTTAAGGAAATAGCAGCTCAGTAATTTTCAATATCCTCATCCTGTATAACTGACTACTGGTTTTGATTCACTGAGGCAACTGGCCAGGTGAGACAGTTTTCTAAAGAGCAACAAGTCCTGTTTCTTTGAACATATTCTTTACGAAGCATCACAGGGTCAAGTTACTTGAAATTATACATAGTGCTGGAAGCAACAGGGTCCAAGGAAAGGTCCTGGCAAGGGACCCATGATAGATCTTTGGAATAAGGGAGTCAATTTTGCATAGAGGTGAGAGGAAAGAGAGGTTTGGCTTGCAGAGTTACCATCACAACTATTTCGGATGGTTTTTATCCTCCCAGTTTGGATTTTATTATCATAGTAATGGCTCTAGACTGATACACTTCTCCAAATCAGAGAACAAACTGAACACATGATTTAAAGTCAGTTAACATATTTTAATGAACCCAAACATTCACCCCTTCATCTCTTAAGCCCCAAGTGTCTGTCATTCTTTGTCTAACAGATACTTTTATTGTGGGCAAGCTGCCTGTGGAACATGGGACTGTCCAGGCTGTGCACACTCCCTCCTGTATGGTGAGCAGATGGGCTATAGGGTGAACACATTCGCGCTTTGTCTTGTTTGAAGATTTCTGTGCTGTGTGGTCTCCCTGGTGGCATTTCCACACAAAGCATTAGTACTTCTGTTTTCAGTTTGGGATTTTTTCCCCTTTCTATTAACTCATTGCAATAAGGCCACACTAGAGGGACAAGCCATTCCAAGCTGCAATGAAGCTTCTAGAATATTCATGGCAGTAGGAGTACTCTCAAAGGCCTGACTGTGAAAAGCCTGCCATGTCACACAGTGCTACACCAGCAGTACTTCTAAGAGGCTGTCTACGTGGGTCTCATTCTCTACCACTGCATCTCTCTGGTATCAGACACTCAAAGGTCCTCCCATTTGGCTCGAGCCAGTAGGTCAAGCACAGTGTAGCAGGGAGATGACACTGGAAACTTTGATCTTAATTCATCCAATCTCCTCTTTCATTCATCAAAGAAGGCCTTTCACTGAGCACAACATCTGCTTTGTCTCTGCTACACAAGGCCAGAGCCCCAGCGTAAGGTCCTTTTTGCGAACACCGCAGCCAGATGACAGTCACACCTGAGGCTAGCAGAATGAACAGAGTAAGCCAAGATGCTATTGTATGTCAAACTTAATAGGGCACCGTGAAGGTGTTAGTGCGAGGAGAACGAAGTTCAGAGAAGGGCTCTTTCTACTGGAGAGAGAAAAACCAGGCTATGATTTCCTGAGTACAAAGAACAGAAAGGATAGGAGACTTGGGTCAAAAGACACATGTTTGGGGTTGCTATTTAAAAGCTTGTACTATCAGCTGATCTGTGGCTCTTTTTCTCTTATTGTCTACCAACTATATTATGTGAAACATATCATTACCGTTCTAGAATACAGATGCAAAGTTGTTCCTAGTTTCCAGCAAAACAGAAAACTTACTTCCACTTGATCTTGTTACTATTTCTCATGTTCGAGCTGCTCCATCATGGTTTCTTTAGGCAATGTAAAACTCACCGCGACCCCCACCAACCATCACACAGCTAAGCAGAGCAGCTTGTCCATTACCAGCAAGGTTTTCTTACTGACATAATGACCTGACTTTATCAGATGAAATCACAACTTGGGCTCTCTTTAAAAGTAAAAATAAAAGCTTCATATGTAGTTCAACTTAACATTTCAAGAAATTTGGGCAACTCACTTATTAGCGTAAACGTTGACTTAAAAACAGAAGATAACTTTGAATTAGCATTTACTTGCTTCAAAATTGTGTTAATGGCGACAAAGATATTCTTGGCAATTGCTAATGTCTTTTAATTGTGCAAATATTTGGACATTTAGGTTAGTGTCCAATAGAAAGGCTGCCAATCATTATTTTCATAACAGTTTTCTGACCCAGCATATACATTATGGTGATGCTATGTGATGATGAATGTGCCCCAGAGTTCATATGACAGGAATATAATACTAAGTTGGAAATGTAATACCCAAGTGTTTGGAGGTGGGGCCTAATGGGAGGCATTGAGGTCACAATGGCTCTGACATCATGGATGAATTAGTGTTAAAGTTGTTGACATCATGGATGGATTAGGAGATAAAGTTGTTATAAAAGAGCCTTGGCACCAGGCATGGTGGCACATGCCTTTAATCCCAGCATTTGGGAGGAGGCAGGCAGATCTCTGAGTTTGAAGTCAGCCTGGTCTACAGAGCAAGTTCCAATATAGCCAGGGCTACACAGAGAAACCCTGTCTCAAAACAAAACTAAATAAAATAACAACAAAAGTGCCTGGGTCTCATGCTCTTTCTTGCTGGCTCTGTCTTCAGTGGAACGGTATTGTAGGAAGGCTCTTGCTATTCCCAAGAGAACAAGAACTTCCTAGGATCCAGAATCTATAAGACAACAAACACCTATTCACTATAAACAGACCAGCCTGTGGTATTTTGTCATAGCATTGCAAAAGAGATGAAGTCAGGGAAACCACAATACACGTGCTGTAGGCTCTTTTTTTTTTCTTTTTTTTTTTTTAATTTAATTTAATTTTATTTTTTTAATTTACATTCCAAATCACTTCCCCTTTCCCGTTTCCTCCCTCCCCGAAAGTCCCATAAGCCCCCTTCCCTCCCTCTTTTCTCCGTTCAACCCCCTCTCATTACTCTGTCCTGGCGTTCCCCTACATCCAGTCTTTCCAGGACCAGGGGTCTCTCCTTCCATCTTTTTAGAAATCTATTGATATGCTGATTGTGTCTAGGGTATTCTGAGATTCTGGGTCAATATCCCCTTATCAGTGACTTCATACCATGTGTGATCTTTTGTGATTGGGTTACCTCACTAAGGATGATATTTTCAAGTTCTGACCATTTGCCTAGGAATTTCGTGAATTCATTGTTTTTAATTGCAGAGTAGTATTCCATTGTGTAAATATACCACATCTTCTGAATCCATTCCTCCGTTGAGGGACATCTGGGTTCTTTCCAGCTTCTGGCTATTATAAATAAGGCTGCTATGAATATAGTGGAGCATGTGTCCTTATTGCATGCAGGTAAAGTCTCTGGGTATATGCCCAGGAGTGGTATAGCCGGATCCTCCGGAAGTGTCATGCCCAGTTTTCTGAGGAGCCGCCAGACTGCTTTCCAGAGTGGTTGTACCAGCCTGCAATTCCACCAGCAGTGGAGGAGTGTTCCTCTTTCTCCACATCCTCGCCAACAACTGCTGTCTCCTGTGTTTTTGATCTTAGCCATCCTGACTGGTGTGAGATGGAATCTCAGGGTTGTTTTGATTTGCATTTCCCTAATGACTAAGGATGATGAACATCTCTTTAGGTGCTTCTCAGCCATTAGATATTCTTCAGGTGAGAACTCTTTGTGGAGCTCTGTACCCCATTTTTTAATAGGGTTACTTGCCTCTCTGGAGTTTAACTTCTTGAGTTCTTTGTATATCTTGGATATTAGCCCTCTGTCGGATGTAAGGTTGGTAAAGATCATTTCCCAGTTAGTTGGTTGCCGCTTTGTCTTTTTGACGGTGTCTTTTGCCTTGCAAAAACTTTGTAATTTAATGAGGTCCCATTTGTCTATTCTTGATCTTAGAGTATAAGCTATTGGAGTTCTGTTCAGGAAATTCTCCCCTGTGCCCATATGTTCAAGGTTCTTCCCTAGTTTCCCTTCTATTAGTTTCAGTGTGTCTGGTTTTATGTGGAGATCTTTGATCCACTTAGAATTGAGCTTAGTGCAAGGAGATAAGGATGGGTCAATTTGCATTCTTCTGCATGTTGACCTCCAGCTGAGCCAGCACCATTTGTTGAAAAGGCTATCTTTTTTCCACTGGATGGTTTTAGCTCCTTTGTCAAAGATCAAGTGACCATAGGAGTGTGGATTCATTTCTGGGTCTTCAATTCTGTTCCATTGATCTACATGTCTGTTACTGTACCAATACCATGCAGTTTTTAACACTATTGCTCTGTAGTACAGCTTGAGGTCCGGGATACTGATTCCCCCAGAGGTTCTTTTACTCTTGAGAATAGTTTTAGCTATTCTGGGTTTTCTGTTATTCCAGATGAATTTTTGAATTGCTCTTTCTAACTCTATGAAGAATTGAGTTGGGATTTTGATGGGGATTGCATTGAATCTGTGTATTACTTTTGGTAAGATGCTCATTTTTACTATATTAATCCTGCCAATCCATGAGCATGGCAGATTTTTCCATCTTCCGAGGTCTTCTTCAATTTCTTTCTTCAGAGACTTGAAGTTCTTGTCATACAGATCTTTCACTTGTTTGGTTAGCGTCACGCCAAGATACTTAATATGGTTTGTGGCTATCGTAAAGGGTATTATTTCTCTTACTTCTTTCTCAGCCTGCTTATCCTTTGAGTATAGGAAGGCTTCTGACTTGCTTGAGTTGATTTTATATCCGGCCACTTTGCTGAAGTCATTTATCAGCTGTAGGAGTTCTCTGGTGGAGTTCTTTGGGTCGCTTATGTATACTATCATATCGTCTGCAAATAGTGATAGTTTGACTTCTTCCTTTCCAATTTGTATCCCTTTGACCTCTTTTTCTTGTCTAATTGCTCTAGCTAGAACTTCAAGTACTATATTGAAAAGATATGGAGAGAGAGGGCAGCCTTGTCTAGTCCCTGATTTTAGTGGGATTGCTTCAAGTTTCTCTCCGTTTAGATTGATGCTGGCTACTGGTTTGCTGTAAATTGCTTTTACTATGTTTAGATATGGGCCTCGAATTCCTGATCTTTCCAAGACCTTTAGCATGAAAGGATGCTGAATTTTGTCAAATGCTTTCTCAGCATCTAATGAGATGACCATGTGGTTTTTTTCTTTGAGATTGTTTATGTAGTGGATTACATTGATGGATTTCCTTATATTGAACCATCCCTGCATCCCTGGGATGAAGCCTACTTGATCGTGGTGAATGATCGTTTTGATGTGTTCTTGGATTCGGTTGGCAAGAATTTTATTGAGTATTTTTGCATCGATATTCATAAGAGAGATTGGCCTGAGATTCTCTTTCTTTGTCGGATCTTTGTGTGCTTTTGGTATTAGTGTAATTGTGGCTTCATAGAACGAGTTGGGTAGTGTTCCTTCTGTAGGCTCTTAATTTGCATTTTCCACGGGTTTGCAGACCACAGACCCACTGCAGCAGCCCCATGTGGGAGCCAGTCTGAAGGGCAGACAGAACTGCAGACCTCACCTTGGACTTGCTGACACAAACCAGATGTCCCTCAACAGAGGAACGGATTCAGAAGATGTGGTATATTTACACAATGGAATACTACTCTGCAGTTAAAAACAATGAATTCACGAAATTCCTAGGCAAATGGTCAGAACTTGAAAATATCATCCTCAGTGAGGTAACCCAATCACAAAAGAACACACATGGTATGCAGTCACTGATAAGGGGATATTAACCCAGAATCTCAGAATACCCTAGACACAATTTGCATATCAATAGATTTCCAAGAAGATGGAAGGAGAGACCCCTGGTCCTGGAAAGACTGGATGTAGGGCAATGCCAGGACAGAGAAGCGAGAGGGGGTTGAATGGGGAAAAGAGGGAGGGAAGGGGGCTTATGGGACTTTCGGGGAGGGAGGAAACGGGAAAGGGGAAATGATTTTGAATGTAAATAAAAAAAAACTTAGAAAATAAAAAAAAAAGAACTTAAATGTGAATAGGATGCTAGGAAGCCTGTGCTGATGCTGATATTGACGCCATGCTGGGTTTAGAGTGAATTGTTGTCCATGACTGAGTTATCCCAGTTTGGGTAAACAGTAGATTTGAACTGAGAAGAGCTGGTGTCTTGAAATCTTAATCAGGGGCCACTAGCTTCAACTAATGATGCATCTGTAACCATATTTGCAGCTAAACTTCAGTGTGGCCTAGTCTGAGGCCTTCATGGGAGTGAATCACTAAGTTCTCATAAGCACTCTACATGGCTTCATTGACCACTATCTGTGGGATAGATGAGGACACAGGAGGCACTACAAGAGACAGGCTCTTAGCTGAGCATACTGGTGCAAAGAGAGAAATCCGAGGTGGAATCTGAGACATTTTAGTACGGGAGAATTCATATGGGTGGTGAAACACATTCTGTCCTCTTGCCAAGGGACTGGGACATGCACAGTTCTAATCCCTAATCAGGTGTCAAATGACTTGTCTCCCACCTGGGGAGAGAAAAGTTGTCTCCTATTTCAAGCACAAGAGAAACTTCTTTCCAAAAATCTTATAAATGCAAGTATCTGATATTCATGAGACAATCAGATACATTCAATACTCCAACTGCAACAAAAGCTCTCGTACTTGCATAATCCAAAAGTTGTAGATTTTGTTCTATTTTTTGACTTTGATTTAATAGGTTGCAGATGCAAAGCAGGAGAGAAATAGATGGTGGCATTTCTAACCCACAGCATACTGGGACAATCCCTCTGAGCTGGCTTTCTGTGCTACCTTCTATCTGGTTCTTTACTTTCCATCTTGGTTCTAAAACCACTTGGTGTGGAAATCATTGATTGCTATACACCTGCAGGCAAGTTAACAAGCCAGTCCAGAACCATGACAACCAATATGAATGAGGGATGGACTGTAAAAAAAAATCCCCAAGGAAAGCAGGTCTGAAGGGCAGCAGAACGATACACACACATTTTTCTTTCAACACGTCGAACCAAGTCCAGACTCTGACACTCAAGATGTAGAAACTTTTTGTTTCATAAATGATTTTGTATGTATCCCAGGCAGGCTTTGAACTTACAGTATCCTCTTGCCTCAGCCTCTGAAGTCCAGAGGTTACAGTCTTATGCCACCATACCTGGCTAGAAACTTTAAAGAAAATATAGTGTGCCGATCAGTTTATTGTTGCTTTGACAAATATGTGAGAATAATTATTTGAAGGGAGTGAAAGTTTGTTTGGGCTCATGATGTCAGAGGTTACAGTCCATGAAGCAGATCATCATGGTTGATGGGAATAGTTGAACCATACTGCTCACCTTATGGTGGCTAGGAAGCAGAGACAAAGAGAGAGAGAGAGGGAGAGGGAGAGAGGTGTGTGGGTAAGACATATTCTTCAGTGACATAATTTCCCCCAGTGATCCACATTCTCTAATTATGCCCTACTTCCAAAAGTTTCCACCACTCCCAAAATATAGTGATCACCTGGGGAATCAAGTCCTCAACACACCAGTCTATAGAAGGCATTTTATATTCAAATCACCGATAAAGTGTTTACCTAGTAAGTATGAGGCTCAGTATTTGATTTCCAGCAAAACTCCTTCCCCCACTCTCAACAATAATGAAACTTGATGCTTCAAGGAACATGCCACAAGTGTAGTTTCTGGAATATTCCTTTCTCTTTCAATGTGAAGAACTTTACAAGCTCATATATAAAGGAATGACTTTCTTTCCCTGCATGTTGTGCCTGATGAGATTCTCATCATCTTGTCTTTACTGTTTCTTTAGGCAAGTTATTAGTACTCTCTCTGATCATTTTATTATTGATAAAATGATGAGAAGGTAGCATTTTCAATGTCCAACATATTGGACATTGATAATATTTTCTACTTGTACCATACCTTCTGAATAACCATTCTGCATTTAGTCTTCCACCTAATGAGTCCAGCCTCTCCAAGGCACAATTCCCAAACTTTCCTTTCTAGCCTCCCTTGCAGCTAGGTTCTGTTAGAAGGTTCTAGAAAACAGACTAGGCATGAGCATCAATGTTCGACGAAGAGGAGTCACTTTACCCTTGGATTAGGAATGCCTGACCTCTGGTCAGATGAATCATGAGACATAGATCCACAAGAGAAGTGCCAAGGAGGTGGTATCAAGTACCGTTTCATGCTGGGGAGAGGCAGAAAGAGATTTTTCTCTCAGAGGTGGCCATCATAAGATTCAGTATCATGAAATGACTTGCCTGGTAAGACAATTTTAGTGTTCTTGAATATTTTAGCCTCAACATCTTACTATACCACCCTCCTAGACATAAAGTAAGGTAACTAGGAGCCTTTAATTAAATGATGCCTCTAGTTCAGCTGGCTACATTATATTTGTCTGTCTGTTACTAAGTACCTACTATGGCTGTTGTTAGGATTAAATGAGTTGTCTATGGCTATATTCTGAATATGCCCAATCTTGTCTGATCTCAGAAGCTAAGTGAAATTGGGTTTGGATAGTAATTTGATAAAAGATCAAATTAGTTATTCAGGCCAAGTCCTAGCAAGAACTCAAGACTTTTGCTTTTTTGAGTTTTATTTTTTGTTGTTGTTAATTAAAATTTCATATAATACTAATGCATTTGGTACAGGTAAAATATTTCTTTACACGGGTCCCATTGTGAAATAAAGTCCATACAGTACTTCTCTCTATAAGACTAAATGGATCTCTGTGAATGCTTCCTCAAAATGTAGTAGGAGTAACACTAAGAAATCACTCTTTGGCTTCTAAGTGAAGTCAGGACTAAGCTGGGATTCAAGTCAAGATGGAAAATCAACCCTGGACATAGGAGGGAACACTACTCCAGCTCCTTTCAACCCCCTCATGACATTTGCTTGAAAGAGTCCAGCTAAGAGCAGCCTAGACAGGCTTGCTCCTCTCCTGGAGCCTTGAAGAAGAAAGGTAACA
Source organism: Tokudaia tokunoshimensis (assembly GCA_036184795.1). Taxonomy (NCBI): domain Eukaryota; kingdom Metazoa; phylum Chordata; class Mammalia; order Rodentia; family Muridae; genus Tokudaia; species Tokudaia tokunoshimensis. Next base: position 121,093,569 of record BTHU01000004.1, read on the forward strand.
GGATGGCTGCTCTTTGAAAATGCTGAGTTTTGGGGGTGACTCATTCTATAACAAATTCCTGGTACTTGTACAGTTCCCTCTGGCCTTTCAGAATGATGGGTGTGAACTTTTCTATTTGGTCATCACCTCAGCCCTGTGTAGATAGTTGCACCATCATCACTTTGTGTGTGATGAGCATGATGTTGACCACTTCACACTAGATCATGTGACTTTTCTTCTAGATATAAACCAGAACCGAGGCCTCTGGGTCCCTTAGTATGGTACCCTTTTCCTGTGGTCTAGGCCCAGAGAATGAGGTTACACTATATCTCACCAGATATTTTGATCTATTGTTAGAATGTACTGCTGTGTGTAAATGTGTCCTCTACATTATCCTGCATTCAGTTTCAAAACAACCAGTGTCCTAGTCTCTATGTTTTTATTCATGGGATTAGTGTGTTTATACAGCTTTGATCATATAACAACAAATCACCCCAAAACTCAGTAGTTGAGAACAGTAGCTGTTATTCATTACATCTAATTATTTATGTGAGCCAGGAATCAGGAGAAGCTGGGCATGGGTGGTGCATCTCTGTCCCAGTGCCCAGAGTTGCTGAGGCAGGAAGACTTTGTTCACAGTCAAGTTAACCTGGATTATGTAGTTAAGACTGTTACAAACCAACAAATACAAAGTAATTAAGTTGCACACTTCGCTGAGGGGCTGCATCCTGGAATATTACAGTTTTAAGACTGAAGAGATGGCTCAGTGATTTAGACCACTGGCTGCACTTCCAGAGGGAGCTACTCAAAAGGCCAAGAAGGAGACTTGTGTGGAACGACCACACAAGACAGACATCACTATCAGGAGATGACCCTCGGAGGTCACGTTAGAGAGTAGGTACCACATTTAGTATGATTATTCTAAGGATGGGGCAGAATGTTAGAGACTCAAGAACTCAAGGCCATAGTGTTTGTTGTTTATAATAAAGGTTCAAGCTGTGTGGTGGTGGTGCATGTCTTTAATCCTAGCACTTGGGAGGCTGAGGCAGATAGATTTCTGTGTGTTTGAGGCCAGCGTGGTCTATAGAGTGAGTTCCAGGACAGCCAGGACTATACAGAGAAACCCTGTCTCAGAGGAAAAAAGAAAAGGTTGAAATGGAGGTATATATATCTTCATAAAGTTCTTGAAAATGAACAAATGTTGGTTTGTAACAGTCTTAACTACATAGCCTAGGTTCACTTGACTGTGAACTCAAAATCCTCCTGCCTCAGCAACTCTGGGTACTGGGATGTTGCTGTGGAAGTATGGGGTATAGGGTGGTCAAACCAAACCGGAAGTCTCACTTTCTTTGGTCAGAAATAAGTAATGGCTGAAAAGTTTTCTGTAAAGTGTCTTTATTTTTTTTTTCTCCTAAAGTTGATGGGTAAGATGAATTCTCCTGTACAGACATGGGAAGTTATGGGTCCTTATTTCACTTGAAAAATATAACTACTAAATTGGTTTTATATAATTTAAAAATGATCAACTAGTCTACCAGGGATAAAGTAATGGTCTTAGCTTGAGCTGTTATGGCTTGAATATGAACCACCCCATCTGTGTGTTAGACGTTTGCTTTCTTTACAGAAGTGATTGGATCCTGAGTATCCTGACTTTGCTCTCCAGCATGAATCTGCTTCCTGGCTTGTGGACAGTGGCTGTCTTCTTATCCTCTTTACAAGGTTCTTCTTGCCTTTCTCTCTCATTCTCTGCAGAATGTGAGATCACACCTAGGGCCTTGGTATAAGGCATTTCCTACGGTAAACTCATCCCATCATGGGAGCCCCACTCACCCTCATTAATTCATACAAATCTATGTATCTTCCTAGATCCTGCCTCCAGATTCCATGACATTGGAGGTTATAGTTTTAATGTATGAACTTGGGTTGAACATGAAGATGAAGTCTATAATAATTATGTATACTCTAACCAGTGTGTTACTTTCCAGTACTGCAAGAAACTATCTGAGGTAGGAGACAAAATTAAAACACATGTTTTCAGGCCAGGCCTTGTGGCTCACACCTTTTATCCTAGCACTTGTGAAGAAGAGGCAGGTGGATTTCTGTTAAGTTTGAGGCTAGCCTGATCTTCATAGATGGTTTCTGGCCAGCTAGAGCAATATAGATAGACTCCGTATCAAAAACAAAAACAAAACCGCAAGCAAACAAACTCAATACATTGGTTTACTTTGGCTCATGGTTTTCAAGGGTTTGGCCCAAGACTGGTTAACCGCATTGATTCTGAGCTGTGGGGAGGCAGCTCATCGTGGTGAGAGCACATGGAGAAACCCGAAGTCTCTCACCTCATGATGGGAAAGGGGGTGGAGGGAAAGGAGGAGGAAAGATATCATTGTCTCACAGTCCCCTTTGAGGGCATGTGTCGAGTGAGCTAAAACCTCCCAGAAGCCCCACTTTAAAGCTTCAACCACAGCCTAACATCACCAGCTGGGAACCTAGTCTTTGACCCAGAAGCCTTTGCAGCACATTCCAGATCCAAGTGTGATATTGGCTTATTTCAGTTTTGGAAATTTATCCACAAAAATAAAAGCAGCCACATGCCAGGGTCTAAGTGCAATAGAGTATTATGCAGGAGTATTGTTACAGGGAACGCTGGAGACCACCGGAATGTTTATACGTGGGCCAAGGAAATTAAATTCCATATGGAGGAATAATATGCAATCAGCCAGCATGATGAAATAGAGGCATGTGCACCCATGACATAGGAAATCTTTTTTGTTGTTTGTTCTTTGTTTTACGAGACAGCGTTTCTCTGTGTTGCTCTGACTGTCCTAGAACTCACTTTGTAGATCAGGCTGGCCTTGAACTCAGAGATCCACCTGCCTCTGCCTCCCAAATGCTGACATGCACCATCATTACATAGCAACATGGTAAATCGTATAAGAACATTAGAGTAACATATAATATATAATGTTTTGGGTTTTTTTTTTTTTTTGCTATTTTTGCACAAAATAAAAGATGGCATCTGTGTGTGTTTGTGTGAATCTGGAGAGAAAACTTTCAGAAAGAATTTAATAACCTGCTTACCATTTTCAGGGAGAGGGGAAATGGAATAGGGACGAAAATAGAAAAAATATAGTGTATCCAGGGTATCATGCATCCATACTGTCCTTTCATTGTGATCTCAGTGATGTTAAGTGAACAAACAAACATTCCTTGATTAAGAAGTTCCTGTTTAAGTCTTCCTACTGCCATTCATCTTTGGCTTTCCTGAAATGAAGGTGACGAAATGCTCCCAAAGGAAAGCTTGAGGGGTCACCATTTCTAAGGTGCAAGGAGGACAGAATGGGTTGCCAGTGTTTAGGAGGAGAGCTGATGCTGCCTCTCAAACCATTGGTGAAAAATGTGCTGCAGAGCTGCAGTAGCTCCGAGGGAGGGAGGGGGTGTCTCACAGAGGCCCTCGGGTCCCACTTAGCCTGGCAGCGTTTCTTGGGGAATATTGATCAAAAGTGCTCACCTCTATCATGTGAGGAGCATAATGCAGTCTGTGAGTATTCATGGAAAAAAGCTTTTCTTGGCCAGGCTATTTTCTAAAGTCAAAAAGATCCTTTCAGGATCCGTAATAGCCATCCCTCCACACTTCACACCCTCAGTGAAAAGCACACTCCAATTTTCAGACCCTAGGACCCCACGCCGAGGAGGAGGCTGTGGAGCAGGACCTATTCATGTAAAATAGTCTGTCAAACTCAATGAGCATTTTGCCTGAGGGAGAGGGGGGATACATGTGAGATTAAAACTTCCACCTGGACACGCAGGAAAAGACATCTTTGTCTCTGAGATCAGTTCATGCATTTGTTCTTTCCTAAATGTCTTAAATGGAACTCTCAGTCACATACATAATAAAGCCAACTATGGAAGGCAGCATATTGGTGTGATAGTAAACCTGTGTTTTTCATGTCTGACAAGTATTTTCTAGTTTCTCTGACTTTGGCAGAATTATATACATTATTTTTTAATTTACCTGTTTGCTTGCACACACACACACCCTTCCCTCTCTAGTACTAGAGACCAAACCAGGGACCTCGTGCATGCTTGGCAAGTGTTCTATCACATCTAGCACAGCAACGTAAACCCTTACCATTCTCATATTATCCAACTTAATTTAGACCGATAGGGACTTAGGTATTAAAATATTTTTCTTGTAAAGTTCAAACCACCAGAAAGAAAAAGAAAGAAGGAAAGAAACAAAAACATGATGCAATCCGAGCAAGTTCTTTTCAGTGACTCTTGCAGGGGTGTCATTTCCCATGGGTCCCTGCTGTGGTATTGCTGGCCAGCTTCTTTGGAGCACGTGTGAAAACACCTTTGGGCAGGGAGTGTGCCAGCAACGCACACGGCCTTCCCGTTGGACCATCAGGTATGCTGGAGAGATGTTCCAGCAGCTCCAGCATGTGGAAAATCCAGCCCTCGGAAGCAAGTCCCTCCACTTGCTGGCGGTCCATCCCTGGGGTGTTCAAGAACCTCGGTGTCTTTGCCATTGTTCCCTTGAATCCTTACCTGCTCTCAAGAATCTTAAATGCTCTTAGGAGGCAATCACAACTGTGATCACATGGTAGCAAGTACTAGACGCCATGTGGTTTTTGGACTCCAGAAGGTGGGAACGAACTTCCAGGGTGTGACTGACCTGCCTGGGCATTGCTCCAAGCCTGCAGCCTTAGTCAGGATTTCTATTTCTGCACAAACATCATGACCAAGAAACAAGTTGAGGAGGGAAGGGTTTATTCAGCCTTTGCTGTTTATCACCAAAGGAAGTCAGGACTGGAACTCAAGCAGGTCAGGAAGCAGGAGCTGATGCAGAGGCCATGGGGGGATGTTTCTTACTGGCTTGCTCAGCTTGCTTTCTTATAGAACCTAAGATTATCAGCCCAGAGATGGCACCGGGGCCCTCCCCCCCCCCCCGTTGATCACTATTGAAAAAATGCCCCACAGCTGGATCTCATGGAAGTCTTTCCTCAAGGGAGGCTCCTTTCTGTATGATAACTCCAGCCTGTGTCAAGTTGACACAGAAAACCAGCCAGTACACCTGCCTTGGTACCAGATCTTTCTTTTCAAAGTCTATCTTTTTTTTTTTTTTGGTTACGGCCTGTGCAATCTCTTTCCAGGAAAGTGCTATCTGGTGGCTTTTGAATTCCCAGTAGGGGTTGGTTCCAAGTGCTCTTTTTGTATGTGACAGAGAGGTCATATTTCTGGCAAACGAGATCCTCCCAGTGCCAAAACCTTGCTGTGTTCAGCCTGGTTCCTAGGAGAGTGACTCAAGGTGGCCTCAGATGTGGACTTAGGAATACCCTCACAGTGGCCAAACTACAGCAGGTGGAAAACTACATTGTTCAAGGAACAGTCTGTGGACTGGTTAAGGACAGTTATTGGTGCTGAGCAGAGGTGTCACTAAGATGTGGGAAATTGGAGACAGCTCCTGGCTGGAGCCCCAGTCAGGCTGTATGAGAGCCAGGGAGGCAACATCTTCAGGCCTCATTTTTCCTTTTTTTAATCAGCAGAGGTGGATGGAGAATGGGGTAGGTGCCCCCAGCTGTAGACCAGGGGGTTAAAGAACCATATATGTAGAGAAGTTTACTTTCTGATCTTTTCTCACAACCCCTGTGGGTTTTCTTGAAAATGAAACACAAAACCACATCCATTCATAGGAAGAAGAGCAAATGAGAATAGCACTACTTAATATTTCTGTTTCTATTAAGTGGCCTTGGCTTAAATGACGCACAAAGAACCACACAACGCATGTGTGTATAGAAGTAAACACTGTAAATGTAGCTATCTTCTCACTAGGAAATATTCTATTTGAGGAAACGGAAGAAACAAACTTTTATTTGCCCTGGAACACAAACAAAACCCCTATGACTGCATTCTTCTAATAGTGGTCCTTTCCATTGGAAGTTGAACTCTATGACAAGGCCTGAGGCCCCACAGGGGTATTAATGAGGGTTTTCGAAGATGACTCAGTCTCTTACAGGAAACATGGTGCCTTATAATCAACATCTTCCCATCTTTTTGCTATAAGAAAGTAATCTTTATGAGACGATAGCGACAACAGCCTTTATGTTTCAAGTGTTCATTTCCGTATCTGAAAGGCATCACAATGTGGCCCTAGAGGAAAGCCCCCTGTGAATCCTGGAAGGCCATCTGCTGAGCTGAAAGGTTAGCAAGAGGGAGGAAGTCAGTTCCAAGGGGCAGATGTGGAGCAGTGGCCACCCGGCTCCACAGACACATTTGGACTGGACTGCCTTCATCACCATCAGCGGGGCTCCTCTGGCTCCCCAAATGATCCTTGGGCATCCATCACCTTCTGGGTAGCTTGAGGGATGTAGATGCCTTAGTTCTATCCTGGGAGGAAGTGAGGCAGGAATCTGAATCCTTAGAGGAACCTAAAATGATTCATAAGGCTGAGAAGTACTGTTTCTGATTTGCAGGGCTTGTGTTGTTCCTAGAAGGAACTATGTACATGAGCTCTTGATTATCAGTTAAGCTAAAACAAGTCAGGTCAATTCAGGCTCTGCTTTGCACCTGACCTCCCAGAAAACATCAGGATGATCCTTTCTCAGGACACAAACATGCTCTGTAAGTAATGGGTACTCAGCAAGCATTGGCTACAGAAACAAGTTGAACGATCTTTACAAACTTGGTTGTTCAGCATTTTGAGAATTCACTACTGTCTGGAACATGGGGTGGCCCAGGATTCTCTCAGAGACCATGGGATAGGATGTAGTGTGATTGCTGAAGTTCCGAGGAAGGAAAAACAATACCTGACTTCAGCCACGGTAGAAGGAGTCTAAATTACATGTTGTAAAATATGTAATTTTTACAAAGTCCTCAAATATTCCATACTCCTTAGGGGCGGGGGCTCTAGTTAGTACAGGAGGCTGCCTAGAAAAGACAAAGCAGGGGCAAAGGTCATGTGAGGCTCCATACCAGTATAGACCACCCTGGCCCGCTCGTGCCATTATAAAGACGGGATGAGTCTAAGTAGGTGAGAAGGCAGATGGAGGACAGGGGGTTTGGAGAAACCACATATGTGGAGAAGGTTGTGAACATCAGAGGCTGCATCAGAGGCTGCAGGTCTTCTGGCAGCTGGATGTTAGCGTTCCATACTGTAAACCATGAAGTAATTCACCATGAGCACGCATAAGCTCTCTGAATGGTATCAACTACCATACTGGTCACCTCTGCCAGCTTTGGTTTACAGAATGCTTTTGAATAGCTTTGTTCAACAAAAAAATCAAATCGACATTTTTATGAGATGGTGCGATAAACTTTTATTTTTCTACAAACTATGAGAATGTCAGAAACATGCAGCACCTAGGTGCTGTGTTTCCCATTCATCAACTCATCACAGTAAATCAGAAGGAAAAAGAGCAAGCTTGGGTTGAGCGGCACCATTATGGAGCTAAGTGTTCTCCCAGCATGGTTGCCTTTGTGGAGTGTGTCCCTAGTGCACATGTACACTACTGACAAGATGGAGCAGGTTTGGAGGTTCCCCCAACCACACACCCCTCAGAACAACCTAGTTGTGCAGCATTGGGAAGTTAAATAACAAGAGACCTCAAAACAATCAAACGACATGCTATAACTTAATTTATCATCTCTATCAAATTTTCCCCCTATTTACACATACTAAATATCGTAGACCTGAAACTAAGGAAATGTTTGCTTACGATGTATGTCATATACATAGAAACTGGGTGCAGATGCAAGGATGGGTCTCTGGATGAGTTTCCCTTAGATGTGACATCCCCTTTAATAAGTATGGAGTGATATAGCTACATATAGGACACACAGGAAGGTTTAGAGGGTTCATCAAACCTCCACCACAAGTCGGTGGAGAAAAGGAAGGGACACCTGAGGACAGTCAGGAAGACAGGGTTTGCATGGCTCTCTGGAGCTGTGCGATCTCCTTTATAAGGCTAAGGGTCCTACTAAACAGCCATGTGGCAGAGGCAGAGTCCATTCCTGGGGAACTTCCAGCTTGGCTGCTGGAGACACTGTAAAAGTCACTCACCAGGCTACATTTCTTTTCTTCAGTCTGCTGAAGGTCTGGCTATTTTTAAAAAGTCCTAATTTTGTGGGGTTACTATTTTTTTTTTACAGCATGAAAGTCTAATCAACAAGACTATAAACATCAGTTTCCCTCTTTATGGATATCCGGAAGTCAGCATGTGGAGAAAGGCGGGTACTGGCCAGGCCCTGCAGGAGCCCAGAGTCTTACCACACTTTATGGTAATTAGGGACACTTTTTATCACAGATGGCTGACCTACTAATACTAATGTGATGAGTGGCTCTCGGGAGGGACTCACCAGATGAGTGACCCTTAGCAATTTTGCTAAAAGACATTTATTATGAAAACATAATATTTGCTTTTCTAACTGACAAAAAGAAACACCGAACTTGATTATTTCAATTTTCCACCCTAAATAACAAGAGTTGCTGAATGCAATCAAACATGGTTGCCAGAGTCCCTACTCTCCTGCTCTTAGGTCTCTAACCATAGTCATTACCAACCCAAGACCCATGGACTAAATAAATAAGTAAAACATAAACAGACATAAACTGTTGCTGTCAACCTGGGTGTGGGGTTGGTAAAATCATTAGGTTACAAGAAGTTCAAATTATTTGCTACCTCCAATTGAATTTCTCACTCCAAGTCTGAGGGCTTGTGAAAGCAAATGAAATTATGAACAGACATCTGTGAGTTAAAGAGGTCCTCTGGGACCTGGGTTGTGGCCCTGGGTTCTGTTATGACTGAAAAAGATGAAAATGAAAGACTTCCAAAATGACAAGAATTCCACAACAGGGGTTTATGGCTCCTGAAGTTAAGTGTTCCTGCAGAAGCTACGTTATGACTGACTGCTTCAGGGGCCTTTAGTGCTCAGGACTTGGGAGGTGCTTTCTACAGGAGCTAGGTCTGGGTACTTTGTGAACACCGAAGTAGCAGTTCAATAACAGAAGTCTGAGCAATACTGGCCACACACATAGACACACACACACACACACACACACACACACACACACACACACACACAGACATACAGACAATGGGTGGGATAAGAGTCAAGGTTTCACTGACACATTGGGAAATGGTATGACAGTCTATTTCCCTTCTATCACCATTAACCTCCCAATAAGTGAGCATCCTGGATCCTTAGAAATCAGCACAGAAGGAATAGGGCCCTTTTTTCTCCTTTGCGAGGTCCTGCTCTCTCTATGATCTTTAAGCAGCTCTCCAGGTGCTTCTGTCTGTGGGCCTGGGATGAGAGGCTGTTGAGTTCCCTTCAGGGCAGGAGGATGAATTCTCCCTGCAGTGGGAAGGTGATCCTAGAATGTCTCACTCTCAGAATTCTCACTCACTACAAGACTGAGTATGGCTTCTGACTCCGCTCCTTTCTCTACCAAGGTCAGTAGCAGCCATATCAGCTCTGTAGTAGATATAAAAAAACTGGCTTCTCTAGGGAATGGTCACTGATGAGGTGGGTGAACAGGCTCAGAGAAGTGACCAAGCAGGCTAGGAGTAGTAATGTGTGTGAGATCAGAGAGCGGAGGAAGGTAGAGACGTGGCCACATCCGGGACACTCTTCCCCATGCCTGAGTCCCTTGAGTTTATCCTCTACGGCTGCTTTCCTGCTTTGAGTGAAGGGCTCATCTAGGTATGTGTGCTGGGAATGGCACGCACGTCATGTGGCAGGACCATGCAGCAAGGGATGGCCTCTGATGCATTTTCTGTTTTCATCTGAGGCAGAGCAGGGAATGAAGCAACACTAGAGCTCTGAGACAGCACCAGAGCCAGGACAGAGGCGTGGGGGTGGGGTGTGTGTATATGAGGTGTGTGTGTGTGACCACGCAGAATTCTTCCCTGTGAACGCTTAGGTGCTGGATTCTAAGGTCCAAGATGTCTATGTCCAGTAAGGGACACATTTAACTCCTTCCTTCCTTCCCATTCCTAATAGGCACAACAGACCTTCCTTAGAGCCAATATATAAAATTTGATTCGTGTGTGTGTGTGTGTGTGTGTGTGTGTGTGTGTGTGTATAAAAGGATCAAATCTATTGCCTGGAATCTGTTACCTTAAAACTCATGTGACAAGTACTGTTTCTGAGGCCTGTCTTGGACGCTAAACAGCAGGCAGGAGGAAGACTGCAGATGAGCTTTCAGGGGCGATGGACACAATGGGGGTGTTGGTCAGCCCTGGAGCTGGAGTAGGCACTAATCTTGTGTGTTGATGTGTGTGGTGCTGGGCTGGGCTGGGCTGGGCTGGGCTGGGCAGGGGTACTACCCATCTGCTTAGTGCTCTCATGTGGATACTCCCATATTTTTATGTGTGGTCACCCCCTACCCCCTGCTCGCTCTGTGTGGGAATATCACCGGACAGAACTCTGTGTTATCAGGAGAATCTTAAGTCAGTGGGGCCTCGGCTCCAGGTGGAAAAGGTTCAATGGTGGAGGTGAAACTTCCTGTGGGAAAAGACTCTGGGGACAGCCAGTTTCCATGATGATGAAATTTTGAGTAAACTATAAATCCTAACATAAGGATTAGCAGAATCAGTATGGAGGAAATTCCTCCAACAATTACACAGTTGTTTTGTCAGCCCTTTGGGGAATCAAGCTTGGGTGTATAAATGAAAGGAAAGTGATTCTGTGATACAGACAAGTGCCCTTTGCCCTTTCCCTGTGGGCCCTGAACCTTTTGCTACTGTATTCTGCCTAGAGACTTCAGGTATCTCCATTGCCCACATGACAGCAGTTTGTTCCTGGTTGATGGTGACTTTTTCTTTTCTTCTTCTGATGCCCAAGGTTTGGTGAGATTCCAAGACAAGAGGGACACAGCCTTGTTTGAAGGTTCCACACAAACTAGATCACCTCTGACCTTGGGCCTACCATGGGAAGGCTTGCTGCACATGCTGGCACAGTGGCGGTTTCCTGAAGTCTGGATTTTGAGGGTTTGGGGGAAATCAGGGGAGTCTTGCCTCTCTCTTCCACAGGGAGGATTTTCTTGGGTCCATGCTCAGGCTGGAGGTCAAGATCCCTGCAGAGGAAGCAGAGAATGGCCACATTATAGAGTCAATGAGATTCTCTGGCCACACACTCCAGGAAGTACAAACAGTGCTCAGAAGACAGGGAACTTGGTCGCTGGGAAATGGGTTTGAAGTCCTCCCTGCCCAACGGTGTGCCAGGCAAGGATGTTTGTTGAATGTAGCAAAAAAGATATGCCACTCCTCTTAGTGTTTGCCCTGGGCTCTTCTATAACATAAAAGAAAGCACGGCTCTGTGGATCTTTGATATAAAATCAGCCTTTCTGGCTAGTACAGAAGTAAGGAATGAGGAGAAAGGCATCGGATTGCAGCACACTGGAGTGACGGCCATGCAGAAGCCCTGGGCAGAGTCAAGGCAATGCTGTGTTTCTGGGATCCCAGCATGTTTACACTTTGATATTTCACACGAGGTACTACTCACTTATTCCCTAAAGGGCCTAAGACTAGAGGTCAGGCCTAAATTGCTTGTCTGAATGAGTCAGGTGAGCATGCAGCTATTTGGCACTAGAGGGAACAGGAATAAAATTAAAACTGCAGCTCTGTACTCTTCCCATCCCCAGGGTGGCTGTCAGGGAGCTGGGGGGGGGGTGGATACAGGAATGCCTGCTGCAACACTCAGCCACTGTTGCAGCGTCGCTGGCCTCCTGAGGGCCACTCTGTGAACGAGAGGATCCTTTCGTCACCCTCCCCCTTGTAATATATTTTTAAATGTTCTAAGCTTCCCTGAGTGGCTGCTGCCTAGAACAAACCTCAAAAGCAGGACTCCTGCAGTCTCCTCCCTATGGGCATCTCCTCTTGAACTATGGCCTTTGAAATTATCATTACTAGTGTTAGAAATTTATTTAGGTTATTTTGTTTGTTTGTTTAAATGTCTTCTGGCCTTGTCCTATCCTGGGGAAGAGCTTCTGAAATTAATACTTAAACGTTCCCTTGACCCATGGAGACACTTCTATCTCATGCACTCTATGGTTTTTCACTTTCAGATTCCACAGACGGACTCTCCCTCTCCCTCCCTTCTAGGCTCAGTGGGGCTGGTGGACAGAGAGGTCCTGAGCCCTTTTCCTATTGGTTTCCTCATCAGAAACAGGCTACTAAGGGTGGGGTTAGCTCTGCTAGATGTGGCCACCCAAAGATCAGTGTTGGTTTTAAGTGTGCGTTGGCTTTGCCTACATACACGTCTGTGTGCTACTTGGTGCTCGCAATTACAGACAGCTGTAAGTTGCCATGTGGGCGCTGAGAGTTAAGGCCTGGTCTTCTGAACGAGCACTTCATGCTCTTCACTGCTGAGCATCTCTCAGCCTCCCCCAAGGACCAGGCTTTTAAGGCCATCTCTCCCTCTCCTGGCTGTTGGGACTGAGCAGGAACATTCGACGAGGGGCAAAAGGCAGTAGGGGAAACCTGACTGAACCTCACAGAAGATTCTGGTTTGAAATACCACCCACTCTGATCACATCAGTTAGAATTAAGAAGCCAAAAAGGAAGAAAAGCAAGTCAGGAAATGCTTAAAGATAGTAGGCAAAGGAATGAAGCCCGTGCTCATGTTTGGTCAGAAGCAAACATTTTAACCGGTACCCTGATCCCCCTCTACCAAGGATGACTAGGATAGTTGGGTCACAGCTTGAGCTCCTACACGGTAGTGTCAGTTGTGCCAGTGAGTAAACCTGAGCCAGCATTTCAAAGCTCTGCAAACAAGGGGCTTGTACACCTAAAGGCAGAGAGTAAAGGCACGCCAGGATCCAGTGCACCCATGACTCATGCATTCCTTCAGTCCTGGGATTTCTGTGGGCACACCTTAATCCTGCAGTGGCTCCCCGTGCCCACTGATGCTCCCCATGATGGATGCAGAGGCAGTAGCTGTAGAATGCATATGTGAGGCTCAAAGGACAAGGGCTGCCTTCTCGATACAGTGCCTATACTTGCAAGCTGTGGACAGTGCTGCCCCAGCTTGGCTTCTGCTGGGGATGGAAGCTGTGACTTACTCAAAGGACATTTGGACTCTATTTTACCTCTGCCAGGGCAGGTGCAGGAATATATGGGAGAGGGGCCTCTAAATACAAATCTTTGCCCCTAAATTCCTACTGGGAATGGACCTTACAATTCTGTTTTACCCCTTTCTAACTAGAGAACTTGTGTTCTGTAGATCCTATCACCTTTGAAGGCTGATGTAAGTTAGCTACTGGGACCGGTCTAAAGCCATGGCTGAGAAGAAGAGAAAGGGTAGCTGGGCTAGATCACTGAGTCACTATAGTGGGCATCTGCACATCTAGCCAGAGGCTATGGAAGGCTGCTGGGTTACGAAGGTGTCCTAGGTGAGCTACTTCTGTTTGGGTTGGGACCACTGTAGGAACATGGTTAATAAATGACAACTTTCTCTTTTGAGTAGATCTATCATAGATGCTATCCAGGCATCTCCTGCCTGTGAACTGCAAAACCAGTAAAACCAGACCATACTGGAGAGTCGCTACCCAGTCCTGCAGTGGTGGCTGTCACCCCTCTGAGCTCTCTGTGCTGGGAGGCCACACCTGCCATCTCAGCTCCTTCAGCATCCTAGACTGTGGATGCAGGGGTTCGCCGCCCTCTTCACTCGCCCAGCTTTTGTCTGCTTCTTTTCCTCCAGCTGCTCTATTCAGCAGCCCTCCTTGCCGACCTGCCCTCCCTGTGTGGAGGCCTTGGCCTTTGGAGGCCTCTGCTAAGGCAAGCAGTCAAAGGTTAGGCCAGCACGTGCCTCATCTTATCGGCTCATCTCAATATCCTGCTTCTCCAGGCTTGGTCAACAACAACAACAATGGAGGGGTGCGGAGGTCCTGTACCCACGGCAGCCCCTACACAAAGGGGAGGTGACAAAGACATTTTCCATGATGGCAGGTGTTGGTATCAGATTCCGCCCAGAGTGTACTCACAGAAGAAAGGCGGGCAAAACTGGGCTCCACAGGCAGCACAGACATGTAGGGGCAGGAGAGCGGGCAGGGTCCCTTGGGAGGAGACAGGAAGCAGGCAAGGCAGAGGCCAAAGAAGGAGAGTGGGTATGTAAAAGTCAACTAAGGGTTTGGCAGGGGTGGGGGAACCCACCAAAGTTAGACTTACCTTGCTCAAGTATCGTAATGAGACCAGTACGTATTTTAATCTGAAGGGAGAAAAGATAAAAATCCAGTGAATGAGAGGATGGCACGCCCCCAGTGGCAGCTTGGTAATGAGACACACAGCTGATAACATAACACATGTATCCCCCAGCTGCACCTAGTCCTAAAGCCTCGTGCATCACTCCTGAAAGTTCACTTCAACACTCACTTGATGGGACCAAATGCCAGTTGGTGCTGTGTTCACAACTGAGTCCTGAGAAGCATGCAGACTTGAGGGAAGATCTCAGCTTTTGATTCCTTATGGCAGGTCCCTATCACCCGCTCCACTCCATCTTACTCTCTATACATCCACATGCACCCTGTTTTTGCTTTCAGAAAGCAGTTTTCTACCCCAACCTCCCTTCCCTAACTCTCCTGAATTCTAGATAGGTAGGCTCCTATTGAGGCTGAACATTAGCAGAGACACAAAACATTGTGCACATTGCTATAATTGTAAACTCAGACTCTGCTGATCTCATCTGCCAAGGCTGGCACAGTGACAAGAGATTTTTCTAATACCATTTGGTCATTCTTTCTTTATGCCTCTCTGAAGGAAGTGTGTGCATATACTTCTATGAAGTTTGGTTTTCTAAGCTACTGATGAACACCCAGTACTTGGGGTGGGAAGCCACAATCCTTAACTAGCCCTGGATGACCAAATAGCAGTTCCTTGTCCTACTGTGAACTTGGCTCCTTCTCCATGTGAGGGCATGAGCAGCTCTGTCTGGGCTTAGTAGGTCCTTAGACATTAATGCAACTTTCTAATTTTCTTGTTTTTCCAGTGTGCCATATTGCAGGGCTCCATTTCATCTAATGGAAGATGGCAAGCAGAGAGTGCCTGTGTGCATGGGTCTACCTTGAGTAGAGAGCCTCAGGTTTTCAGAGCCACATCCCTGATGCCCTCCAATGTGAGAAGAGGCTCTTTATGAAGAGGACCCTTGATCTCACTCTCCTGCACGCGCCCCCCCCCCGAATCCCCCCCCCCCGCCGTTATGCTATGCATACAGGCCCTTGATTGGTAGAAACCCAGAAAGCAGATGGTGCTCTAACAATGGAAGACTTGTTTGTAATTGCTGATGAGGACCGGTTTGCTCCTCTCCTGAGGGTCCCCAGACACAGCCTAGTGTGGTGTGCTGGCCCACAAAGACTATCTCAGTAACTGCCAATCCATGGTTGAATTAAGGCAATGCATAGGCAGAGGCAGTTGGAGGCTGCCTTGATTATTCCATAGGGCTCAGATGTCACCTGCTCTTGACATGCAGGCAAGACTCTTGAAGGGAGAGCTCCCAGTTGCTGGGACCAGGGAATAGGCTGTAGCTCTTAGTACAATATACAACCCCAGGGGTTAGAACACATACTGCTGGAAGAGTCCAGAAGAGAGAGCACTGAGCGTGGAGATAAGGAATTAGAAGAGACTGGGAGGCACACGATGCCTCGGTGAAAGAGGCACAAAGTACGATTTTTTTTCCATCTTTCCTTTTATCAACTGGACACCAGATATGCTCTGAATACATTCTATGCTGTAGCAAAGGATACAACAAACAAAAGCCTTGCTTTGGGGGCTATAGCAGATGGTGGGGGAGGTAGAGAACACAAATAAGTGGGCACACATATTTCTGTGGTATCCTAAGGGAGAGTCAAGCTAAGAAAGGAAAGTCTTGAGAGGCTCCATGGTGACTTGAGAGACGCTGTACTGCAGGGTTATAGTGTGTCTTGAATAAGAACTCATGCTTGGACATCAGTGGTGCTGGGACATCAGCAGCCAATTCCTTTACATGTAGGAGCACCTGGAGAGAGATTCCTGGAGAGACCCTTTCAGTCTACCTCAGACACTAGGCAGCCCGGTTATAGCCAGGTGGCAGCTCATACATAAGAGTTTGAGTCTGGGGAAGAATCCAGAGGCCATTTCCAGAGAAGTGTTACACTTTTTGGTGTTGCGTGACTTCTTTGATATTCTGGATATCAACAAGGGTTTTCTTTTTAAATTCAGAAATAACCAATATAGTTGAAGGTTTGTATTCTTTGCAGGTCAACCTGAAGTTGCTATTTGAGAACCTGTCTGTCTTTGTAGGGCATGCTTCTCTCATCTGCAAAGGAGTGCAGTTTGAAGCAAGCTTCTTATATTTGAGGAAAGCCTGCTGTCCAGCATTGACACCTGGGGTAAATGTGGGCCAGGGCAGACAAGATATGTGGCTGCCTCTCCCCATATCCTTGTTACTGAACAGTCAGTGTGAAAATGATTAACTGGCTCAAGATAATTAGGAAAGAGAATGATTTTGAGAGTTGGCATGGGTGAGGGAGAAAGACTGGACCAGGGTTCCAGCTTTAGGCAAGTGCTAACTATTCTCCCAGCAGGAAGGCAGGCAGAGGAGGATCAGAGCCCTGACAGGGTTATTCAGACCCCTTGGAATGGCTCTGAGGAGGGGAACAGGTGCAGGCAGTGGATGGGGAAGCCTGCACATGCAACTCAACACTGGCAGACCAAGACCGGTGGGGATTTGCCAGCCTAATTAACATCTCCAAATGGCCAAGGATGGCTTCCAGTATTTCCAATCCAGCAGCAGTGGCTATGTCCTGGCTCCAGGGTTGGCTTCTCCTGCTTGGTTGTTGGTCTTGCCCATCAACTTTGGTTCTGAATCAGAAAGCCAGGACAGCTGGAGCAACAAGCATGGGGGAAGAAGAAAGCACCTGAACTTGCACTGTTTGCAGGCACACTTGTGTCAGGGACTTAGTAAACAGTTGGGACTTTAAGAGGAACTACTGGCAATTTTCTTTCTTGCCCAAATATTATGTGAGCTTAGGAACTCAATGTACACATGAATGAAATTATCCAGGTATAATCATGCTAATAAAATAATTTTAAAAAACACAATAAATGCATTGCTAAAGAGATGGCTCAGTAGTTAAGAGCACTGTCTGCTCTTTCAGAGGTCCTGAGTTTAATTCCCAGAAACCACATGGTGGCTCACAATATCTGTAATGAGATCCGATGCCCTCTTCTGGTGTGTCTGAAGACAGTAGTTACAGTGTACTCATATAAATAAAATAAGTAAATCTTTTTAAAAAACACAATAAATGCTACATCATGAAGGAACTTTGAAAACATGTTATGTGAAAGAAACCATGTCATCATATCACCTGGTTGCATTTATATGTGTAGAATAGGTAGAGGCAGAGAAATGAAGGTGGATTAGTGGTTTCACAGGACCGAGGGTAAGGTTTGTGGAAAGAATGAAGACTACGAGTGTGCTTTACTTTATTTCTAGGGGAAATGAAACATTCTAGAATTAGTCTATGGAGACAGTTGTACAATCTGTGAAAATACTAGAATTATCAATTGTTTAACTGCATAAATTGTATGATATGTAAATTATATCTCAATACAACTCCCCCCACCCTTTTCAAAGTTTTCTTTTTTCCCTTTGTATGGTGGGGATTGAAACCAGTGTGCATGGAGGTTAAGTATTTACCACTGAATTATACTTCCCTCCCAATTTATAAAACAAGGCAGAACAGGACAGAAAGTGGTCTGAGAAATATTCTGTACTCTCCATTCCAAAAGCAACACCAGGATGACTTCAAGATTTAGGGAGAAAACCCACTAGTGAACCCAGGAAGAAGGGAGCAGGGTAGTGATGAGGCCATGTGGATGTCACCAACAGCTCCTGAGCTGAGCCGCTCTATTGACTTCACAGCACCCTCAAAGCTAGAACATATCCTGCAGGTGACACCCTACTTCTAGTGCCCAAGATTGACTCTAAGATGTCCTGTAACTTGAGTTCAGCTTTCTTAAAACAATTCAAGAGTGACTTGCTTAGGGAGGGGCTAAGAGTATTCTCCCTCTGTGCTCCCTGGGTTTGGGGTCTGTCACTCATGACTGTATTTCTTTTAATTCCCTGATAAGCAACAGCTTAAAAAAAATGTAGCAGTTAGGTCTGTGGACATTTCTGGGATAGCACTGCACTGTGAGTCCTAGTATGTTCTGAAGTATCCAAGGAAACATCAGAGGAGCAATGGAACTCCTTCATGGTTTTATTGATAGAAACAGTCCCCTTGGAGCTGGGGTGAAACTGGGGATATGGTCCTGTGATGGATTACTTATTCAAAGTGTATGAGTCCTCAGACCCAACGTCTAACACCAAACACATGAGCAAACAAAGAAAACACCCCTGCTGTCTTTAGACAGTCAGGAGGCAGTATGGGCCTGGGATCAGGGCTTTGTCTACTGGAGCTCTTGCCATGCACTCCATTGAAGTTGGGAGCAGACAATCATTCAGTTCACCTTAGTTACATTTCTCGGGTGTGTGGGTCAAAGGAGGAGAGCATTTGCTACTGGTACCACAAGTTGCCCAGGCCATAAACCCAACAAATTAGTCCTTTCTGCCTTTGAGGGGAATGCTTTGCTTTTGGTACAATAAAAGGGTTCCTCTTGGTCACATGTTTGCTTACTCCTGTGGATTTGTTCCAACACAATAGGTGCCCAAAGGCAGGGTCCCTGAATGGGTCGAGAATGAGTCTTGTCTGGGACAGAAAGACTTAAGTGCCAAGCCCAGATCTTGCCATGCTCAGGCAGCCACATGATATGAAAACACCTTTCCTCAGTTCTTCACCTGACAAGGAGACAAACCCTCCTCCCAAGGGTAGAATGTGTGGAATGTGCACAGAAATGGCCTGTTGTAAATAGCAACTAAAGTCTGGGTCGTGTTCTGCAGACCTTACCCTATTGTTCTGAGATGGGGTCTTGCTGCATTCTCCAGGCTGGCCTTGAACTCCTGGGCTCAAGGGATCCTCTCATTTCAGTCTCTCAAGTATCTGGGCCTGCAGGCATCTACCACCACATGAGGCTTTTTGAGTGAGACAGGGTAAGAACCAGTTCCTGTTCCTCGGGTGGCTCTCAGTTGTGGGTTTTCTAGGAATTGGGCACAGTTATTGACATAGCTCTTCAAGGCCAGAGTGAGGTGAATACCTTTATATCAAAGTTCTACCTGTCTCATGTTCACCTTCCTTTCACCCAGGGAGCCAAAATAAGGGACTGCATCCCATGGTACTGTGGTGTGTGGGGTACAGTGCACTCACAGTGAATTTTCAGGAGCGATGTCTCTGCATGGCCACAGCCTTTGCCTGACAGTCACAGTACCACAGGCCTGTTGTGTGCCTGGTGATACAGTGAATGAGGTATTATCTAACGTGTCCTTGCTTCCAGTGTCCAGTCTCTGTACAGAAGCCAGACTGGGCCTTTCAAACTATGATCATACTGTGTTACCCTACTTCTCCAAGAGCTGTCTGTCTCTGATCTTCTGAATCTTCATTCATTGATGGCTCTGTTCTTCCAAGTCCTAGACCTTCACTATTTCCAGGAATGTCAAGAAAGCTCCTACCTGTAAGGGTTTCCCCTGGGTGCTCCCTGCCTGGCTTCTCCATATGCCCCATTTCCTCACCTCCGTCCAGAGTTTTCATTAGTGTCTTATTCCCAGTAAAGCCTTTGCTGACCTATTTCCCTCCTCCCCCCACTGCTTTTTTAATTATTCGAGAATCTCCCATCATGCACCTGGATGGTGCTCACCTCCCAGTCCCCCAACCCCCAAAAAACCCTAAAAACAAACAAAACAAACAAGTCCATTTTGTGTTGTCCATGTACTCACTGGAGTGTGGTCAATCCCCTAGTGGACAGTCCTACAAAGGAAGGTGAGTCTTTCTCCACCAGTGCCCCCCCAACACGACCACCCCCAAAAGCCACTCTCTGTGGAGAGCTGTGCTGAAGCAGGCCTCACATATGGAGGCAGACAAGGGGCTGACGGGGCCTGTTTTGATGTGCACTTCCACACTGGGGTAGGTTTTCCTCAGTACACTCCCTTGCTCTTATCTCCCATTGCCCTTTCTTGCTTAGCACCAAGGAGCTCCTGATGGCTGGTCCCTTCTCTCCTATCTGGGAGGTAGCCTCAAGGAAGGCAGGGCACCTTTCTGCTTCTCCCACTTCTATGCCTCTCCTATTAAGTCCTTAGGATACTCTTATGGGGGGTGGAGTGACTGTCTGAAACCCTACCCTGTGGGGCTTGTGAGATGCTCCGAGGAATGAAGCTGTTGTCCTGCGGCCCGAGTGAGCTGCAGGAGAGGTGTGGGTACCACCAGGATTCTAAGCTGGCCAGAATTTCAATAGCTCATTGAGACCTCCAGCAGGTCGGGGGAACATAGGTAGGTGGAGTTCATCTGGGATTTTGTCATTTTATATTCTTTAAGTGGTGAAAAAAACAGGCTTTTGGTTATTCTTTCTCTTCCATAATGCCATGAACTTTTTTATATGCCAAGAATTCAATGTTGGCCATATTAATGCTGTAAATTAGCTCCCCTTCCCACCCTTCCTGCTATCTACTCATCCTTTCGCAATATTGACTGGCATGTTTCCCCATTTTCAAAAACATTTTTCCACTCAGCATTCTGTGGGGCTTTAAGAACAAATTTACAGGTTTTTCCCCTGGGCGTCACCCTGAATGTCCCTGGAAGGGACAGCACAAAACACTCCGTCTACCCACTGCACACTCCAACGCCAGCACGGGAGCTTCATTTGGCTTTGCTTTAGTTTGCTCTTTGCTAAGTGGAAATCCGAGCAAAATCATTGAGTCTTCCAGGAAGCCCCAGCTGCTAAGGCTGCACATGGACCACCTGCAAGGACAGATTGACATGAAGGCCACAACTGCCATTGACAAAGAATGTGAGCCTGGGCTGTCCCAAACCCTGGGCTTGTCTCAGTAAAACTGTAAAGGTTATTCTGAATAAGCTTTAATTAAGGTTCATTTCCAAAACTCTGTCTGAGAAAGATTCTTGGTACCTGCTTGCCATCCCTTGGTAACTGCTTCAGTGTCCCCTGAGACATAATTAGCAGTTAGGCGGGAAAGAGATGCCACCTGCACATAGAGTCCTGGAAGGAAGCG
This sequence comes from Tokudaia tokunoshimensis, assembly GCA_036184795.1. Taxonomy (NCBI): domain Eukaryota; kingdom Metazoa; phylum Chordata; class Mammalia; order Rodentia; family Muridae; genus Tokudaia; species Tokudaia tokunoshimensis. The sequence continues at coordinate 121,114,683 of BTHU01000004.1, forward strand.
GGATGGAGCGGCTACAGTATCTCATAAGAAGCAGACACTCTGAGGTGCTTCCACAGACACACATTCTAAACAGCTCTAATATGCCATTATTAGAAGCCTCCCTTCCCATTCTCAGAGGCTATGGACTCAAGTCCCAGCACTGATCAGGGTCTGGAGGGCCCATGAGGCTCTTACCCAATCTAAGTCTATCCTGGTCTTGTGGAAGAGCTTTTCAGTTCTCAGGCATCCTATTTTAGCCAGTGTTGCAAAGGTAAAGCTGAATGGTCAGTGGATAGTGAAGGACACAGGAGGCAAGCTCCTGCTCCCAAGCTCCAGGATCACAGATGGCACAGCCCACCCCAGGAGAGTCCAAGTCATGGCCAGCAGGGTTGCTTTCACTTTTAGTCACATTTTGCTGTAAGTATCTAGGATTTTTTTTTTCTTTTTGGACACAAAGCACTCATGCATATCTTTTTTTCTCTCTTAAGACTCATTGCCACAAAAGTAGAGACACAGGTCTTCTCAAGGGTCCCAGAACTTTGTGTGTATCCTTAAGTACCGTTCAGAGGTCTGCTCAGTGGCAGTGGCCTACGGAAGGAAGGCAGAGCCGTCAGAGATGTCACATTTCACAGGCTCCAGTATCACTTTCTAGCTGACCAAATGGAAAAATATGTCTCACCTCTGCCTGTCTCCCAGAGCAACAGGAGGGGAGTAACGGAGTGTTAAAAGGATACAGGGATGAATAAGCACAAAACAGTGTGGTGACAAACAGGGCCATGGAGAGTTCTCTCTGAACCCCTGAGCATCACTTACAAAAGCACCCAGAATCAAGTTTCAGTTACTCAGAACTGCACTACCCAGCCTGGGGATTAACCTGGCTCCTGGCTTCCCCCATCTCCCCACACCAGGCTTTGACCATATTGCTTGTCACTGACCCACTTTTCCTAAGAGATCGAGAAGGGAGAAGGCAGATGAAATGTAATTATAGGTGTTTGTTCTGCATCTTGCATCAGACCCAACACATCTGTGGTCTGGAGACACACCTGAACCACTTAAAGCAACAGCCTGACTTCTATCTGCCCTGCTTTTCTATTTTCCTCCTGTTGCACATATTGTAAAAAAGAGATGGCAGGCATTATTCTTTAAAGAATTCATAGCCCCCCTTAGATAAACTACACTATGTGTAACGCACTACAGAGTTACACATTTTTAAAAAAAAAAGAGAGAGAGACAGAAGTGCAGATGTTCCTGCACTTGTAAGAGTTACATAAATCCATTGTAAGTTGATCACAGTAAAAGACAATGTTTTGCCAAGGAAGCAAACTGGGTCTGGGTGATGGGATAAAGAGTGGTTAAGAACTTTCTATCAATATCTTCTCTCCTTTTCAAGAATACATGTAAAAGTTACAAAACAAAAGCAAAAAGGGTCAGAATTGAGCTGGCTGTGTGGAAGGGATCTATGCTGGGGCCAGATGGCATTGTTGGGATGGAGGTAGTTATCTATCTCCAGAACACATGGCAACATTTCGTCCAGGGACAGCCAAGTGTGCTGAGGGTGTAAGTTGGGCTGGTTGTGAGCTCTTGAGTAGACAGTGACATAAGAGAACTTATGTTTACGGAAAATTTCTGGGTTTTCTACATGTAGTTTTCAAATTTAATTCTGGGCTTTAATATCAACGACAGACCAGTCAGCCGGGCGGTGGTGGCGCACGCCTTTAATCCCAGCACTTGGGAGGCAGAGGCAGGTGGATTTCTGAGTTCGAGGCCAGCCTGGTCTACAGAGCGAGTTCCAGGACAGCCAGGGCTACACAGAGAAACCCTGTCTCGAAAAAACAAAACAACAACAACAACAACAAAAAAAAAAACAACAACAGACCAGTCACTATTGCTTGATTTACAGGACCATCATCACAGAGAAGGCACTGGGTTGGCATGTCTATGTGTGGAATGGAAGGTGAGGGCTAGCTGTCAAACTTGTCTGCAATCTTCGGTTGTTCATTCATAGCTTATGCTTCAACTTAGTCAAACTACTAAGAAGAGGTTAGACTTGATATTCTCTGAAGTCCCTTCTACCTCCACATTCTCTGATGTTCTTTGCTGGCTTCCCTAAGCTATGATAAAGTTAAATACATAAGAAGCATAAGCATATCAATCTAAGCCTTATTAAGACCACTTTAACAGGGATGGAGGAAGGGAGAATGAGAAAGAATGGATACCAACTGAGGGGATTACCCTTCCAACCAGCATGAAAAGCTCATTGGATCAGGGCTGGGCTTTACCTGTCTGTTTTTGGGGGCTAACTTGATTATTAATTGCCCAGTAAAATACTCCTTCCAGGATCTGCATACAGAACCATATGCCTGTAAGATGCTGGTATAGTGAGCACCCATGCATGGTGGCCTAAACAAGGGGAAGCTGGTGGAACTTCATCCCTTGGGGAAAAGGCCAGTGAACTACAGAACTAGTGCCGCCATCTACATCCCAGATTCCCTTTGGGACGACCAAGGTGTAGCAGGTTCTCTGGGGCTTTGTGAATTCATTTCATTGGACCAGGTTAGGGTCTCTGGTACAATGTCAAAAGCTATTGTAGTGAAAAGCAGAAAAGAATGATAAAAGTCTATTCTAGGAGACAGATGAACACAGTACTCCTTTCCAAGAGGCCATCCAGGCACACATCTGAGAAAGAGGAAAGTTTGCAGCTTTGGGCAGTGGCAGCATCTTAAGACTGACCCAGACTAATCTGGTTTAAGCCTCAAATATGACCTACATTCAAGCAGCAGATAGTGGATCAAAGTCGGGGTGACACATTTTCTCCCACTTGCTCTATTATCCTGGAGCCTTTCAACCTCGCCTGTCACAAAGGAGAAAGTACTGCTGACCCTGAACTGGAGAAACCAAGGGATATGTTTTTGAGACTAACAAATAAACCAAGCCCTGCACTCCCTCTGCTGGCCTCCTCAGCAGTATTGAAGTGGGCACGAGCTATTACCAGTGTTGGCATCTCAAACAAACACCAGCCCATCCAGGGAAACTGAGAACAAATCTCCTTGAACTTGGTTTTATACATTCCTTGGAATAAAAACATTCTCACCAACTTCTGACCAAGGTAATTTTAAATGCTGAAAGTTAGATTTTACATGAGACATACATATGGTTCTCAATTGCCAAATTGCTAGCTGTGACCATAACAGTTATTTTGGGATTCACTTATCAACAGACACAAGTGAACTACTCCAAGAGTTTAAGGTTCAGACACAATCTTTAGAGCAGCTTCAGGGGGTGAAAAAAAAAATACCAAAACCAAAAACACCAAAAAACCCCCCAGCAACAAGGAAACCCCCACGCAAGTCCAAACAAGTTTCTTTGCCCCTTTTTGTTCTGTAAGAGCAGCTCCCAAAGGTAAAGATTTACACTATATCCCTTTGGATAATGTCAAACATCAGACTGGATTCTCCATGTCATTAGCATGCAGAAGAATGACTTCATGGTGAACAGATGCACTTGGCTGTGAGCTGCAGTGATTACATCAGTCCCTCCCCAGCACTCGAGGGTGCCCATTCTAGTTAACCCTTTACAGGCCTCTCTGTTGCTCCCCTTCCTTGATAACATGAAAACACAAACTTAGTCCTCTACTCCCATAGCTGTGTGGATTGAGCACATACAATTATGCATGCATAAAACATATAGATGTTAATATGAGCTACCGTTTAGATTATTTATTGCTTGCCAATAAGGGAAGGGATCAAATAGCAAATTGTAGGCAGGGCTAGGTAAAAAAGCTATCTGAATATCTTTCATACAGAGTATTATTCATTCAAACAATGGATGCGACAGATACAAAGGGCTGCTTTAAAATAGTACTTCTGGTTGGGAGATGAATCCTCTTTTTAAAGCCGTTGACTGAAGATGAACTCTTATATATGAGTCCCATGTCCCTATTCAGAGCTCATAGTGTACCTTGGACAGAAGTGCACTCATTTGGGTGCTCTGGCTCCTAGGGCTCTGTGGTCAGGGAGTGTGGTAGGCACAGGCATTTCCCATCACTAGAGTCTCTGGTCAAGTTCACCTGTACATCTCCTCTCTACAATGGGGCTGTGTGCTGCTTTCTGGCTGTGCTATACAGTACAATGCTGGTATCTCCCTTACAGACTGTACCCTAGGAAAACCTGTGCATATGTATGTACAGAGCCTTGGAAGCCCACGGCCCTGCTTTGATGATATAAATGGCTACAGAGAGTTTGACTAGACCCTGTGAGCATAATAAGTTCAGGGTCCATTTTTTCCAGTTAGTCTGGAAGAGAGACTTCACCTCAGTCTCTGAGTGTAAGTTGGCTGGGCTGGGCTCATCTGGTTTTGGCTGTGCTTGTCCCAAGAAAATAAAAAAAACACTGTGAAAAAGTGAGAAGTGTTTTCCTCCGTGAAAGTAGGGGTGAAGTGTGCACACACGCCAGGGAGAATGCAGCTCTGAGAGGGTGCCCTGCACAGATGAGGCTGATGAACCAACCCCTTCCTCACTGCACTGCCCTTGAATTGCAGTTCAAATAGAACATGACGGGATGTGATGCTGATGTTGATCTTATGGACAAAACGCAGTCGCTTTGGTGTTCTATATTTGGTTTCTTGCCCCATGTATAAAAGTTCTAATGTCTGCCCTGACAAGCTGTTAGGATTCTTATTAAATAATTAAATAAAAAAACAGAACATTCTCCAAAAAAAGTACCCTTCTCCAAAGTGGTCACACAAATCAAAATGCTCCTACAGTACTAGAAACTGAATTGGTTGAATAATTATGAACTTTATTTATACAGAAGCTAAAATATACATAGAAAATCACACTCATCATTATTTCAATAATATTGATCATCATCAACCTTAAAAATAAAAAGTTAAGAAATATAAACATTTATTATTTCATTTTTCTTTTATTTTTAAGAACTGAAATGCTTTCTTAGAAGTTAAAAAGAACAAAAAACAAACAAACAACAACAACAACAACAAAAAACCAAACAAAACCAAAACAAAAGCTTCCACTGAAAAAAAAAAAAAACCAAGTCCCAGTGTCTCCAAAGGATGAGAAGAGGCTGAATGGAGCTCTAAAGCATTAGCTTGCTGTGGATTCCTCCTGTTCTTTCACTGAAAAATTAGACACAATTTTAAACCTCTAGCCAGACTGGGTATGAAATCTTCATTTCCCTTGAAACAGATTTTTTTCTTGTCTTAGATAGAATGCTGGCAGAGCGTATAAAAGAATTCAATTCACAGCTGTTCTACTTTTTTTAATGTAAGAAACATTAATCAAAGCTTTAAGTTATAAGCTTTTCTCATGTTGCTCAGTATCCCAGTTCAACAAAGATCAATAGAGGCCATCCCTGTGTTTCTCTCGCCTCACCAGGAAGCAGAGGCGTGATTATGTAAATGGGGCTCTGCACCTCTGCCAGCTTGCTTATCTCCCAAGCCTTCTGCCTGCTGCTCCTGGCTTCCCATGCAAGTGCCTGCCTCTCTCTCTTATCTCCCAACAAAGCTCCAAGAGGCACGGACTGAAGCCAGAGATGTTAAACAATGACGCATGGCTGATTTTATTTGTAAGTGATTTATTTCACTGAATTTAATTTTTTTCACTTTGTGTGTAAGATATTTGTTAACAAGTCAGCACAGGAGAAGCAAGCCTGTGTTCAGAAGCAATTAACACAGGCTAGAAATCTATTAAGCATCCTTATAGCTATGCTGAAACCAGGGAAGGTAAAGGAAACCCCTCACTGAGAATTTCCACATGCTGTACACTAAATATTACACTTACTCCCTGACAGGCAATTAATCTGTAACAGCATGTGAACATTTAGTAGTAATAATTTTATTCTTTAAAAAAAACCCTGTAATAATCATATCAACAATTTAAGTGGTAGGACGTACTTTTTTCAAATTGATAGTATTATATAGAAATAGTATGTATGTAAAAATAAGGAAATCCATGGAAAATTCTGTAATTCCACTGACCTACTAAATGAAAGCCATTATAATCTACTTTCTGGTGACTCCACACCAGGTGCTGCTCTGGTCAGTGGCTTGTCCACATGACACCAACTATTCCAGAGAGCAGTGTGCACACGGCCTCTGTAATGACGGGCCTGGGGACACTGTCCTTCCCTGTCTCCAGCATTAATCCCTGACCCTAGTATCTCAGCAGCATAATCCCCATTTAGCATTAGAAGCAATGGCTTCAACTGTGAGGAACTCTTTTCTGATAAGTATGCAGTGATTTGGGCATCGCTTTTAAACAACATATTCCCAGCTCAGCAAGAAACTCACACTCCTGAATGAACCGGAGCACATTATTGAGAAAAAGTTCATTAACCTTGCTAGATTCAAGGGTTAACAGGATAGCGGAAGAAAGGAACACAGCGAACAGCTCGGATACAAAACAAATTAAAATGAATGTCATCATTCCTTTTGAAATTCATTAGTTGATTCAGAGGGAGAATGTTCTTCTTAAATTTACAAGCATTTATCTGTGAAAAACAGGTGTACATCTGCTACTCAAATGCGTCTTAAGCGGGAGGGAGGAAAATAATGTAGACACTCACCCGTTCCACTGAGAGAGTAGCTGGGAGAGGGAGAAAAGACTTGAGCAGCAAAATCCTCAAATGTCATGACTTCCCGGTGGTTTTGAATTATTGCTTCCAGATACAGAGCTCGCTCTTCATAGCTGCAGTAATTAGTTAAGGAGACAAACACACGTGCAAAATAGCATGCAGAGCAGCGGGTGATTTGTTTTAAATGCTGTTACTCAGTTTTCCCGTTCTGTGTGAAAACCATCTTGGAAACTCTTAAGCATTTTGCCAGAAAGTTAAATATTTGTAGTTTTAAGACCTAGATTTCTTTCAGGCTTCATTAATATCCAACAGTAACATCTATCTATCTATCTATCTATCTATCTATCTATCTATCTATCTATCTACCTATAATATGATATATATATATGCGTGTGTGTGTGTGCATGTGTGTGCGTGCGTGTGTATGTGCGTGTGTGTGTATGTGTGTGTGTGTGCGTGTGTATGTGTGTGCGTGTGTGTGTGTGCATGTGTGTGTGTGTGTGTGTGTGTGTGTGTTACAGGATTATAGCAAAGCACTGATTATTATATCATCTTGAAGGCTGACTTAAGCCAGAGAGGTGGTGTGGTTGAGTATACCAACATTGGAATGGTATGGCATGGCAGCCTTCCTCTTCACTCCGGACCTAGGTAACAAGAATTCTCATCTCAGTCTAAGGACACAAGGAATTGATACTTCAAGTAAGAGCTGGTGATATGGTGGTGAGACTTTCAACAAAGGTAAGAAAACATAACTTATTGGGAGGAGGAGGCCAGGAGTTATATTCTGCAAGGGCAGCAGAGCCTCTGAGCAGGGTAAGTAACGAGCATTAGAAAATAAAAATGGAGATGGAGAGAGGATGCAGCAAGCGGTGTACAGTGCAACTGCAAAAAAATAAAAAGAAAGAAACCATTGCCTTCTAATTAAAGCTGCAGTCTGGAACACACAACATTCAAATGTGTAATCAAAAACCAGTCACCAATAAAACTTACAAGCGTAACACACTGAAGCAACTTTCCAGCTGTCTTAATAGGACCCCTGCGTGTGGCAGCCTTTCACAGGGCAGAAAGCAAATCTTCCCCTTTGTGTGAGGCTTCTGTTTCCTCTGAAGGTGAATCAGGCACTTCCAATAACAGGAACCGTCAGAATGATCTGACAGTAAATGGAGGCGCTGCACATATAACTTTAGGAATTAGCACTGGGGGAAGCCAGCATGATGTCTCATTTTCCCTTCCTCATTATTGATGCAAAAGTTAAAGGATGTGTTTTGATTATTTTGAAAATTGTGCAATTTCTTCATCAACACAAAACCCGGGGAATGTAGATTCCCCTTGGATTTGTATCTTGGGCTGCAAAGAAGAGACATGATTCTGTATGTATCTTAAAACAGGCATCTTAAAATGCAGCATTCTGTGTATCTTAAAACAAGCTTTCCAAGATACGCTGGGAATGATTGTGCCCTTCCAAGTAGTTCCTCTAGAGCTTGTTGTAACACTCTATTTTCTTTTGGTGAAGTCTTGACACTGATTTTGAGATGCAGGTTCTCTCTCCCCACTCTTTTATATCTTCAGGGATGGAGTCACACACCTCGAGGGGGCCTGAGGCTCTCTGCAGCAGTGCTGACTCACCTGGGAGCCATGTGACCATCACGATTTAAATGTTCATTAACTGAGGTGCAAAAGGAACAGCTATGCTTCTTAGCCCCGACCTGTATATTTCAAATGTTCAATAGTTACCAAGCCAAACTGCAGATACAGGATCTGGTGCCGGCACAAATGTAGAAAGTAATATTAGGATATGCTTTATGCTAGAATTTCCCTTAGAAACTCTTAGAAAAAATGGAGAATCTGCACTGGAAGCTTTCAAAAGTGGCCCCTCTGAAGATCTATGATTTTTTTTCTATGGATGGTCACAACAGCCCCAGGCCTGGGCAGCGTGATCTAGAGCTGGCTCCTGGGCTGCAGGCTGAACTCCTGGTGACTTGCCTTAATGAACAGGCTGCCAAACTTCCTCAGCGAGAGGCGTCTGCTCAGGCCCAATTCTAGAGGGACCCACTAATGCCATTCACGTCTCATTATGAGCATGCTCATTCTGTACAGCACTTGGCTGTCACCACAGAGCGGCCCTCCGTGTATGGCCCCAGCAAGCCGCTGGTCCGGGGAACAGCAGGATGTTAGGCCTGAGTGGCCGTCTGGCGAACAGGCCCTCTGACACTAAGCTGGCACGTGCTGGCCCAGCAGGGGCTGAGCCAGGCGTGACAAATTACTCAAAGAGCTGAGCTAAACTTATGGTTGACAACCACCTGAGCCTTCAGACTGCTGTGGCCCACTGTCAACCCTCAATTCATAGCTCCCCACCCCCCTTCAGTACAGTTTGCTTGTGGGCCTGGGTTAGAGCAAGCACGCGGCCCTCTAAAGACTTGTCACAGTCACACTCTGCCTAGTATTGTCCTGCTGTTTCCTGAAAGGTCCCACTGTGTCTAACACATCCCCATACAGAGTTGGGGACAATGGTGACCAACACAGAAATGTGTGTGCCCTTTGCTAGATTCTCTGTGGAAGACTTCTCTGGAAAGTAGCCTTCTTAATCAAACTCACAATCAAACCCACAGAAGGACTGGGGCACATAGGCCCCAGGTGGCTGTCCATCATCCTTATCTTGGACGACACCATCCAACTGTCAAGGGGCCGGTCCCTGTCATGACTGAGAGGTCTGGACTTTTAGGAGGAAGTCCAGCACTGCACTGTAATCACAGGACACAGGTATCAAGTTTTGGGATTCTCCCACTCTGTGAATCTTTATGGTCTGACTCTTGTCTCTATAGACAGAGAGAACCAAAACTGCTTCCAGAATTGGATGCCAAAGAAAATGATCCTTCATAGAAGGATTGCCATGCAAGCCCTAGACTGTTACATGTCACACCCATTCTCCACTGGTCTCTCAGCAGTGCTAACTAGCATTAAACCAGTGTTGTCATTGAGACAAATACCCACGGTGCGTTGGGCAAGACTAAGAGACATCAAATGCCACTCACTTGGGTCCAAGCCAGTGCATGTTAAATACCATGACAAAGAGAAAGGAAATATTATCCTAGCTTGAACAGTGCTTTGAGCAGACAAGAACACATAAATGCCCCAAATCATTTGTTTAGTAATCTTAGCAAAAACTATAGCCCTGGTTTAATTTTTAAGACATAAAACTTGCTGCTTTGAGTAGGCTGGCTGGTCAGTGAGCCCTCAGGTCTGTTAGTATCTACGCCCCCATAACACACTGGGATTACAAACTCATGCTGCTGAGCTCAGCTTTTAGGTGGGCACTGGGGATCTGAACTGAGGTCCTCATGTTTTCACAATACTTTAGCCCCAGGATCTTAACTAAATGTATTGAAACTATGAGCAAAGGTGAATGGGAGCAATGTTGTCTAACACTTATTATCCACAGAGCTTCAAAAAAAGGAAAAAAGGATATATCAATATTCATCAAAATGACTGTAAGACCCTCCTCCAGCATATGCAGGTGGCTTCGAGGCATTAAGCCATAAATCTGACACCCATTTTAATACTAGATACCACTCTCTCCTCTCCTGAAAGTAACCCACAAACACAAAACTTTTAATTCTATTCTGAATGATTACCTCATCAATCTGATATAAATACTTTCAAAGGAGCAGTTTGTTCCTTGATCACTCAACTCAGAGGACTTTCAAATTACTAAGCAGAAACCCATCTTGTATTTGTCATTCCTTACCCTCTCAGTGGGGTCTTACTATATAGCCCAGTTGGCCTAGGATACGCCATCCTCCTGCCTCTATTTGACAACTGCTTGGGACTACAGATAGGAGTGGCTATGCCTGGATATATTTGAGCTTCCTTAGCAAACTACTCCTACATTTTTACATTTTTGCATACAGGTCACATATGTTATTAATATTCTACTGGGTTGTCTCCACTGGTTTTATAATCAATAGATACCTCGAAGACTCTGCTGGGAACCCAAACCCAGACTTCCAACTTGAGTCTGATTATTATTTGATACTTTAGAACAGCAGCAACATGATGATAAGGAGGGCGCTCGCTTCGGTGACAGGTCTAGGTTTCAGTTCGGGTGCTTTTCCTTACAGGATGGGGTAAGGGATAAGCTGCTCCAACTTGCAGCTTCACTTGTCAAATGGGCAGATTAATGAAATCTGACCTGGGAGCTCTTTGCCCAGGATCCTACGTAAAAGAGGAGGTAAGTATGGATGGCCTGCTCTGGCCACCCTAGTGTGGGCTCATAGGTTCTGTTCAAGGAACATTGCAATGATGAGCTGGAAGAGAGAGCCTCTGGTTAGACTCTGCAGCCACCAACTACATTACTGATTGGAAAATGTTATCTCAAAACCATCAAGTACTTTCTGGTATCACAGTTACACCTACACTAGTAAAGTTGGGAGCTGAACTCCCAATGTGGACAAACTGACCAACTTAAATGTATATGGGTACAAAAACCAGCCTGCAATGTGAACTTGGGTACACCGAGAGCATTCTGACTGCATGAAACACAGAAAACACAATCCCTCCTTTTTAATACCCCTCTTTCCTCTCCCATTTCCTTCTGCCTCTTCTCTCCTACCTTGGGTTCTGTAATGGTTGACAGTTCAGCATTTCGATCATCTGTCCTGTGTAGGCTGCATTTTTTTAAACATTTGGAACCTGTGTTGCTCAGCCCTTCTCTACATGTTCCAAGTCTGGACATGATATTCACACTGGCCTGAGGGGAAGGCTGCCTCCTGATATTGGGGCGAGTGCCATATCAGTCAGTTCATGTCCCTATCCTGAAGTTGCATAACATTTGCAGGAACTTATTAGTGACATAAACAAGCACAAAGCTAGCTGTCCCCATGGCTACCTGCCTTCTGACTCTCTAATAGCCATCTGCAAAGGAGAGGAAGGCATGATTCAGAACTGCCAGAGAGATATCACATGCTCCCCTGAAGAATTCTGGCACCTGTTCCAGTGCTGACACTGTTTGGTCCTCTTAGTCTATCAAGGGTCATCACCATCCCATCGCACAGCTAGCTCCCAAGTTAGCTTTCTGGTGTTGCTGAAAAGGACCACAAAGTCAAGGGCTTACAGATTTTCTCTCTTACTAGTTCTAGAAGGCCATATCCCTAAATAACAGAGCTGTACTCCCTTCCCCTCAGGAGGTCTGGGAAATTCTGTTCTCCTTTCTTTAGATGCCAGGAGGATGTTTGCACTCTTGCTTGTATGGCACATGACTTCCTTTCCTTTGTGTGTCTATCAGTGGGATGCTTGTCAGTGGATTTAGTGCCCACCTGGAGAACCCAGGAGAACTCCTTATCTCAAGACCTTAACTTACTCATAGCTTCCAGTGATTCTGATATGACTGCATTCATCCCTATATCACAGTTGTTGCTTCTAAGTCTTCTACACAATGTTTATTGGGCTAGTATAAAATAGTCAAAAATATGTGTATTCTCTGCACACCTGAGGAAGTAGGTGATACATTTTGGGGGCATGTGGCATATACACATTTGAGAGAAGTGAAGAGGCAGAAAAGGTGGGAGGAGTTGGGGATTGAACAGCCTGATAGAGGAACAGTTGGAATCAGAGGCCCTGATCTGATGCACCTTTGATCCTTGACACTTGTAGGTACCTGCCACCAGGCAGGATACACCACAGGTGGGTTCAGGTAGCCATGCCTCACTTTAAATAAATAGATTAAATTTCAAAATGACCAGCATAGGTGCAGATGCAATTATACTCTAAAGCCATACATCCTTTACACGGAGAGTCTGTTTGTCTTTCAGAAGAATGCAAATTTCAATGTTAGGACTATTTAAGATTGCAAATACATGAATCATTCAATGTAAATGTCACAGTCTGGTGACATGACTTGACTGAATAATGCAATTGCATGAAGTGGAGTGCAATTGCATGCTCTGGGAGAGGAAATGAAACACATGGAGGTATGAGATATTAGATTAGGTCTCCAGCCCTAATGATACACTCCTGGAGGGGTTTGTCCACGACTGCTCAAAAAGAAGAAAACACCCATATAACTAAGTTTAAGAGTAATTCTGAGGAAATGATAAGAACAAATGGAAATGGGGGAAAGCAGATTTTCCTGGACTATTAAATTAGACTTTTGGAGGAGGTCTGCTCTCATATCCCCAGGCCAGCAGCAAAGGAATCGAAGGTTTCCTCTCAGGATCTGAGGCACTCCAAGGATGCCCTGGATTTGATCCATAAGAAGTGGTCAGCTCTGTTCTTCCCTGGGGACTAGTGGATGAGGAGCACATCTTTAATCAGTGCCTTTCCCATTTCTGTGCTCTCCAGCTCTCCTGGAGCACCGTACCACCAACACGTGAGAAGATGCCCAGGACCCATCAATCAAAGTCGCACTGCAGTAAAAGTGTAACTGACAAGAAAATTAGTCATTCTACAAATTTCAGTTCTTGAGAAAGTGCTGTTAAATTGGGTGAGAATGACTCAACAGGCTACTGGCTGATGAAACCCACTGGAAAAGTAAGGGATCAGTTGGAACGATTGATGTCTGAGAGTTTTGGGTGTTCCTGCCAATGGCTTGATTTCTAGGAGGAAGGCATCAGTGTCATTGGATGGTTTCCCTTTCATAGGCTTCACTCATCCCAAAGATCTATGGTAGAAGCTAAACATGTACTTTAGACTGTAATCACAGCAGTGACCACTGGGACTTGTCTGTTGACATTCATATTCATGAAGTGTTTACTAAGGTGAAGACAATTAGAAATGTACGGCATCTGAAAATGCCTTGAGTCCAGTTTATGGCAAAACCTCAAAGAAGAGATGATTAAATAGGAATACATGTGGACTTTTAGCTCTACCATCAGCCTGCTAAGTGAAAAATTATTAAATAAAATACACTCTAAGTATTATCTAGTACAATGTAATTGAACTGAACTATTTAATAATTATTGGATAAGTACTCTGATATTATATTGAGGACTAAAAGCTATTTTCATTTAGTCTACAAATTAGTTTATATCTAGGTTGATTCTAAAATAAAATGAACACTAGGTGTAGTGGCACTTGTCTGATGCACACAAGAGGCTGAGGCAGGAGGCTGAAAGTTCAAGGCCAGTCTGGGCTGTAGAGTGAATTAGAGCTGTTGCCTATGATTGTCCCTCAGACTCTATAGAAATCATTGTCATGATCCTACGTTCTCCAATGACTTTCTTGACTTCGTTTCTGAAAGCAACTTTAAGGAAATGGCTTTTTTTGGTGATGTTTACAAACTCTGAGCTTTAGTTATTTTTTTTTCCTTCCTTCTATACACTTAGAAATAATAAAGGTGGAGGCTGGAGAGAAGACTCAGTGGTTATAGGACTGGCAGTGTGCAGGGGTGCCCTAACACCTGACTGATAAACAGAGCTGCTGATCTGTAGCTGAAACTAAAATGCACCACAGGCTTTCTAGAGCAAGACAGTACCCTTGAAGCTGTGGAACCCCAGCTGGAAATCTGGGGGAATTCTAATATCACAGAGTTCCTTGGTGTTTCAAAGCAGCAAAACGGCTTTCACATGATATTAAAGGAACTGATGCTATCCAAAACAGAATGTGTGGAAAATGTTCACCCAGGCAGGAGCCACACTGGGCAGAGAGAACACCATGGCAGAGTACAAAGTACATCTTCATCTGTAGCCCTAGGACCAGCTACTGTACTGTAGGCATGGCTGACTTGTCAAACATTTGCCCTGGGCAAGACCAACATGCCAGAGGAGGGTGGGGTGGCATTTCATCTTGTTGGGAAAGTAGTTTGGGAAAGTTGGAAGGGAAAAGCTCTTCCTTTATATCTTTGGCATTTTATCTAATGTTTGTGGGGGGGGGGTTAGGGGGAATGACCAGGAAGTATAAATGAGCTGCTCAAATACTTTGATAGGAATTTTGAAGCAGAGGGGACACTGAGGATGAAACCCAGGTCTCACACATGCCAGACAAAGACTCTACCACTAACCCACATCATAGCTTCCCTGGTAGAACACTGATGATTTGCTCTTGAGCTTGATCACAAAGATTCCCAGAGGCTGCTGAAATAGTGTTGATTTTACAACAGACTCAATGCTGATCTTGGCTGGAGGCTATGCAGGGAGTTCTAAACAGAGCATGACCTGAAGAATGAATATTGTGAGTGGAGTGGATGTTTTCCTGGTGACTCCTGGAGGAGACACCACATATTTCCCAATCCTCAAGTGAAGTTCACTGGGATGAAGACTTTATATAGTGGCTGTGCTTTCCTGTGACACTTCTGCTACCAAGCAGGACATTCCTGAAGAAGGGACATTCTCTCTTAGTACTAAAGGGATTCTAGAAAGAAAGTACGAGGCAGAGTCCAGCATGAAGCTCAGATATAGTTGATGGGGTATTCTGGGGACAGACAGTGTACAGGATTCCTCCTCCCCTTAACTTCTTTTCTCCTTCTCCTTCTTCTTTTCCTCCTTCTGTGCAGAGGATGGAACCCAAGGCCACTATACATGAGGCAAGTACTCTCTGCCACCAAGTCACAGCCTTCTCTGAAGGCAGCTACACTCTCAGAGTGCTCTGCAGCAGCACACCCATGGAAAGATTCTGCTTTCTGTGGCATGAGCCATGCTATAGTCTGAGCACCAGCGAGGCCCTGGTAGGTGCGCCTCAGCTGGTGTATCAGCCATGGGTACAGTATGTACCAGTACTAGCTGGAGTGATCTGGTGCTGTTCTGTCTGAGTAGGTTTGGTAGGTTCTATCTCGTTATTCCCAACCACGCCATCCCCTCCTGGGGCGTGTATGCTCAGGATGTTTTCAGGGAGGAGGCTGAAGGCCAAGTGGGGTATTTTGTTCCAGATTTTGAAGATGCAGCCAGCAGCTTGCCTTTCTCGCCTAGTTCTCAGTCACGGCCTGCCTCTTGAGTTCAGAATGCTCCTTTATGTGTAAAATCCCTGTGGACAGAGGGCCAGGTCCACACAGCCATTTATAAGACAGAGGTACAGAGGAAATCGGTCTCCTTTTCTCAGCTCTCCCGTTCAGAGAAGAAACAAATGCAAAATGAAGTGGCTGTGTTTCAATATTAGAACAGGCATGGCACAATGGCATGCGGTTCTCTCTGCAGGGTGGGGACTCCTGTAACAGTGCAGCACACCAGGCCTTCCACAGGATGAAATCATGCAACCCTATTCTCTCTCACTCTACCTTACAGCCTTCCTGCCTGGCTCATCCATGTTCCATCATCTTGCTGGACTGGTTGGTACCCCTGCCCTGCGCTCCAGTAACCCCACAGGTTGTCAGGAACAAGAAAGCGATTTTCTGAGTAAACTCTAAGTAGACCTGGCTTATGGAGGGCAATAGAGGGAGGTAAGGAGGTTGTTCAGTTGTTCTTTGTCCTTTGCACTTGGAAGATGATGTCAGCAGGTGTGGACCACACACTTGCTCAGCATCTCCCCTCATTTCAGTAGTGGCTTCTGGGCACCTAAACATTTTAACTTTTTCTCTATAATCCAGAGGGTGATACAGAAATGAGCTTAACCCAGTGAGAACAAGGTCGAAAAGACATTTTCTACTGATGCCATGTACTTCAAGAAGGATGCATTAGATAAAAAAAAAAAAGGACAGGTGTTTACATCTCGAGTTTCTGTGTCATTATATTCTGGGTTTAGTCTATTTTGCACTTTGATGAAGGTTGTCTGTTTTTACATTTTGTATGCCAAATATGTGTGTGTGTGTGTGTGCATATATATATATATATGTGTGTGTGTGTATATGTATATATATATATATATATACATGCACACACATATCCTCTGAAAGTATAACAGAAATGGCCTGAACGCTGCTGAAGTCCCAGTTCTCACTGTTCTCTGGGACTTTCCACTTAAGCCTCGTAGAATCATTCGATATCATCTTCGTGACTAAAAATGTGACTGCAATATTATTACTTTAAATTATAATCAAATCATTCTCTTGCAGATTAAGACGCTTACTCTTAGAAAAATAACCAAATTGAATTAGGTGTGTCTTTTCTTGATAGATCAAAAGCGGCTCCATTAAATCAGCAGTTTTATATTAATGGCAGGAGACATGGCCTAGATGAGCAAAATATCCTTTGGAGCCATTCTGCACTCATGTAAACGGAGATGGACATGTTCCCCACAGTTCGCATGGAAAGCAGGACTGTATCTCAAGTCCCCAGACGAGGAAGCCAGACGTGCACTCACCCTGGTGGCTCATCCCATACACATCTCCTCCCTCCTTATTCTTTCATTCTTCAAATTATTGTGCCTGCACACACATAGACACCCATCCATCTGGTACTTCCTGAATGCTTCCTGTATGTCCCCTATTCCCTGACATCCTCTGACCCCGAGAAGTGAGGAGAGCATTTTCTTGCTCCAGAGTCCTCCTTTCAGTTTCGGCTCTTATAATACCCAACTTCCACACCAAGAATTGAAGTACGCTGGGGCATTCTAAAGCATATTAGAGGTAGGTTACCTTATAATTATGCTGAGTTCTGTACAGGGTGATATATCACAGAGAAGAAATAAAAGATACAATATTTATAAAATAAAATCATGGTGTTGGCACAGTGTTCTACTACTTTTGTCGTTGTGAACCTATTGAACAGTTCTGAAAACCTCAAACTACAGAAAAGACAAGATTAGAACCCCAAAACAGTCCTGAGCACACCCCATGAATAAAGATGAGAGCCCAAACTCTTGAGCCTAGGCAAATTCAATGAACAGAGGCATGGATGGATGGATGGATGGCCTATGGCCATAAGGCAAGTAGCTTGCTCCAAAGAACTCCCAAAGGCTGGTCTCTTCCTTTCCATTGTGCTGTTTGAGTTTTATCTTTCAATTTATTTTTTTAAGTTTGGAAATATGCAATGTGCAAAGGTAAGTTAATTCTCCAATTGTGATGTTTGATGCTGACAAGTAGGCAGCTCTATCTCCACCATCTCTAGAACCAAAGTAGCACAAAGTAAATTGGCAATTTTTATAGCTAATCTGGCATAAATGGTCACCTCCTAGCTGCATTATTATCTGCATGATTGTTAGGAGAAGCCAGCATTTACAGTAATAAACTATATTAATTCAATGCTTTCCTTCATGCAACAATACTTAGGTGATTTAATATACTCATCAAAGATAAATTTGCTTGCTTATTTCTGGTCACATTTTGAAGAAAACTAGGGGAGAATTCTATAGTTTTATTAATTGATTATTTTGGTAGACCACTTCAGTGAAAATGATTTGGAACCATCAGATACGGGTTATTAAGTCCCAACACCTACAGCACCGGAAAACAGCACAGCTTTCCCTTGTGAGAGCCACTTGGCCTCTGAGCCACACTGAAATGCTAGGCACTATTAGGAATGGACTGGTATTAGGAATGACTGACTTCTGGAGTAACGGGGCACCACTTGGTGTCATTAAAATATATCGAGGAGGGTACAATCATTTGTGTAATGTGTCTGAGCAGATGAAATAAAAATTCAGGCTGAGAATCCATATGACATTGCAAAGAGCATGGTCGGCATCAAAGCCAGATTCCAAACACAGGCATACAACCTGCTTCTACGTGTGGTATCGTATCAACAGGACACAGCCACCTCACTAGGTTATGCTTTAGAAGCCTCCCCACCCCCTGCCCACTGAACAATCAGCACACAGTTGGCTACAGTAGAAATCAGGACCTAGAGGAGGGCTGAGAAGCTGCACTGGTTGTTGAACTTTGTGTCACTCCAGGTTAATTGGCAGAACTGAACAGGAAAACAACTGGCAAGAGGAAAAAAAAAATGTGTTGGGAGCCCCAGCACAGCACAGCAGAGGCTAGAAGGCCAGGCTTGGGTCCAAGTGCCCATTGATCCCTGACTGTCTGACTTGTTGGCCAGGCCTTGGGTCAGAATCAGCATCCCTAACAAGAGGAGGAAGATCTTCCTTTGATGGGAAGAGTCACATCAATTTCTTGTTTCAGGTACTAGAACTTCCTCTTAATGGGTGAGAAAGATTGCAATGCAAATGTTTTGTCACCTAAAAACAGAACACAAGAGTGAGGGACAAGACTCAATTTAGCTATTGAAGCCTGAGATTCTGGCAGATTCTAAACTGTTGCTGACTCACATTTTAGACTAATGTTTCTAACTGTCCGCACCCACCTCTGATGAAACTTAGAAATGGTACTTTGGGAATCCCCTTTGTATTTCTCCAGACTTCTCCATAGCCATGTAGACAACACAGATGGTTCTCACTGTTTTCCTTAAACATCCCACATGCAGATCACTGGGAATACTCAGTCCAGAACACAGCTATGTGGACCCTGAGGGTCAAGAAGACCATGTGAATGATTCCTCACTCAGGGGTGATTAGATCTGAGTTCATGGAGAACATAAAGACATGTCACTCATGGGCTCTACCCCTCTCAGCTTGTAGCTGATATAGGTTATCTCGCTGTGCTGACAAACAGGTCAGGTACTGAGAGAAGGGAGCTGGCTACAGCACTTGGTGTGGGAGGGGACATGTAGAGTAGGGCTCTGAGACTGAATGGATTCTACACAGGCAGGGCAAGAGTGAGGGAGAAGGCTGGAGGGAGGAACTGGGAGATATTCTAAGAAGCCATGCTCAAAGAAAGGAGGACACAGGCTGCCTTGGGAAGCCCAGGACTCAGGACCAGCACATATTCAGGAAGCTTGTAGGTTAGACTGACAATATAGGTGAAAGAAACAGGACGATAGGTCTGGCAGCTAGGCACCGAGCTGGGGAGCAAGGGGACAAAATATCATATAAGGATGTGCAACGAAAGCCCTAGAAACAGCTTTAGTAGTTGCCTCCAGGAGGAGGACAGGCTCTTAACCACGTGGGCTAATTGCAACAAATAGAGAAGAGGCAATGAAAACCTAATGGTGTGCCTCATTCCGTAATTTAAATAATTTTACATATAGTTTACTATATAGTTATTCTTGAGATAGAAGGGTGAAAAAGTTTTAAGCATGGCTACAGGTAAGAATAATATATGTTTCAAAATTCCCCAAGGAGCAGATTTTAAAAAAATGTTCTCATAAGCAACCAGCAAGCATGAATGGTGACAGGTATGTTAACTACCTCGATTAACTTCACATTAGCCTCATAATTACATGGGTTTATGATTTGTCAGTTAAAAGGAAAACTAAAAATAGGAGGGATCAAAAATCTGAGGCTGGCTTGGCTATATGACAAGATTCAAAAGTAAATGAGTAAATAAAAATAAGCCTTATTTTGTGTCTGGGATTCTTGAAGTAAAGGCATGTTACTGTGTCAGGTAGAACAGAGCAAGAGCAGAGGGGGATAGAGAGAACACATGAACCTATGGATATGACAGAACTCCCTAGAGCAAGCTTGTGTTTTGGGTGTTTCCTCTCTTTGAGATTCAAGTATAGTTAAGGACTGTATAGTTAAGGAGCTATTTCTGCTAACTTTTCTTGCATAGACTTAATAGGAATGATAAATGGGTTTCTCATCTTTTGATTTGTGATTATTAATACAAGGTTATTAAAATCACACACCCCCACATGTGCTGGTGAATATTGAATCTAGCTAGGAAAATATACATCTTTATTGTTATTATTTTTTAAAGGTGGCAAGAGAACCCCTAGAGGCTGTGAAAAGAAATGCCTTTGACCAGGAGGGATCAGAGCTTCTCCCTGTCAGGATCCAGCAGAACAAGCTACTTTCTGTGATGATGGAACCACTACAGAACATAATACCTGGGTCAATTTTCTGCAGAGATGGGTCTCTGAATGTGATTGTCTCATTGTACTTGTTGATAAGTGACTACCAGGGTTCTCCTTTGGTGATTATAATTAGCTGCATGGTGCCACAAGCCAGACGATCACCATGGATTAAGTAACTGGTGAAAAGGTCAAAAGTTAGCAATCACCACATCCCTGGGCTGTGACAATGCTAATATTTCTGCAGTTGAGCACGGAACATTTGCACACAAAAGTTGATTTTTAACAGTACTTTTCTATACAAATAAGCTGCCTTATGAAGCTGAAATATTTTTAAGTAGACATAACTGTAAATGTTCATAACTCAATATATGCAGTGTATTAAAAGCAAGCTCTTGCTTATTTATTTCAATTAATGCACACTCTACCAAGTCTACTCAGGGATGTGTACATGGAGAATGGGAAGTGAAATGCCTGTTAAATGTCTGGGTGTTGTTTGGGGATGAAGGAAATGGCCACAAGAACCTTAGAGTTGAGGCTCTCTCTGTTTACCATACAACACACCAATGCAGATGAGGACTGTGTGCTACCATCTGGGCCAAGGCATTTTTGTCCTGTCCCTCCTTCCTGGTATGTGGGCATCTGCACCTCGTAGAAGGCTTTGACTGATGGTTCCTCTTACTCACCCATGGCTTCCTTAGTCCTCTGCTCTGACTCTGGGTTGTGGGAATCCCTCAGAAGGCAGGTCACAGTCTGGGTTCCTGCAGCCCAGAGGTCTCTTAGATGGCTGATGGTAGGACTCTGAGGGGCCTAGTAACTTGGGTGGCAAAAATGTACAGCTTTACTTTCAGTATACCCTCTGAAATGATGTATTTCCTTCCATTATAAATATGGACACCAAACCACAGTGGCATCATTTATGGAGATCATAGACCCTTTCATAGTACATGATGTTGTTGCCCATGATTCAAAACACTAATTCTTACTAAAGCCTCACAATTATAGGAGCAGTACATGTGCAGGTGTGTTAAAAAATTCCACAAACATAAATACAAGCTGCTGAGTCCATTTTGTTGTTTAGTAGATATGGTTTCAGGGCAATACTCTGTATTGAACAACCAATACAGGAGCTCATTCTAGCTGAGACTAATTCTCCCTTTCCAAGCAGTCATTATGTGCCTACAGTTATGCATACATATACATATACACATACATATATACATACATACATATAAAATAATCAAAGAAAAAGAGGCTATCAATTTGAGAGTGGGGCTGTGGGAGGAGCTGGAGGGAGGAGATGGAAGGGAAAGGATAGAATTCTATCTTAATTAAAAATGTATTCTTAAAATAAAAAGCATTCCACTATAACTGATTTCCTTCAGAACACTATGTGCTTTATTTTCCTCACTTACAAACATTTTGAGAAGCAGAAGGCCCTCAGTGCAAATGAGGCTGAGTACTCCATTCTTTTAGGTGTTCTCTAGATGCTTAAGAATGACCCTAACACTGCATCCTCACGGGGGTGGGGTGGGGTGGGGTGGGGGGTGTGGCCATTGGTCACAGTGGGACACACAGCCTAATTGTGGAATTCTGCTTCTTTTCCTCACGCCACAACATTGACTCCAGCCATATCTGACAGCTGAGGGGACAGCCCCAGAGAGGCTGGGCACAGTCCACTGTGAGGAGGGGGATTCTGAGTCCGTTTACAGTTTCATGAAGGTCAAGGCAGAGTTCCCTGAGAGATGTGAATCTCTAATAAAAGAGAGAGAGAAAAAGTAATTTCAAGATAGGAGAATAAACGTCTATTAAAATTTCAACAACAATTTTTATACACATTTACTTTGTCTTTACAGAGTACTCAATGTAAAAGGGGACTAGGGATAGAAGTCCTTCAAGAACAACCTTGCGGGGCTGTGGAGATGGCTCAGCGATTAAGAGCACCGACTGCTCTTCTGAAGGTCCTGAGTTCAAATCCCAGTAACCACATGGTGGCTCACAACCACCCATAAAGAGATCTGATGCCCTCTTCTGGTGTCTGAAGACAGCTATAGTGTATTTAAGTATAATAATAAATAAATCTTTAAAAAAAAAAAAAAGAACAACCTTGCAGGAAACTGTGTTCCTTTTCTTCTTCACAGTCCCTTCTAAGCAGCCATTAGCAGGTGGGAGGGAAGGGAGTCACACTGGTGAAGCATGTATCATTGCCTTTGCAGGCCCCTTTCTCAGACATGGAAACTGAGGTAAGGGAACTGGCCCTCTTGCCTCAAGTTGCTCTCTCAACTTATCACTAAGTAGCCCCACTGCCCTCTGATAATAGGTTGAGAAACAGCCCCGAGTAGCCATAGGTTCTAATAAAAATAAGCAACCTTGTATCTTTTTACAGCTAGGTGCCATGTGAGAGGCCGGAGAGCCAGCTGGAACGACTTTCCTCATTTCTATTCTCAGGGACAGATTCTGACCGGGGCTGGGCTAGGGAGGCTGGTGGGACGAACCAATGGAAAAGCGACAGGGAGAAGCAGTCAGTCAGTCATCTGAACCAAGAGCTACATGCACGGCTTCAAAGCAACACAAAACAGGTAATTTAATTTCATAAAGGGATCTTTCTACCGTTTGTTTTCTCCTCTCAGCCTATTGAAATGTACACACCACAAGGACAAAGTCCAGGGCACTCTTCAGCTGCATTTTACTTCGGCACATATTGAATGTGTTGCTGGGGATGAAGCATTTCATGGTTCCTGTGCTAGCAAATGAAATAAATCAATGTGTTATGAGAGAGCCTTTTCCCCTTGCTGTTTGGGGGAAGTGCTCTTTACTCTTCAACTAACAGGAGCTTAACGAACCATTTCACATTCTAAACCCCTTGGAAAGGTCATAATGCCTATTTCTTAATTAATTTTTTTAAAAAAGCTGAATAATACTATTTTCCTTTTATGTATCCACATGGGTAGTGTTGCTTAAAAAAAAATCACTAAAAATAAACAATGCCACAGAGCAAGAGAAATCTTTTTGTTTGTTAAATATAGATACTCGTAAGTCTTTATAAAGCAAGACAGAGAGAGATGACCTGGCCCAGGATTTTATTAAGTATAATCAAAGAACCAGGGAATTTGGGTTGCCATGGAAGTCAGGCCTAAATAAAGTTTATCACACTGTGCAGACTTAGCACTGTGCTTTGAAATAATAAAGCCAATGTGCCATAAAAAACACAGGCCACTCCGCAGTTAGGTTCCTTTGCTTGAATTTCTTTTAAATTTTTATGCTTAAACTTCCCAGCCTGTACTAAAAAGGCCCCCGGCTTTGTGGTATAACAGAAACAGGTACTCAAGGCTTGCCTCTGCTTCATGCTTGGGCCGGTCTCATTTTTCTGTCCTAATTGCAGCAGACAGCATTTCGGCTTTGTCAGCCCTACCTGCTCTGAATAGGAGCACTTTTGCCCCCCCCTTGTCAAAGACCAGGGAAGAAAGCGCGCTCTCCGGTTGGCAGCAGTCTTGGATCCTCGCCCCCGGCCATACTGTGCAATCACGCTGTTTATCCCACTGTAACAATCAGACAGCGAGAGCTGAGCACCTGGTACTCCCGGCCCCGGCCTTCCTTGGCAGCTGACGGGCAACCTCGCTGCCAGGTGGTCGCGCTTCAATTACATTAGCTAGCCATTCTAGGGTTAACGAGGACCCACTTTCCTCAGAATGCCCCGAGAAAATCAGTTATTCATAAAAGACAGTATGCCTTTTGTTGATAGCTGAACAATGTTGCTGAATAACCATTAAATTAAATTCTCCTTATTGGACTGAATAATGCAATAGCGATAGCCCCAGCTAGAAGTTTGCATGTTTATTTACCGAATTTCTGAATAATTTATACACGGATCCTGGCTCTATTTTTCATTTGGTGGCCAAATGTTTCTTTGGAATAGGTCTGTGTGGCTTTGCCTTCGTTTTAATACAGGCTGACACTCACTCGCAAATGGAAAACAGATGAAGGCACGCTGTAATGGAGTGGCAGGGAAAGGAAATTGTACTTTGACTCAGAATTCACCTCCCAATTTTCTACTGCAGGAGGACTTTTTAAATTTGCATAGATGCTTTTGGGGGCTGTTTCATCTGAGAAGCTTTTTCCCACAAAAAAAGGAAGACAGTGTGCTGGTCGGTCGTTAATCTCCAAGCCAGGACTATTACCAGTGCTTAGGTACACAGTGGCCCTGTGGAGACCTGGTGGTAACTGAATTTGATGGACAGCTAGAATGTGTCTCCCTGCCTCCATCCTTCAGGAGAGCTGTTATCTGTGATCCTTGACAGCAGACATTACAGTAGCAGGAAAGTCATGAACTGAAAGGTTTCCCTCCTTTCTGCTCTCCCCAAGTATCAGAGAGTGGGTATAGAAGGAATCCTCCCTCCCCTTGGGATGTGGTGTGTGCCCATGTTTAGAAGAGTGGGCCTTCCGCCTCAGATCCATGGTAGCCCAGCTAGACTGCTCTGGGAAAGCAGCAAGAGGATCTGCAGAGAAACAAGAACAGGGTAAAACAAAGCCACTTAAATACTACTGTCCTAGGAACTGAGTCTTAGTTGACTTAATTAATTTTTTCCCACAGTGTTATATACAGGAACTCATATTTGTTGGGCAAGCACTCAACACTGATAAACCCCAAGACCAGGAGATAAGTTTAGAACAGGATGCAGAAAAAAACCCTGAAAGTTTTTTTTTCTCCCCTAAAGTTAAATCACCCGAAGGACATATTAGCTATCACAAAGAAAAGAAGACAATGGGAAAATTCTATTGGATTTCCCTTTCATTTAAAGGAGAAAAGATCTTGCTTTTTTTTTTTTTTTTTGGTGATGAAAAAGATTGAATAAATCTAGCTAGAAAGGAGAACCTCAGTTGATATGCAAATGCAAAGGAGTCTGGAAGAGGGGTTTTTAGGCTTAGCAGTGGCACAGCATAGCAGCTGGGAGGCGGGAGCAGGGCTGGGAGTGTGAACCTGTGGGATGTACCACTCCTAGTTGGTGTCTTGGAGGCCTTGGGCAAGTCACGCTTTTTCTTTGTCTTCTCTTTTTGCAAGAAGGGGGCTTTTGCAGACAGTTAGCACCCTGCATGGTCTGAGAGCTCAGAGTTTAAAGTAAGCTAGCCTGCAGACCATTCCTGAGCATGCTCTCAGAGTTCATGAACTTCTTTACACCGCTCTCCTTCACCCTAATCTGATTCAAGATGTGAGTGTACACCCTGCTTTGTGGTCTTGAGCATAATCACCTCACTGAGTTCCTCCGACTTGAGACATCAAAAGCAAACTAGAACCCAGTGCCACAGCAAAGCCAACACCCTGGAATTACTGTTCCTGGTGGGTGAAGTACTAAGAGCGCAACCTACAATCGGACACTCAGAAAGGCATGCTCCTAGCTTGTTTCCTGATCATCTCTGATAAATGCTTGGGCTTTTTCTTGCCATTTATCTTCCCAGGCAGGCTGGTGTCTGGTCACAATGCACGTTTCCAGTAACATTGTCTCTGAATGATAAGATCCACCTTGAACAAGGCTCTAACACAAAGGCTGTCGAATGTGCCCGTGACAAAGCGGACACTCTTCTATGGCTTAAAAACAATGGCTGACACTTCTGTATGAATAGACAGAAGGCACATCAAAGGCAGCCTTTCACAGGGAAAAACTGTGTGATGCCCACTTTAATCTCTCTGAAAACCTATGCACAAACTGAACCCAATTTTATTTTTCAGATAAATGTTAGGGCTTGATACAAGGACACCTTTTTCTTTGCAGTTAAAAGAGGAGGAGACAAAGATATGCTAGCATAGCCTTTGAACTTTTGAAAGCTGTATCAATGGACCAAGGTACTTAACCACTGATACAAGGGCAGAGATTTTACAATAGCTGCATTTAAAGCATTCTGACTAAAACCAGTCATTATTATAGATTAAAGAAAGGCATTAATATCCACATTTTTCTTAAAGCTACATTCTTTTTAATACTATTAACCCTTTGATCAATTAACAAGGTCTATACAGAGAAGGCTTATAAAAATCACAGAGGCCCAGGGCTGTGATTTGGAGGGACCACACTCATTCCTTAAAAAAGGATGCAGAATAAATGCCTTGCGGGCAGGATAGGAAGATGCTCTTCAGTGAACAGATGCCTCAGGATTGAGGTAACTACATGGTGACTCTTCTGAAAGTGCACTGATTTGGGAGGTAGAACTGTGGAATGGTGTCTGCAATGGCTCCTGAGCTCTCCTCTCTTCTTGCATCCCCAGGTCCCTCTCAAGCAGCTGCTGCTGCTTGTTTCTCCTTGTTTCAGCTAGTTCAACCTCACCCTGGGGATTCAGCTTTCTCTTTCTAGCCAGGCTGCTAGTCTGATTTAACCTTGTGACTTTTACAAATGCATCTTGATGGTTGGACAGCTCAAATTCCAAGTCTAGCATTATCTATTCTCTGGGCACACCTCAGGAAGTCAGATCCCTCTGTAGGACATGATTTCTTCAAGTCTAGATGGTGACATGTGATACTTAGTACAGGGCACAACACAAGCTGAGCCCTAGGGAGGGAGGGCTATCTAACATAACCATTCCCAGTTCTGAAAAGGACCATGGTTCCTTGTCCCCATTTCCCATAAGGTAAAATTAATCCTTTCTTGACCTAGGCACCTCCAATCCCTACTTAGGATCGGTCGGACTTTCACATGGTACCATTGTGCAGCTGGGCTTGGTAAAACAATGCCTACTATCTGCATAGGGCTCAGATTGGGAAGGCATTCTTCAGGCATAGGCAGCAAGACATGTGTTAGAGTTCTTTAAAGGCAAATGCAACTTCAAGACTGGGGCTTATTTTAATATAAAAATGTCAGTGCTTAGAATCACATATAGCATGCAATCTGCAGACACATGACCAATCTACACCCTGCCCATCACTTGGTTCTCTCATTTGAGAAGCTCCATCTTGAGTGTTGACTATCCCAGGTGTGTATGTAAGGATGTACCTGAAGACAGAGGAGCCTGTAACACTTAAAGGCTACAATTAGGGCAGCAGAGGGGGGAATGATCTGACCCATGTATTGGCCAGTTGTTGGTGCTGAGAATGAAAGTCACAGGACAGTCTGCCCAGCTCCTGGAATCTTAGCTTTGGGGGACTGCCCTGGTTGGCTTGGCATATAGGCATTATTAGTCAATCATACATGGAAAGGAAACAGGCAACTAGCTAGACTGTTGTGGAGACTTGTCAGTGATGGTAATAAAAATCTGACCTGATGGCCACAAGGCAGAGCCCCACTCCACTCAGCAGTAGAACAGTAAGATGGATTTAACCCTTAAACAGGATTTTATGCATGGTTTTTAATGATACGCAGATCTATGAAGCAGCATATAAAGAATAATGTCTTAGTTTCCTGCTGCTGTGATGAACACCATTACCAAAAGCAACTGCAGAGGAAAGTTACACTTCCTGGTCATACTCCATCAGAGCAGGAACTCAAGGTAAGAACTGAAGCAGAGACCATTGAGGAATATTGCTTATTAGTTTACTCTATCTCTCTCATACTCAGCCAGCTTTCTCACACAGCCCAGTTCCACCTGCCCAGGGGATGACACTGCCCACAGGCAGCTGAGCCCTTCTCCATCAATTAGCCACCAGTCAGTCTGATGGAGGCAATTCCTTAACTGAGGTTCTCTCTTTCCAGATGATTCTATTTTGTGTTAGGTTGACAAAAAATGATCTTCAAAAGAAAACCTGACAAAAATCAAACAATTCCTTTGAAAGAAGCTCTATAGATCTGAATTTGGGAGCAGAGCCCCGAAGAGTCTGTCTGTCCTTCCTTCCTTCCTTCCTTCCTTCCTTTCTTTCTTTCTTTCTTTCTTTCTTTCTTTCTTTCTTTCTTTCTTTCCTTCTTTCCCTTCTCCTCTTTAGCTCCTCCTCCTCCTCCTCTTCTTCTCCCTCCTCCTCCTCCTTCTTCCTCTCTCTCTCTCTCTCTCTCTCTCTCTCTCTCTCTCTCTCTCTCTCTCTCTCTCTGTTTTTCAAGACAAGGTTTCTCTGTATAGCCCTGGCTGTCCTGAGTCTTGCTCTGTAGACCGGACTGCCCTTGAACTCAAGAGATCTGCTTGCCTCAACCTTGTGAGTGATGCAAATAAAAGCATGCACCATTACTACCTGGCTACAATCCATTTCCTTAATGCTAAAACCACTCTCCTGCTGAGGCACCTCCTCCCTCCCTTTAACAGGAATGATGGTCAGTAACATTTTATACTCCCTGCCTTCACGTTCTGCATAGAAAGCCAACAGCACCATAGACTGCTAAGCAGATGTCAATGTTTCTAGCTATAGGAAGGTACTGTTAAAAAGTGACAGTGGTGCAGCAAGAAAATTAACATTTTTCTCTCCCTCCATTTCCCTATTATGAAGGTTTAACTTTTAAAAATAAGTAAAAATCATTTAGAAAACTTAAAAATAATTCTAGACAAATTATAATTCAGTTGAATATCGTGACAATCATAATTTTTTGAAAAACACATCTTACAGTAAAGAGAGGTAATTGTTTTTCTTTTTATGAGAGGTAAATGAAGGTTCTGAAAATAAGGCAGACAAGGGGACTTGGAGAAGGAGGAAAGGGGTAAGGAAAAGGTGGAGGCAGAGGGAGAGGAACAGGGAAAGGCAGAGGGAAGATGGAGGAGGAGGAAAGGAAAGGAAACATACAGAAATGAAAGGGAGATGAATGCTAACTGCCCTGACTAATCAGTATACATTAGAGATATATACTGAAACATCTCTGCATCTCTCTCTCTCTCTCTCTCTCTCTCTCACACACACACACACACACACACACACACACACACACACAGTTAATTGAAATAAAAATGGAAGAGGTTGGGAAGAAGCAGCAGACTATAATGCCGTGGGAGAAGACTGTGCCCTGTGTTCTAGGAGCACTGTGGAAGGCCAGTGCCCCGGCCCCCATGCAGAGATGGCTTGGCATTTCTTGGCTCCACTTCAGGGAGTAACAACTAACCTGAGCTGCTGCAGGGATGATGCTCAGACTAATGTGAATAATCCCTGTGGTTTCTATTCTGATAATAGTGAATTATTGGGTTGAACTAGTCCGTGCCTCTTCCACATGGGCCACAATCCATGCTGGAACGGGGACATCCAATAACTTCTCAGGAGCGATGAGCTTCATTCAAATTTACATTTAGAAATGACACTAAGGCCAAATTCTATTTTTGAGTACCCTGCTTGTCATGGTTTTGCTAAGTTTTGAGTTGGTAACCCTTCTGACATAGTCTGAATTCCACTCACACTGGGCTCTCTGGTGTCTGGCATTGGCTAATTTTGATCATCTTTGTTTGTACATTTTAATAAAAGTTACATTTAAAGCATCAATAATTTTCTCCAGTTATAATTTTTATTACAATAAAATCAAGGTGATTTAAGTCCTTTTTTTTCGTGAACTGGTAAATAAGGCAGGCTATCCACTGCCCAGCGCCAGAGGTGGCAGCTGTCTGGGCCAATGGCAGACTTAAGGATTCACTAGCCTCCCAGGTAAAGATGAATTTTACTGGCTAATTATTTCAAAGTCCTCCTCTGAGAATCAGGATTTCCAATACTTGTATTATGGATAAAAACAACATTCATGGGCATAACACCTAGAATAACCAGAAATACAGGGTAAGGGCTAACAGCTTTAAAGGAGAACCCTGTTCAACAGGCAGTGACCTCACCACCAAAGGGCTTCCAAGAAGCTCCACAAAGGTACCCTGAGCTCTGGAGGATGTCCTTTACTTACAGTTCCCCATGCAAACTGCCCTCTGGGAAGGAAAGGGAGTGGGTGTTCATAGTTATTGCCCATTTGTATGACTGGAAACAGTTACAGAGAATCATAAAAATGACCTTCATCTAGCAATTTTATGTATTTCAATATGAAAGGAAGCACCAAAGCCCATTCTGTAACTGTCCTCCAATTTGTCATCATGAAGTCATTTCTGAGAGCACGTTTAAGGAGTACGTGGGACAGCCTTTTACTTAGATAGAGGGCTACATTAATAGAGCCTGGGGATCCCTGCTTTGTATCAATGACCCAAGTTGTGCTTCAGCCTTGGTTGTAGTCTGTTCTACAAATTCCGGAGAAGGATGCAAGAAGACAGTACTTCTCCCCATCTCCCACCCCATTTTTTTTTGTTTTTTTGTATTTGTTTTGCTTTGTTTTGTTTTGAGACAGGGTCTCTTGTATTTCAGTCTAGGCTTGAGTTTCCCATGAAGGTGAAAATAACCTTGAACTTGTGGTCCTCCTACTTCCACCTCTCACCTGCTAGGATTATAGAGGTGTGCCACCATGCCTGTAAGGTTAATGCATTGATAGGGATTGAACCCAGGGTTTCTTACATTGTAGGCAAGCATATTACCAGCCAAATTCTACTTTTATGTTTACAGTAACATTGGTGACTGTGACTTTAGATTTGCTACTAAATGAGCTAATGATGACAGCTGTTCTACTCTGTGCTGATGGGGCTAAGTAAAAGTCTCTTTGAAAAATGAGTGGCGGGCAGTGGTGGGCATACCTTTAATCCCAGCAACTGGGAGGTAGACGCAGGTGGATTTCTGAGTTGGAGGCCAACCTGGTCTACAGAGTGAGTTCTAGGACAGCCAGGGCTATACAGAGAAACCCTGTCTTGAAAAAACCAAACCAAACACCAACCAACAAACAATAGAAAATGAGTATTCAGGAACGTTTTCTTTCATTATAGGAACACAAGCTAATGCAATGAAGAGACCTGAATACAGCATCAGTATTACTCTAACATGTTTCATGGTAGAAAAAAATTCCAGGATGTGACAGCACTTGATAGGGAACACTGGAGCTTAATCTGAAAGTTGGATAGTTTTTAAGGAAAGGCTTGTGATCTTATGCATTGGTCTTTTGTGGAGGGGAAAAAAACATTTAAGTATCCAGCCTTGGTGTGTAACAGATGTTTAATGAAATGAACAAGGCTAGTTGGGTCCCATTTGTACATATATCAAAGTTTCTATCAGTGAACCTCTGGACCCAGGATGGATTTTACAAAGACTAAGCAAATATTGAAATTTAAAGAGTATTTTGCGTGAGTCTTACAATTTTCTAAACTGAAAATTCAGTGGGCACTGCATAACTTTGAATAGGATCTTAGCTATATAGTTTCTCTACAGCAGAGATACTGAAAATTAGTAACATTTCTGAAATTCCACTGTTTCTGTAACTTCAATTTCAGGAAAGAAATCCCAAAATAACAAGTCAATGTTTTCTTGATTGAACCAAATTCAGCTTCACAAAAAGGGAATTTCTACTTTTAGTAATGTCAAAGATTATTAACACTGGTCAATAATTCACTTATTTACAGTGATATGGCCCTGGGTTTATGAATATACAGTGACATGAAAACTAAGTCAGTCTTCAAGAGAAGCCTGAACACAAGTTCTGATTCCACAATTAGCATCTACCACAGAGGGCTTCCAAGAGTTTCCCCATGAAAATCTGGAATGTGCGTCTCATTCAATACCCTGAGAAGACAGCTTTTTTCAGGCACAGAACACATTACCAGGTTCATTAATTAAACAGTGCGGGCAGAGCAGATGGATGCTACCTACGCTCCAATGATGCTAAATTGGGACAGAGGTTTGCAGTCCTTAATGAGACTCCATAAAATGAATGATTACATAGTGATCCCAAGTAAACAAACGAGGGAAGAGCTGGATTGCAGGCAACAAGTCCTGCAACATGGTAACAAGGAAACCAATGGGGAAGCTTCTAACATGCATACCTTTGAGGTCATTCAATCCCATATCAAGCTGGCCCAGAAAAACAGAGGAGTCTACAGATGGTATTGGACAAGAATATAAGAACACCTGGCTTTGGAAATGAATGGGACAGAAACTGCTTTTGTTACATATGTGGTGTGTGAGGACACCCTCAAGCTTCCCTTTATCTTAAGAGAAGAACATGCAAAATATACTTGCAAGGGAAGCTCTCCAGAAGATGAGGCATCAAGGTTAGTTTTGGTCATACTTTTTATCACTCATCTTCACTTTTTTTGCTCTGTCCCTGCCTCTTTTTTGTCATGGACTATGCCGCACTTGAACTTGTGTGGTAATTCTGAATGTATCTTACAGACTGATGGAAGAGAACTGAAAGTTACTGGGATACTAAAAATTCACCGAAGACATTGGCTCCTGTCTGGAACACACTACACATAATCTTTAGAATGACCTTCAAGGTTTTCCAGCTAAGACAGAGTACAATTCCAGTGAGCATCTGAAAACTTTGGAGTAACAATGGGACAAACGGTAGTGACACACCCTACAGTACAGCTCAGGGAGTCCATAGTAGTTAATTGTGAGTCACTGTTCAGTCACTACTTGTTGCTATGGTGGCCTCAGTGCCCTGTTATGATGTAAGAAGCTCTTTTGTGACAGTTTCTCTGCCTCTCACTCTCACATTACTTCTGGCTTATGCTTCAAGGCCTTTATATCTGTTTTAGAAAGAGGCAGGGTACAAGCCAATTCAACACAGACAAATAAATGTCTGCAAAAACTCAGCAACATCACTACAACGGAAGCATGTTTTGGACTCTTCACCAAGACATGCACAGGGAGTCATTAATTACATGCTTATTTTCGGCTAGCCTCTGGTGAGAATATAAGCATTTAATGTTTCTACTAAATTTTAATTTGGAAGCTACATAAATAAAGGTTGGGTTGTGTACATAATTTCAAAACAAGAACACGTTCTACTTTTCCTTCATTCTACTGCTCTATCTTTATTCCATACAATTTGGGTTTAGAGCAGTGGTTCTCAGCCTTCCTAATGCTATGACCCTTTTATACAGCTCCACATGCTGTCGTGACCCCCAACTATAAAATTATTTTGTTTCTACTTCATAACTATAATTTTGCTACTGTCATGAATCATAATGTAAATATCTGATATGGGACCCCTGTGAAAGGGTCATTTGACCCTCAAAGGGATTGTTACCCACAGGTTGAAAGTCTGGGTAATAGTCCTGAGTGAATATGCCAAAATTAAGAGGAATTTGTAAACCCTTATACCATTAGTGACCTTCTGTTTTGCCTGGGTATAAGTGAGGAAGAGTCAAGTTGAGTGGGTTTTCAGCCTAATGCTACTCCTACTGAGGGCCCAGGTCAAGTTCTGCTTGTTATACCTTCAGTTTTTCTATTTGCAAAGTAAGGCTAACACATTCTGTAGGGCTGTCTAAGAGTGTGAATTATGGTCCAGTGGCTCTCATCTTCTCTATGTCTTTGAAGAGGCTACATTTTTGTACATTATCCATCCATGCCAAGTGACTTTTGGAGCTAAGCCTGACTCTGGGTCCATAGGCCGGCTAGATAGCATTTTATCCATCATATGTCAACACCAAGTACCAGCTGCTGTTTCCACTTGTGTTCTTCGCAAATTGTTTGATTTTTCTGATACATTCTGTCTCATTTCATAAGTGTAACAGGAAATAGGATAAAACCAAGTGTCCATGGGAGTGACAGCTATGGCTCTCAACTCAAGATGTTTCTAGCAAAACTAGATAGCCCTACACATATTAAAAATGGGAATCTTAAATGCTTAGTTAAGTTTTTGTCTCACCAAATGCACCAGCTCATTTCCAATGACCAAGGGCAAGGACATTAGGATGCCTTTGGAAAACAAACAAGTGCCAGGATCTAAGGCACACTCAGGAACATGCTGTGGTTTTGTTTCATTATCTGAAACTGAATGACAATTTGCAAGAAGCTTAACCCCTTTTTTAACTTGGATCTATAAATCAAAATAAAATCACTTTCAACAATGGAACACAAATGAAATATAGTTATCGACAATACCAGTCTCTATCTTCTTTTCTACAACAAGATAAACATTTTTTATAATTTGTAAATTATATATTTTTTTATAATTTTGTATTATTTCATAGGCTGAAGTTCCTTTAAGGAATCAGTCCATTTGCCAAATTCAATCAGCAAATGATCCCTGTGCCAGACTGTGACTAAGAAACACAGTCAAAAACAATGTTGGCAATTCTCCACTCTAAAAATGCTAAAATAAAATGTTCAATAAGGGATCATTTATAAAAACAGCCAATATTTTGATCACTAAAAAGGAAGGCTAACTGTATAAATGTGAACAATCTCTTTTTAGTACACAAAAATCTTTGTGTACTAAAATCAAAAAAATTATGAATACATTCGCATAAATGGCCCTAAAACACAGAATTCTGAACATTCTCTTTACAACTTTATAAAACTATGGTATGAGCAGCCTGGAGTGACCGACAAATAGGTCACTGTGTCACCAGGTGGACAGTGGATTCCATGGAATGAAGGAAGAATGAGCATGTGGGCAATGGTGTCAGGTACTCTGGCACTTCCACACCACCTTCTGATACTCTTTCTGTCTTTCCCTTTTGGTGCTACTGGGGATTGAACTGGGAGCCTTGCACTCACTAGTGTTTTCTCTCCATTGAGTTCTACCCAGTCTAATTTTGTGGGGAATAAAAAAAGCCTATCAAAATGTTACATTCTTCCAATATGAGGAAGGAATTTAAAATTAAAGCTTACAACCCCCGCACCCACTGGAGAAGAAATATTTTTTAATAGAAATTTTAAACAACCTCACCAAATGTTAAGCAAGCTTTTAGTAAGCAGACCACATTTCATTCGACACCTCAAAAAACATCTTTCTGGAGCCCCCCAAGACATTTTAGCCTGAGGGGTTAAAAGTGTGGGTGTGGAAGTCAGCTTTTGTTTGAAAAATTAGCAATGCTATGAGTCACCCTGCATTAGCAGCAGAGGAGTTTTGCATCTTGTACGAATCCAGACACCATATGCCATGCGAAGGCCTATTACTTTATTCGGTGCCACCGCTGACAGGCAGCCACGTGGGTATCCCCAGTGGAAGGGCTGTCTCCTCCCGGCGGCGAGGACAGGAACCCAGTGAGCTGAACACATCCGACATTGTACAGAGCAGCAGGAACAGCTGGTAAGCTAGCAAGCAGCAAGGGCTAGCTAGGAGTGCCGATGCTAATGAGCCTGGCGACAATGCAGGCCTTCAGAGGAGCCAGCCCAATGTCTATGTGTTCTCACAAAGCCTCAAGAGGAGAATCTGCTCGTTCATGCCTTCAGTCTCATTAAAACACATACTGGTGTTAGTAGTTTATCAAAGGCTGCTGTAACTTACAAGTTATAAATCTCCCCAACAGTTTCAACATGTTTTAAAAAGTGGCACTGAACTGTGTGGAGAAGCCCGAGGGTCTGTTGGGGTAGGAGGGACATTTTAAGAGGCAATGGTGAGCAGCAGGTTAGCAGTACAAGCAGAGTAGCTGCTGCTGGGTTCAGGTCCCAGCTCCCACACTCACAGAACTGTGTGGCCTCCAGCAGGTTATCTAACCTCTCTGTGCTCTGCTTGTGTATCTTATCAGAAGACACAGTCCTACATTTACATAATGTGTTCCTAGGATATGGAGGTTTCCTTCATCAGTTGCTGGAAGGACCCATGGACTGAATACACAGGTGAAATCCTTAGTGCCTGGACTGAGCAGAAGTTGGCGACACTAAGTAAATCACTGTCTATTCCTGGGGACCAGGGCATGGAGCACTAAGAGGCTTAACCTGGCCTCCTTTTTGTCCCACCTACAACATAAGCCAGCAGACATCTCCTGAGGAAAAGGTTTAAGTACAGGGAGGAAGATCAGGGTATAGGGAGTTGTGGGGGCTCTGGGAATTCCAGGCAGGATTGCTAGTGGCCATGGATTGGGTAGGCCTCCTAGAAGCATCTGGGATTGCCTGACTGCTAAGATCTGTGATGGGTCTGGGTATATGGGAAGCTCTTGGCTGAACAGTGTTCACTTCTGAACAGTCCTCACCTCACTTAGGACTTGTGACTCCTGTTCATTCTTCCAAGTCAGGCCAGAGACTTGGGACACTGCTCAGAGTTCTGAGTTGAACCTGCTATTGTAGCCATTAAGAAACTACTGCTCTTTGATCTAACAGGCTGTGTTCCAGCAATACCTCTTGAGGACCAGAGCCATGCCTTCCGTATGCTTGCCCTCAGCAATAGCAAGGGTCTGGCAGACAGCAAAGACCAATGGATATCTTGTTCAATGTACAAAAAAACCCAAAAGAACGAAAAACAAAAAAAACCCCAAACCTAATAAAAATAAAAAACACAACCCTACTTCTAATTTCTCCTGTTCAGAAGCATTACCTGGGAGTGAGACTGGGAAAACAGGATCTGCTGATCATCCTTTTGCCAATACTGTATTATAAGCATCTAAAGAAAAGTAGCTGTGTTAAATGATCATCTCTCCACTGCCTATGGCCGGGTGTGTGGGAACGTAAGAGGGAAGTGCCTGGCTTTGGGGGGTGAAATTTGTCTCCTTGAAGTTTCTATGCCAGGAAAGTTCAAATAGGGGCATCTTAGAAGGTGACATATCTGCACTTTGGAAAACCAAAAGGATGCAGATGTCAAGTGTAGGTGAATGAAAATGGCCATAACAGTGGGATGATCAAGACTAAAATCAAGATGACATGCTAGAAGAGCTACCCTTGGGTTTGGAAGAGTAAATAAATCCTAGCAAAGTTGCATACCCCTGTAGCCCCAGCTGCATAGGAAGCTAAATTACTAGTTCTGAGGCCCAGCTTAGACAAATAGCAATTCTAGAAAAACAACAACAAAAAGAAGCAGAGGAAGCCACAGTCCTTTCTGCAAGGCTCCTATATGCAGCTTGCTGCATATATATTACTGCTGCCTGCCCCTTGTTGTACAGGCAGCAAACCACAGTAGCAATGCTACTCACACTTAAATATGCTGTTGCTTTCATAGTTAGCTTCCTTCACCTCTAGTCCTTACTTCTTATTGTAGCCTGAATCCAACAGAGAATGTCAGGACCACTAGAAGAAAACAGAGAGGCTAGAAAGGAACTAAAGTACACTGTCAGAGGATACCTGGGCTATTCCACAGCTCATTCCCAGTAGAGGCTCCTGAGGCATCCCAGTAGTCTAGGGATAGCCAGATCTTCACCACCCCGCCCCCCCCGACTCTTATAATGTCCACAAGCCATCCAGAGACAGATGTGACAACTAATGCTTACTGCCTTCTCATGCTTTATGACAGCACATCAAATGAGCTCTGCAGGCACTGGATTTCAAAGATTAAAACAAAACAACCTGGTTTTATATATTTTTTTTGAGACAGGATTTCATGTAATCTTAACTACTAATCTCCTGCTTCCACTTCCCAAGTTCTAGATTAACAAACATGTACTACCAACGTCCTACTAAATAACAAAATAAAAATCCACTAAAAACAAAAAAAACAACAAAAACCAAACCAAAATACATACACACACATACAAACAAAAACCTTTAGTGTTTAAAAATTAGTCAGAATGGAATTAATTCTAGCCCAAGGCTCAAGAATAGATTCCACTGCCCAGGACACAGTGACAGTCAGTAGAGTCATAGAAAGAATGTTGGCATATTTATCTGTCTGGTTCACACATGTGTGCTTTAACAAACATGCACACAGTCCAGACAGAGTCCTTCTTTCTCATATTAAGTTCCAGAGGAATGGTGTTTCATGGCAGGGCTGAGCAGAGCCACGCGTCACGGATGGAATGTGTCCCTAGTGAGGGTGCTATGAATCTCTGCCATGGAGCTGCCACTTCCACAGCCCATGTAATGCCACCTAAGTGCTCTGCCTCACATGACTGGCTGCAGGCTGCTGAAGATTAGAGCCATCGATCGCTCCCTGCAGAAGACTCTCGCTGTGCAAAAGGAAAGTAAGCAGCAGAGACAAACAGCTCCAGTATTGATCTGCTCTGGTGGAGGGCTGCACTTCCAAAGGAAAATCAGCACTCCTTCCCAGCACCTGCGAGGGAGGGTTACTGTCATATGCATGGGCACATGACAAAGATGGTGTGTGGGGTCAAACACGCTGCCCCCTCTCCTGTCAGTGGGTCACAGACCTCTCAGAGAGCTGAGCTGCGATATGAAACCTCCAGTTTTAAAAAATGCTTGGCACTGTTCTATATTCTTTGGGCCTTCTATATTCATCCACAACAGTGATGAAAGACTGTTGCCAGAGCTCAACCTAAATGCAGAGGAAAGCAATGTAGATGCATTTCAACATCCTTCCAATGACCAAGAGTCACCCAGAACTAGAAGTCTGGCTCTCATCACCCAAGGCATAAACCTTTTTCTTATAGAAGAAGACCACTCATCTAACTTAAAGGCCAACATTTAAAGACTGGCTTCCAAACCACTCATTCTCCTTAAGGAAATTGCCACAATGTAAACTATATGGCTTCCAGTAATTTTTTTTTAAAAAAGAACTTCTTTAAGCATAAAAACATAAATTCACCTAAAAAGACAATGAAATCCTGAAGTACACCCAAACTCATGATTCTTGCAAACTATGTGAAATGAACTATAGGATAGGAACAGATTAAACTGGGAATGTAGGGTTGGGGAGATGGTTCAGTGAGTAAAGGTGCCTGCTGTCAAGCTGAAGACCTGAATCTGATCCCTAGAAATCACATGGTAGAAGGAGAGAACCGACTTCTGCAAGTAAGCTATCCTCTGACCTTCACATGTGGCATAATCCGTATGCTACCCCTCACATCAATTCATAAAAATAAAAAAAAAAAAATGTAATAAAACTTTAAAGTAAGAGAGTAAGAAATCTATACAGAACTCAGAAGGTCCCTTTATATGTGTATTTCTGTGGAGATAGAAGCAAACTGAATTGTATTGCTTTTATGAGTATCCTTTGGATTAAGGTTATTATTTAAAATCAGTTCTCTCCTTTTGGTAAGTAATTTTCTTCTAGGCAGTAAACATACCTTCTGGTACAATTAAGCAAACAGCACTAGAACACTTTGCCCTCAGAATTCCTTAAGGTGTTTGCATTTTTATTTCCATCCAACTAAGAACACTGAGTGCTGCTATTCTGGATGCCATTTTCCCTCACCTCAGCAGTAGCCAATAATTTTGAGTTGTCCAATGTGAGACTGCAAAACCTTATGCCTTCTGTCTGAGTCTCTTGAAGCTCCCAATAGCCAGGCAGAAGTTACAGGGAGGGCCTGGAGGCAAGGAACACCTGGACAATTCCTAGCTGTTCCCACTACACAGGTTATCAGCCATGACAGACCTGGCAGGACCCAAACCTGAGCCTGGGACACCCATAGAACTTACAAAGTCATCCTCTTCCATTTCTCCTTGAAATACCTCTGCCAGAACCCTTAGACTGTCTAGAAAATTCTTGGGCCCTTATGAGAAAAGATGATTCTACTCATGTTTGCCTTTTTATCTAAAATGAGGAAATAAATTAAACTCTACTGAGATTTTAATGCACAGCCTCACTGGATGTTTCTTGCTCAGTCATTCCTGAGCCCGTCCCAGGACAGACTGAGAGATACGACAGCAGACTCTCATTCACTTTCTGTACACACACTAGGTTGTTGGGGTTTCCATGAGTCTTTTACTGAAGTTCCGAATTTCATCACATCATAAACAGAATCATTACAATTGACGAGCCCAAGGCAAGATATGCCTGACAGACTATGGTAGTCTTTTCTGTCATGAGATCTGCACTTTATCTCATATTAAAGTTCTTGTAAAAGTCATCAAACAGAAAGACGAATTACCAATTTTTCATTTCCTTTTTTAGAACAGGAAATGTTGTGGAGTTGGTGGCCTTTTCTGCTAAGGCAGAGGGCTGACTTCATTTACTCATCTAACAAGCATTTCCTGAACAAATATTTATCCTGTGGCAGGTGCTGAGGCTGCATTCAGGGTTGGGACTCTCCTGGAAGATACATGTATTATCTGTATTCTTGTTTAGAGCTGCCCTTGTTTTACCAATTTGCTAAAAATTTTAATATCACCCTTAAAAATATCAGTCAAAGAAAAAGTCAGACAATGGGGACAACACAGGTAAAAAGAATAAGTGAATTCTATAGTAAATTAGATAGTGACAAGGGCTCACAAAGTAAAGAGCACACAGGAAGGTCACAGGCGGTACTAGAGATGTGTGTACATGCACAGATATGCGCAGGTGTGAGCAAGCTTTATAGGAAGGAGGGGGAGAGCTCAGAGTTGTTGGGAATGAGTCATGTGGACACCAGGGGCGGGGGGTGGGGTGGGGGTGGGGTGGGGGAAGCTCTCTAGGCACAGGGCAAAGAATACAGGCCTTCCCTGTAGGGCTCTGACTAATCTTGGCAGTAGGAACAGGGCAGTGTTTGTGGATTTGTCTAGGCTGCTGTGCTGAGGAGGCCAGAGGAGGCAGGAAATGAAGTGCGGTGATTCTGGCTGGCAATAATCTTTTAGCTGACCTTAAGACGAAAAATTGCTATTGCATTATAAAGGAAGGGACATTTTAACTTCTTGAGAGTAGCTGCATACAAATAAAACATGCAAAGAGAAGAAGACCTGGAATGGAACATGGGAAAACACAGCCTTTGATATGGGAATTAACTTGTGTTTTTACAAAGCTCTAATCTCTGCAATATCCAAACAGACCATGAACAGAATTTTGTAGGCTAGTTCTAATCTCCTCAAATAAAGAGTTTTGTACATTTTGAATATGCTAAAATATATCAGTGTGGGGTTGGGAGAGGTTAGTGGTAGATGGCTTGCCCAGCATGCCTAAGGTCCCAGGTTCAAACATCAGACACACACACACACACACACACACACACACACACACACACACCAATGAAGCTTGTATAGCATTAAGGAAGACGGAAACCTCTAGTCAAACGTTCTCAGGGATCGCTATAGAACAGATGGCAGGAATGAACACTGAACATGAGCTGTTGGGGCTTATGGGCTAAGACTCTAATATTCCCCAGCCCATGGATGTCTCTTTACAAATTTTTTTACTATCAACAGAGTCAAAATCAGCCAAGCCTGGAGAGACTTTGTTTCACAGAACTATTAAACGAAAGTTTAAAAAAAAATGTCTATTTAATCTCATTGCATTAAGATACTATTTATATCTTAGTAAAAGCAAGACAATTTTATGCTATAAAACACTTTAAGTTCTTTACTCTTTATCACATCCTTTCAAAATCCATATTATAGAGCATACTTCCTAATATGAATCTAGACAGACTTCAGAGGCAGTCAGTGGGTCCAGGGCAGTATCCTAGCTTACTGAGGCAAGGACTCATAGTTTAATTTCCATTCCTTCCTTTGAACAAAAACAAGAGATGCAACGTTAAGTCCACAATGATATGCTGTTCTCCCAATGCAAGCCCACCAGAATTCCACCAGGCTGGATGCACTTAAATAAGCAATTGTGATTAGTGTCTGAATACATTTTTGGAAAACAAACTCAACAAAACCTTGTGAAATGTCTAGCCTAATGAGACTTGAAAAACGAACAGATGAAGATACTAATGAGAGACACACTTAGGTAGAGTCACTCTTCCCTAGTAGAGCTCCCTCGATCCTCTCACTCTGGTTTGTAGTTTGGGTTTGAAAGACCCAGAAGAACCACTGGATACTGACTAAGGCCTTTCCTACATCCCAGAATAAGCTCTAGTGGTGAAGAAGGCCCCACATGAGCAAGGCCACTTATCAACACCAGGGCCACAGACGTGTGTTGGAGGAGAAAGACAGAAGCAAACTCCCAAAGCTCCCACGACATGCATGGCAGAGCCTGGGAACGAAGGTGTGTTCTGGAAGCCAGAAGAGCACAACTACTTCTGATCACAGAGAATGAGTCGGGAGTCAGATGTCCCCTGCAACCCAGCATGTGTCTGCTCACTTGTTCACTCCCTTACCTGTTTATATGATGTGCACACTTTATCAAGCCTTTTCTTCCTCTAGGGTGAGGATAGAGACACAAATGGTGACAGGTAGGTTTGTCCTCTGCAGTTGATGTACTCATGGGAGAAAGACAAAACAATTAAATGGCAAGAACTAAGAAAAAAATGAGGAACAGAGCTTAGTATTTAGGACACTTTATAATAAATACTCTCTGTTTTTAAACAGAGACTAAGGAAACGGAAGGAGCTATGAAGTTGCTAGGAGGAGGGATGGGGCAGAGAGTTCTAGGCAGAGAATGTAGTTCTCAAGACTGCTATGTTTATGGACTATTAGAAAGATTCTGTAGTATGGAGGGTTTTGAGCTAGATGCTTTGATTTCTGCCTGAAGGAAAAGTTTCTGCTTTCTGGAAAGATCTGCAAGGATAACAGAAGTAGTAAAACAAGGAGGAGGCTGTG
This sequence comes from Tokudaia tokunoshimensis, assembly GCA_036184795.1. Taxonomy (NCBI): domain Eukaryota; kingdom Metazoa; phylum Chordata; class Mammalia; order Rodentia; family Muridae; genus Tokudaia; species Tokudaia tokunoshimensis. The sequence goes on from BTHU01000004.1 coordinate 121,157,216, forward strand.
TACCAGTCTAGCACATGACAAGACTGGGCTGGGGCCATGTGGTACAAGTGGGAAGAAGCTGCACTTCAGTTACATTTTAAGGATAAGCTTTTTGCATACACTTCATTCTGTAATAGTTAGCAATAATCTGTCTGGGGGATTATTTTCTTCACTTTACAAATAAGGAAATGGGTAGAGGTAAAATACTTGTTTAAAACCGAAGAACTAGTTACCAGTCTAAAACTGAAACCCAATTTCGGTCTGAGGCCAGCTCTCATATATGCCTGAAAACTGTGGATACTGTAACAAAGACACTTTGAAATGTGCCCAGCATTTGTAGGAAGATGGCTGCCATGGAGGAAAGGCAGTACCCTGCACTCTTTCCTACTAGAATTGTCACTGAGAATGTGCACTTGACCACAGAGGAAAGGGGGTAGAGCTCAGGGGTAAGAATGAGTATGGATAGCATGCACAGAATGTGGGATTTATTCCCAGCAATGCAAAAGTAACACCCAAACCTGTCCAAGCGCAGGATCTAGTTCTATGATATTAGTGTATGATACTGCAGAACGTGAGGTGTAGACACAGGCTTTACATTCCTCCACGTCTGTCTTCAAATAAATGAAATGTACTATTCCAGTGTACCATCGACGGTGAAAACCTACTTGAACGGTTACTCCACCTGCCCGTTCAGCTCTCTTGCCTCTCTGCCACGCCCCCCTTACACTCACACACACACACACACACACACACACACGCACACGCACACGCACACACGCACGCGCGCACACACACACACACTCACACACACACACACGCACACACGCACACACGCACACACACACACACACACACACACGCACGCACGCACGCACACGCACACGCACACACACACCTAGGATGGCTCTGGAGCTCTAAGGCCTAGATGATCTTATTTGACCTTTCTGTTCCAAGCAATGACCACAGGGCATATGATTCCCAGAGAGGAAGGAGTTCCTAAGAGTACAGAAACTCACCTCCAAGGTACTTATGTGAAATCCTGAGGGCTGGCAATCCACAGCAAAGAGGGCAGTAGGAAGTGCTTCCCTCATCCAAACTCAAGCCCAAACCATGTCTCTGACAAAAGTGTAGCGCACAACTCATGATAAATCTCTTCTAATCAGATAATTTAAAGTCTCTCCTGATACACCTATCTTTTTATGTATGTATATGTCACCATATATGTTTATCCTGTTGGGCATAAATTCTATTTTCAAAATTAACAAGCACATAATAGTTGAAAGCTCTTTAAAGATGTAAAAGATTTTATAAACATGCTACTTAAATTTAAAACAAATTTTACTTTTCCTCTGATAGCCATAGTAACCTCAGTTTTTTGGGGAGTATAAATTTATTTTTCCTGACTTCAATTCATTTAATTTTAAACGTGTTTAAAAAAACCCCCACATATCCTATTTATTTTCTCATAGTCAAGCTGAACACTCAGCAGGAGAATATAATGTGATGACAGTTTCCATCTTCTTTGGGGAGAGAGTTATGAGTCTTGGGTGTGAAAGACACAGTACAATGGAGAGTGGTGGCAGCTCCCCCATCGGCTCTCCGCCTTCTTTAAAGTCCACAGAGGATGGCAGTTTGGATGGAAACCCCAAAATCTATTCTGTCCATCTGTTTTATTATTCTTAGAACAACTGTCAAAAGTTGCCCAGGGATCAAGTTGCAAACGTACTAATTTGCCTTTGAAAAGTGGGCCCTGGGGGAATTCTGGAACTCTGCTTATAAATTCAGAATCCCCTCAGCCAGCCTGCCTGCCCTACCCTTTGTGGAGGTATGAGACTTTGCACTTCCAGGCATACATCTGCCTCAAGGCTGGGATGCCCTGATAGACTTACATCCCACTTCATAGGCAAATGAAGGGGAACCACAGGGACTTGGCATCTTAAGGGCTGGTTTGTTCCCTGACAAGCAGACTGAGTTTTTTTTAGGAGGCAGCCCTTTCATTGATCATAGGTGGATGAAAGACCAAAGCTTTGTACTGGAGGTTTAAAGGCGTGAACGTAGCAAAGGGATACCCGTTCTGTACTCTTTTTTTATATCCTTGGACCAAACAGGAGATAGGAGCCTGAAATGAAACATTGACGAAATAAGCTGAAGATAAAAAACTATAAGCCACTGAATGTGGTGCCATTTGTTTTTGTGGCTATGGTGAAACAATAAGAAAAAGACTGTCTGGACAGACAGACAGTCAGATGTGGTGTTGTCAGGAATTACCAGGCATACCTAGAGAGTGGTCTATGCTAAAATAGTGGGGCATTTAGGCAGCATGCTACTCTACTCAAAACTAAAGCAGCTGCTCCTTCCTTAAGTGGGCTGTGTTTAAGGCATGGGCAAACACAATATACAGATGGAAGTGCAAGTGGGCTTACTGGACATAGGAAGAGGATGGAGCAAGGGCCAGCACTGCTCCTCCTAGTGACCAGCCTTCTCCACTAGGTCCCAATGGTCTCCAGCAAAAAGCTTTCAATACATAGGACCACAGAACCATTCCTGAAAAACAAGATGTTTTAGAGTTCTGAGTTTCTCAGTACTACAGAAACTAAAAAAGAGGCCCCTTCAAGGTTCACATGATGGCATTTGGATTGTACTCACCCAGATTACCCCCCCCCAAAAAAAATTCGGTTTTGATTAAAAAATTTCCATGGGCATGTTGCAAATGACGGTGGCAGGAAACCTGCTGGGAGCCCACTGCAGACGCACAGAAGGGGTCACCAGTTGGACCTGCTGCTTTGTCTTCCTTCGGCTTTGCACAATCTCTTATTATAATAAGGCATGTATTATCCTTTTTAGAGATTTGAATAACAGAAAGTCTCACTTTCAAAATGTTGCTTATAATCCCAGAGTCTACAATGTTTTCTGTTGATGCCGGGCTTTTCAAAATGGGATAGATAATTAGTAAACTGAAATTTGATTAATGTTGGATTAAGAGGTTCTGATGCTTCTCTGCAATGTGTTATTCCAGTCTGTGGTCACTGGAAGAGACTATCTTTAGGAAACCTGTTCCCTCTGTTTTCCAGAATAAAAAGATGAACTTCAAACCGTGTCTTTTAAATAAAGAAAATTCAGTCTGAACAAGTCAGATTTTTTTTTCTTTTTCCCCCCTATTTTTTAAAATTTTTCTTTGTAACTCTGAAGTTGGAGCCCATGAACTAATCAAGAAAGCACGAAATACAACAGAAATACAAGTCTTTCTCAAAATTGCTCAGGGTGAGTCCTTCCTGCTTATGGTGGGTAACCTGGCACAGACAGAGGCTGTAATGGCCTCTGCTTATGGTGGGTAACCTGGCACAGACAGAGGCTGTAATGGCCTCTGCTCTCTGGCACAGACTTTCGGGAAAGGAAAGAACTCTGGGAACAAAAGGTCTGTCTGGTCTAGTATAGATTCCAGTCATTGAAGTAACAGTTTAAATAATATTCCATGGAAAAACTTAATTATAGTTCTTTGTGCTTTCAAACATCAAGATGTAGCTTACCTCTTGTAGGTTTGCTGGAGTTATCTAAAGCTAGATGATGACCATTTTCATGATCAGTGGCCAGATTATTTTTCCCTGTGTTAAAGTTCATGTTGTTCCCCTACTGCTGAAAAGTGTGGAAGAATTAGAAATGATGGCTCCCTTTGAAGCGACTCTGTCATTTATGGAATGACCTTTTGCTCTTTGAATATTTAGACATCAATAAATGCCAAATGCCTAGAAATGCTCACAGCACTATGAGGAAGGTAAGCAGGGTCAGCAAACACCCTCTCGTATGCCTTTGGCATGACAACCATTTCCACTTTTCTAACAGCTTTCTAATAGCAAAATGTATTTAGGAACAACAGTGGAATTTATGTCATCATGACCAAATGATTACGGTGCAAACCCGAGATTCTTCTGGGGCCCAGCAGGTTTTTGGTCCCTATGGAAACGAAACCTCAGACATTGTCCTCCACTCAGCTGGAGGACAAGGCCGGGAGGCTTTTGTGCTCAGTGAGATTTCTTCCACAACCTTCCCGCAACAGACCCTAGCGCTTCCTCCCAACTCCTTTCTAATTGAGATGCAAATGCATCTCTCTGGCTGATTACACTTCCCTTAAAGCAACTGACGAATACAGCTGGAACCAGAGTGTGCAGACTCTCCAACAAGTGATTTCAGCTGTCAGTATTTGCATGCTTGGCCTAGACCAGTCTATTGCCTATTGGTTGCAGAATGTTGCAGGTTTTTATTTATGTGCGTAAAATTTACAGACATTAATAGTTAAAAAAAAAAATCCTGCCCCAGCAACCTACTCGTACGGCCCTACGATATGGAACAAGAAAAAGGAGTGCTTTCTGGCCATTTTCCTCTGAGCCTTAACTGGGGCGGTCTGTCCCTCCTTCCTCAGGGTCTAAGCTGTGGTGGCCACAGTAGGTCTCTCCTTGTAAGTTTTCAGACTTTAAGCATCTTTGAGCTCAATTTTTCTCTTTAAATATGAAATGAGATGAATATGAAAAACTGATTGCTGAATAGTCTTTATGTTGCTTTCACATTGATCAAGAGTTTATTAATTTCAAAATATAAAGTCTTTCAATAACTTTTAGGGAAGATACCTGAAATCTATCAATCAATCATGTACAAGAACTGAACCTAGGACTTTACATGTTAGGAAAAGTGCTCTACCACTGTGTTGACTTGTTTTATGTCAACTTGACAAAACTAGATTTGAAGAGAGGGAATCTCAATTGTGACACTTCTTCCATAAGATTCAGCTGTAAGCCATTCTCTTAACTAGGGAGGGCCCAGCCCTTTGTTGGTGGTTCCATCCTTGGGCTGGTAGTTCTGGGTTTTGTAAGAAAGTAGGCTGAGCAAGTCATTTTTAGGGGCAAGCCAGTAAGCAGCATCCCTCCATGGCCTCTGCATCAGCTTCTGTCTCCAGGTTCCTGCCCTGTGTTAGTTCTTGTGCTGACTTCCTTAGACGATGAACAGGGATATGGAAGTGTAAGCCAAATAAACTTCTTCCTCCCCAACTTACTTTTTGGTAGTGGTGTTTCACTGCAGCAATAAACCCTAACTAAGATAACCACTGAGCTAAAGTCCCAGCTATAAAATTGTTTTGAACACAATAAAAGGAGACATGTATTAACATAATCATCCAATAAAAGATAATTTCATGTAATATCTAGTTTTTCAAGAAATTTTCCAACTTTTCAAAAGCCCGTTTATGCTGTTTTTCAAATGTGCTTCTGTGGTCAGCTCCTCCTACCAGGCACCAGGCATTGCAGTGCTTTGAGTGTTTAGGACAGAGCTGAAATGTCTATCTTCAAAATAGAAAAGCAGGGCTTACAAGGTACACACATATGCAGATGTACACACAGGCTGTATGTGGACCCACTTTTCACCGGAGACAATGGATGCTCCTAACTCTGGGAAAAAATGCAGTGTTATAAATAAATAGTTTGTTTTTTTATCTTTTGATACTGTTTCCCAAAATGAGTTTACCAAATGAATGTCTTATTTTCTTCTCTGCCCTGCCCTCAGCCCCACCACCTTTACACACATAGGCATCATGTATCTGGAGGTAACAGGGAGAGTGACAGTAAGGAAAAGAAAACAAGGCCCACCCTGGGAACATCACAGTACAGCTCCGAACTGCATAATCAATGGATTTTGACACAGAAGTCAAGGAAACAAAAGACTGTGTGGGTCAGATGGTGATGGAAGGTGAGAATCTACACCACAGCAGAGACCCACAAGAGACAGGTGGGGTGCAGCCAAGTGACCCTGAGGCTAGCAGAGTGGGAAGCAACACCCCCTGCCCATGACAACCTGCAGTGAGACAGGGTGATCCAGTTGAGACAGTGGCCAAGAGAGGAAGAGCCCTGGCTTTGTGGATATTTCCCCAGGCACAGCATCAGCCTGGTTTCTTACAGACTATTAGAATGCTTAATGTTCTGGAGATCAGGTATTTTTAACTATCACTGCACACCAAAATAGTTACTTTGTCTTCACGAAAACTTCCCCTGCAACCAGGTACTTCCTATAGGCTCATTTCTTGGCAGCTTTGACCCTAGGAAGCAGACTGTTATCATATGGCAGAGATTCTATACAAGCTATTGAAGGAAGACACCGCCTACCTTTTATTTTAGTATTTACTAGGTAAAAAGTAAACATTCTGTCATGTAACTCCCAGCTGGGATCTTCCAGTCTTCATACCCAAGGCTTGGAACCCCTCACTTACGGGTATCAGGCTGGTGGCACCATTTACTGGGCTTCTAGCCGAACAGGGTCCTGCTTTACTCTTGGGACCAGAACTCACTAGGAAGAACCATGATGGTGGTGCTGGCACTGGGTCTCATGAGGTGGGGACTATGGGGCCACAAGGACTGATGCCCTGTGAAGAGATTGGGTACTGAAGAGGAGGGAGATCTAATAGGCTCAGATTTTCTTATTCTTTAGGAGAAAGATTTTTTTATTTGTTTTTAAATCTACATTTTGGGGAAATGAGGGACGGTTCAGCAGTAAGAGTGCTTGCTGCACTTTCATGAGGAGCAGAGTTCATATCTTAGCACTTGATACAAGTCAGGCATCTGGCAATGCCTAGAACTCCAGTTCTGAGGGATCCAATGCCCTCTGTCAGCCTCTAAGAGAGCAGAGTTACTCACACGTATGCATATATACTCACATAGACACACATAAATAACCTTTAACTGGAAAGACATTTCAATGGTTAAAAGTACACACTGCTTTTATAGCGGACCTTGGATTGGTTCCCAGTACTAACATGAGGACTCCCTATAGCTGTAACTCCATACCTTCTTCTGATCTCTGCAGGCTCCTGGTATACATACATGCATACACCCATATACAGAAAACAGTGGTTCTCAACCTTCCTAATGCTGAGACCCTTTTAATATAGTTCCTCATGTTATGGGTGACATTATTTTTTGCTGATGCTTCATAACTGTAATTTTGCTACCGTTATGATTGAAAATGAGAATATCTGTGTTTTCCAGTGGTCTTAGGTGACCCCTGGGAAAGCAATGTTCCATCCTTTAAAGGAGTCATGACCACAGCTTGAGGACCACTGATGTAAAATACTTGTCTTTATTAAAAAAAAAATCTACATTAAAAAAATGCAGTCTCCCTGTGTTTCACTGTGATGACAAGCTTCAGTTTTGTGTTTTGGTAACACAGGGAGGCCAAGTGCAGTTCAAACAAAGCCCATCTGTAGGCTGGATTCAGAACGCAGGCAGCTGCTTTGCCAGTTTTGGGCTCTGACTGTTTGCATGACATTGAGCTAAAGCTGCTTGGTGGCTGCCTCTACCCACTGGTCTCAGCTCTGCAGACCAGTCCATTTGGATCTGGATCCTCCCGGGTCCTAGAGATGATTCCTTCTTGATTTTAACAGCTTCTAGATACCTAAGGCTGCTTAATGATCATACTTCATCTAGATTGGCTCTGAGATGAGAGGCCCTTCTTTCAATGTGGTCCCCAGACTAGCACATTGCCTTTTGGATAATAACACTTGAGGTTGCAGGAGCAGACAGTTCCCTAACTCTGGTGAGTGGATCTTGTGCTTTTCTGCATCATGTCCTAGAAATGCTACATGTCACCTTCTCATCTCTTATCTCAAATCTGTGGTCATTCCACATCTCCAGTGCTGTTCAGGATGGCTCCTATCAAGCCACCACATTATCCCTGTCCTGCCCTGACACAGTTGGTCACCCAACTCAGGTCCATGCCACCCCTTTCCAATCTTGCTGTTTGGGCCCAAGGTAACATCATCGCCTGAGACAGCTCTGATTTCTGACCTTGCCTGGGATTACGTAACCCATTCACGAAGGATAGTTCTAGAACTCTGCTAAGTCATTAATAAAACTGTTACGTGGAAGAGGAGTGGAAGATGTAAGGAAAACAGCGCAGTGCAATTTCAGGATTAAAGACTGCAATCCTGGCTACAGTGACGTCATCCATCTCTCAGGGTCCCAGAGTTCTCACTCGTGTATCTTCTGGGTGATCAAGATGTTTTGTCAAAGTTAACATTCGTATTTGTAAGCTTCTAAGCTCTGAAAAACAATGTGTTTGTGACACCCTTACTCTTTGAGAAAATGTTATTTTCTGAAGTTTCAGGGCCATTTAATGATTTAGCTTTACAAATTTACAAGGGATCTAAGCAACATTCCAAAATTCAGCCTTTAATCCTATTTGCAAATGAGGGGAATTTTTTCTTGTTTACAGTTTTCAGTGTATCTTTTGTTCAGCATGATTACTCGTGTGTGTGTGTGTGTGTGTGTGTGTGTGCACGTGCACACACACATACTCATGTGAGTATGAGCACCTGTACACAGAAGCTTCTCTATGGCTCTGAGCTCTGATGCATATCTGCTATGTGTAAGGGCGGAAATGGGTGGCTCTGAATAAGGACTTTACTTGGAGGGACCAATTTCCATCCTTTTAATTGTACTCTCTGTGCCATGACAGCTCCAGAAGCTGGGGACTCTGGGGACATTATATTAGAGTACTGATCTTTACAGCACTTGGAGCTCCTCCTTTAACCTTAAGGTACAGATTTTAAACACGCATTTATCAGAAGCCAACTTGCCAGGCGACTGCTCTGGTGGCTCTTTCACGCTTTCCCTCTTTTTCTTCGGGGAAATAATTTAAATTTTATCTGTCTGTCTGTTTGTTTGTTTGTTTGTTTAGAGACAGGTCTTATACACCCTAGACTGGCCTTGGATTTGCTGTGAAGCTGAAAATAACTAAAAAAAAAAGGAAAAGTAAGTAGCTTAAACTCCTGACATCCTCCCTCCGCCTCTGGAGTGCTGAGACTATAGGTGTGATATGGAGATATGCCACATACCTTAAACTTTATAACTTAAAGATCTCATTATTAGGAATCTTCCATTTCTTATCCCCCCCCCCTTCTTTTTAGTCTTCCTTTCACCCATGGGAAAATGTGGCACTTGGCCCTCTCAACTTTAGTTCTTGCACTGTGCTTCCCACGTGTCTAGAGGACAGTCCTATTTCTGCTTTCTCCCACCCATTTATATACACACTCTAGTACAAACCCATTATTTCCTGCAACACTCAGTCACAACATTCTTTCAAACTGTTAAGAAATGAACCCTGTGTGCTGCATTTTATGTTTTGCTTCATGATTTCTGAAAGATGAGACTAGCAGTCAGTCAGGAATGTGGCAAATACTCATTACCTATGGAAGAATGTGCTTTAGAGTCAATACCAAGCAGTAGAGACAGCCATTACAAGTTTTTGTTGTAGGACTGTTTAGGACCCTGATTCCTCAAGTATCACCCATGCTTTCCAGCGGCAGTTTCGTGCCTGCCACTCAGCCTGTTTCAGTTTAGTTCCCTCCCATTAATTTCCCATCCATAAGCACTTAATCCCACCCTGAAGTGTCTTCCTTCTTTTCAGAAACTACCTGGTTTGTCTTGACTTTTCCCTTTTTGGTAACTCAGTTTTCAATCTTCTTACACCCAGTTTTTTCCTATCTATACACAAACTCTAATACAAACCTACCACTTTCAGCAAAGACATGAGACTACTGGCCAGACCCAGTGATGGATGAAGCCAACTTTTAGAATACATCTTGCTTGGCCAGTTTGTTGAAAGCAATGCTTCCTCTCTTTCCTCTGGTTTCCCTTTTCTTATGTCTCTATGGCTACCTCTTCCTTCAAAACCCACTCTTTCATTGTTCCACAGAACTTTATCTATGGTTATACATTGGATCAGCCCAACCCCTGCATAGGTTCCAACCTGTCTCCTTGCCACTGCCACAGACCAGGCCCTGCCTGTTCTCTCCCAGACAGAACTCCTTCCACAGCTCTGCAGACTCTCACTGCCTCTGTCTTCGCTGTGTGCCTGTGCCTGCATGTGCATATCCTATACTCTGCCATATGGAAGCATCTGTCATTTTTATATGTAATGGGCTTTCATAGCCTAGTCCGTAAGCAAACAGTGTCCTCTCTCCCTTGGAATATCTTATTCATATTTATATTCCTAGTGGTCAGGATGGTGCCTGGCACATGGCAAGAAAGCTGCAAATGCTGACACATGCATAATTGGTTGTGCATGGTGAAATATAACACATGGTATGGTATGATTTCCTTTCTACAGTGTGGGGAGATAGGCAGAAGAAATCAAAGATCTGTCCTGGAAGAAGGACTCAGGATTCCATTGGAGAAGAAAGAACTTGGGTTGTTGGAACTTTAAAGGGAAGGGTCATTTTTGAAGCTGTGCAAATTAGGAGCAGAATTTAGGAATGCTATTAAACTCACATATCTAAGAGAGAAGCTCTAGTATTACCATATGTTCATGTACCTGTTAGCTAACAATGAAAGCTAATTTCACTTGTAACAGAACAAGGCATAAAACTTTTTTCTTAGGCACACCGGCTCTCTCCATCAAATATGGATAGCTCCAGAGTAGAGATGGCAAATGAAACTGAAACTATTATTCTACTGAAGTCGACATTTATTCTAGAAAGCCACCATCTGCTTGATTTTGGGTGAACTCCTCCTAATGGGCCCATTGCATATGGCAAGGGAACCTTTTCCCTGAGACAAGTTATCTGAGGAGGAGAATGAAAGCCCTTGGCTCAAATGGTTGTAGAAACTTCTATCGGCAGACCACAGTTTCATTTTGGAATGTTTAGTTGGCTTGGGAACTGCAAACATAACATGTGGCAAGCTTCCCGTTTACTGTACTCTAGGCATGGGAGCAAGCCCTGCTCGCCTGTGAGCGACAGAAGAGGCAGATGGTAGGTGTGTTGGCTCTCACTCTTTAGCGGTGCAGCAGCCACAGGACGAAGGCACGCTTCACAGATTTGATTCAGCCCACTGTGGAGGTTACAGGAAGACACACAAGGGCTGGACTGAACCATTAGAGGGCGCTTACCAGACACAGTCCTACTGTGGTCACATTTTTGTTTTGTAAATTATGGGAGATTATGATATTTTTCAGTCTTCTATGTGCCTCTGCCACACAGTTCCAACTGTTTGATCATTAGCCAAGAGAACTGCACACAAGAACTCCTTTGACCCAAAGCTAGACTTACTGCTAAAAATAAAACAAAACAAAATGCCCAAAAGACAAATTTTTCAGGCAGTACTTCCAATTTCCAGTCAATCAGAAGTGCATTTTTTAAAAAACATTACTGAGTCAGACTGATACTTAACCGTTCACATTTTCACTTTTAGTTAAAATTTACATGAAACTGGATCCCAATCAAGTTTATTCTAAGGAAGTTAAATATCAATGACCTGGGGAAGGAATGGAGAGGCAGAAGTAACTAAATAATTTCACTGGTTCTCTGCTTTGGGTGTCATCAGGCTCAACATGGAACACTGTGCGGTCACTACACAAAAAAGCAAGTGCTCCCATGTAAAGGATTTACAAAGGTCTGAACAACATGCCTGCTGTTCATAGAATGGCCTAGAAAGTGTGAGACATACTGATATGAACAGAGAGGGTTGTCAATGTTCTATTTCACAACTGTAATCTAAATAGTAGGAGCAAAACAGGGACACGGTAGTTATATAAAAGGCCTGGAAGACAAGGAAATTTTTTTGTTATTGTTCAGCTCGGTGACTTGTATCTCAAGGGAGCAGGGAGCAATAATTCTTCCTCTGACGTTTAGTCCTGAGGTGAAGTTTTCTTCTAGGGCAGCACACACAGGCTGCTTCCTTCCTTAATGGGTCTGGGTTCATACCAATACAGTTTTGCCAAGAGATATATTGCCAGGCTTTAGGGGAGGAAAAAAACCCCAAAAACCCAAAAAACATCTATCATTGCCTGATATTTGAAGCCAAAGTTCCTCAACATGTTCTGGGGATTTCAGGATGGGTTACGGGCAGGGCTTCGGGGCCTCAGGGCCAGAACAGCTGGACCCAAGAACTGTTTCCTCAGTGACTGAGAGTTCATAAAAGCTGAGAGGTTACATTCTTCTCTTCTAGCAAAGCGTACCTTGCATTGAATGCAGAAAGAAAGCAGCAGTAAATGGCCACAGAGCCATGAACAACCACAGGACCCTATCACACCCTCTCTTAGCTGTGTTACCCCCTTGTAGCAGCTGATCAGATGCTCTGCAACTGCCACAGCAAGAAAGGGATTACAGGGTGACCCAGGTTTCCCTCACTATCACTTATTCCTTGCTCAACAACAAATTAACAAAGAAAGGGGTGCTAATATACACACACAGAAAGAACAAAATATATATAGATGAAAAGTTTTTATGCAGTTTTTTTTACTAAGAACAAAACATATGTGCACACATGAGCTATGGTATATGAACTGCAAAATTCTAATGATTCCAGGTGACGAGTTGAAAGCTTATAGATTTGCTATCAAATTAGTATTATATAATTTAGAATGATAAAAATCACTGCAAACAATTTAATATTTAACATTCCTCTACTTTGAGTGATGGTAAGCACAAACATAAGAACACTTTAAATTGGAAGACAGCAGAAAAAATGGGGAGTGCTTATACTTCAGGACCTTTCAAGGAACTTTCTCCTCTGTTTAAAAAGGAGCCCCACATGCTCATTCCCCACTGCTCAGATTAAACCATTGGCACCTCCTATCCAAGGCACTGCTGATCTCTTCAGCCCCCAGGGGTCTGCACGGGCTTGTAGGACTTGCTGGCTTCCACACTCCTTGCCTATCCACTGTCTATCAGGCAGCCCTGGCTGCATCCTTTAGCATGCTGTTCTAAGATGAGAACTCGGAGAAGCTTCTTTTGGGGATCACCTAGAATGCCATTCCCACCACAGCTGACTTTTGGGTTCATCACAGGCACCCTGATGGACCTGAACATATACAGGATTAACATAAAACACAATGGGTACCCGCCCAAAGCATCCCAATCTTGGGCATCCATGCTCTTAAAGACAATTTCCTTCTAATTCTCTAGTTTCTGACCAAGTATGTTCTCCTTGGAGAGACCCCTCTTGCCTGACTCTTGTTCACCCCAAACTCTCAGTTTAACTTGTTCACTGAAGAGAAGGGAACCAGTTAGCCTGTGCACTCCTTAGGTATTATCTCTGAAATGTGTGAACAAGGACTGGTATCCTGGATCCCTGACATACTACAGTAGCCCAGGCTTCTAGCACTGGACTTGGCAGACAGTCCACAGGAAATGTTTGTTTGGTAAATGAGTAAATGCAATTAGTACTCATAATTAGGACTGGTTAGAGTATTTAGTGTTTTTCAAAATTCAAATATCAGACTTATGTCAATGAAGCAGCAAAGTCCAGATATCAGCTGTGACACTGAAGCAGATCAGGTGTTCCCCAAAGCGCACTGTGGACTTCAGTGTCCTAGTGAACATTAAGGGAACAGCTGCTTATTAATAGCTAGCACAGGCACATGTATACAGTTGAAAAACATAGTGAAGTCATACAGAAATCTCCCTCCCATTTCCTCATTCTTATTAGAGTCTTTATTTCTGACCAGAATATCGGCAGTTTGCAGATAGAAATAGTTGATAAATGAGCATGAGTTATTCCTCACAAGTTTTTCTATCTGGATAAAAAACTGAGCATATTATCTGATTTACTGTTTTAGATCATTTATTTGATTAACACAAATAAATTAAAGAAAATATAAAAGATAAATATTTAAATCTTGATAATGATCAGTATAAGAGGCTTTGTTATTATTTTTTTCTCTTTTTTATACTAAGTCGTCCTCTAAGATGTCAAATTGTCCATTTTATGAGCTATTTTAGGGTTCTGGCATCTACAATCCTGATGTGATTTCCTTGAGACTTTAATGGAGATTCTGATCATTATCTTTTCAACTTTTAAAAATATTGGGTTTTTTTGACTTTTTATTTTATTGACTGCATTTATTTTGTGATATGTTTGATAAGTGAGCGGGTGATATGATTAAAAAAAATCATGGTGGACTGCTACAAAATAGAATTTTCTTGTTTTTGAAGGACTTTTATTGCCTTAATCCAGGATCCTTGACTGACAGGTGTCTAGCTCATCCCAGCTCATATGCTAACTGACAGACCAATTGTTGGATAGGTCTTTCTCATTTTTGCTGTGAAGCTCCTCTAAGTGGCAGTTTATGTGAAATAAAAATTCCATGCTGGAGGCAGAACCCACATCAGCTATAGATTACGTCTGGAGTGTTCTGGAAGCCTCCGTAAAGAAGGCTGCCTCCAAACCCTCCCCACCAGCCTGGACAAAGCGGGAGAGTGTGCTGGAGGGAAGAATGCAGCCTGGTCCCGGGGGAGGGACCAGATGGGACCTAATAGCTCCTTTCTACTACTCATTTCTATGATAATTTTAAGTTGCCACATGGCATATGTATTTTTTTAAATCCAAAGGCAGGATAGTAGTCAAGAAATGACCACCATTTTAATGAAAGGTAATTCTGACAAACTGTATCTCTTTCCATGTTATTTCTCATTCATCCTCTACCCAGTAATGCATCACTTTCAATCAGGCGGGAGAAGTCTATGAAGAAGGTCAAATGGAATGTGTTTTTAATCATTATCAATACCAACTAGAAACAAGGAGATTCTAAGTTTTATTAGCAAGTTTTGGTAGCGGTTTTACGAAGTCACTAATCTTAATTTCTTTTTCTTTTCTTATAGTTAGAGATATATGGATTTAAGGATTATACATGCCAATTAGTGCTTGAGAGAATACTTATAAATGTGAAATGACTCCCTCTCCTTCCTCCATCCTTCTGAACCCTCTGCATTTTTCAGGTGCTGTGTGCAGTTTCTAATGTATTAGTCATTTCCTTTGTTTCTGCTTTCTGGTGCTCTGAGTGAGATTTTCAACAACTTGCTACATATCCCTCTTTCTAGGGAGTGAAATGTGACTCTAGATAGCAGAGATGAACCTAGGAAAAATCCCGAGAATAAGCCTGAGCATCATGGCAGTTGCAGGCTTTTCAGACACAGACTTGTGAAACTAGGAAAACAAACTCTATATTCAATGCAGCACAATATCACTCTATTTCACAGAAATCAACAAACAGAACTGCAGCCTGGGCCTGAAGCCCACTTACCTCTCCTGAAAGCTTGCCAGGAGTCTACCCTGGGGAGGGTTAATAAGTTACATGTCTACAGCAAAAAGATACAAGCTCTGATAGAGTGGGATGAGGCACTTCACCGCTCTGCTGGCATTGATGCACGTGGCACAGATCAGGCCTGGCAGCAGCTTCCCACTCACGATCGCTCCATCGAACAGGGGCCCAAAGAACGGAACCTGAGGATTCAACACGGAAAAAAACCATGGGTAAACCCAGCAGGAGTTAAGACAGAGATAAGAGAATGTGCCTGATGTGGAAGACTGGGGATGAGCGCACAGGCTGCCATCCATCCATCCAGACAAGCCTTTTCAGAGCAAGTTGAGGGTTTTCAAGTCAAAGAGCACAGGATTGCTCCACCAGGATCTCCATAAGAACTTTCTGAAAGGCCTTGTAAATGGCAAATGATCAAGTGCCTTGCCACTACCCTATGCTGCCATTCACAGAGGTAGCATTATTCTTTCTACATGCCTATGCCACGGGACAGGGCACGGTACACAGATGCTCCTCACTCCACTCTCCTGCAAACAGTCTTCATTTTTTTCGAATTGCTCATTCTCTGCTTCCAAGATCCTACATTATCTTCATTCACTTCTACTTTTAAGAGAGGTTTGGCTTTCTTTTGCTGGATCCATTTCCACCATGTGGGCAAACCATAATGTTCATGGATGTCTTTTTGGATTTTTTTTCCATTTTTCCTCCTTTCCTCTTTATTAGAATTTCATTCTCTTACAGGGAGATTGTAAACTCTGTGAGATTTGAGACTGGAGCTGGTTAGTAACTCTTATAAACATCTATAATTTCTCTTGATTTGTACTAATTTACACAATATTTAGTACATGATAGGCTTTTTGTTCTAATCTATTCCCTAAAGGGACATGAGAAGAACATACACATAAAAATCTCTCCGATAACCCAATCAAATATACAGTGTATGATGTATAAAACAGAAGGTAATACAGAGAACAACAAAGATCATTTGGGGGATACATATCTCCAATTATATCAAAATGGGAGGGAAGGCTTTAAGCAAGATGTTTCATTAAAAGTCTATAGGAGATGGAAAAGTGAACAATGGACAGAACATTCCAGGAAGAACAACAACAGCAATCCAAATTGTGATAGGAATGGGATTCATGTGTTTAAGCAAAGGCAGGAGAGCCACAGTTGCCACAGCCAAGTCAGTAGAAGGAAGACCATGAGGGCGGGAAGTCAGGTAGGGGAGAAGAGCCTTGTAGGGAACTGTAAGAATTCTCAGTTTTTACTCTAGGAAGATAGAAGCCTTCAACAGGGCTTTAGGGAAGAGGAGAATACTGAGAATACCATCTAACCTACATTTGTGTGTATGTGGTATGTTTGCATGTTTGTGGATGTAGACACATATGTATATGTACGTATATGCAGGTAGAGGAGACCAGAGATCAACATTGTCTTGTTCAGGCACTCTCCACCTTGTTCTGTGGAGACAGGGACTCTCACTGAAGCTGTAGCTCACTCAGCATCAACAATTACAGTGATACAGGCCAGTTGTCCCAAAAACCTGGGACACTGAGGTGGAGGACCAGGAATTCAAAGCTAGGCTGGGCAATATTATCAAAATATCATTTCTCTCTCTCTCTCTCTCTCTCTCTCTCTCTCTCTCTCTCTCTCTCTCTCTCTCTCTCTCTCTCTCTCTCTCTCTGTCTCTCTCTGTCTCTCTCTGTCTCTCTCTCTCTCTCTCTCTCTTCTCTCTCTCCCCACACATGTAAAGAGAATAAGGAATAAGTCTAACAAAAGATATGAACTCCAGAGGAATAGGTCTTATAAAGAAAAATAGAGCAATAGAGCAAAACCTTCACAGAAGTAGTCTAAGTAAAGGAGATGATATATCTCTCCTGAATATCTTCTACTATACATGAAGAGAAGACTCAATTGTATTGTTATTTCCTCTCATAATTCATGGATTTAATGCAGTGCATGGTCACCTGAACAGCTGGCTACCGAGATCAGCTATACAGAGTTGAAATAGGCTAAGGGAAGTAAAGGCATTCCTTAGGAAGAATGGGGCAGGGGCTTGCTTTAGCTGTAGGGAAGCTTGTTCTAAGCTGCAGCATGAGAAGAGAAAGATACTAGAGCATGTCACACAGGACCCACAGAGTCAAGGAAGGAGTCCCACCCTCCTATGCTGTATGATGATCATTGACAACTCATTTATGGAGCTACTTGAGACATATGACCCTGAACGGGGTGATGCTGACTTGTGAGATGAGGCATATTCCCAGGCACCAATGACCCTAAGATGGTGGTGTCTTTGTTTTCTTTGGTTAGTATAAAACTGAAGTCTAGATTTAGATCTAAGGAGCTGGGCAGGACCTTTCACTTTACTATTATTCTCCTGTTCCTCTGATATTAGTCTCTATTTCAGAACCTGAATTCAAATCTTTGATCCATCTGAACAATTCCTGACCTGAATGCCTTATCCTAGTATGTTGACCAAAGCCATGACTGTTAACAAACTGGCTTTCCTTACCAGCTAGCTGCACGTTAGAAAATACCCATAGAGCTCCTGCCATGTCTGTTATGACCCAGCTCTGACTGAAGAGAAGCACACACCTAGAAAGTACAGCCCAATCTAATTTATACTCATCAGGCTGCAGTGCAGAGCAGGATAGATTTACATCCAAGTGCTCTCATTTTGCCAGTGGAAACACAAAGGCAGCTGTTTGCTGAGAAGTAGTGATCCCAAAGTTTATGGTACCTGTTACTACTGTCAACAACACCAGCCTATGAGTGTATCTAACGGCTAGGGCAAGGATAATATTTGGGACAAAACTCCATTTGATACATAAGAACTAATCTCCCAAGGACTCCGTTGAAACATTTTGATGCTCCCAAGCATAGGTGGGCAAATGCTTCACAGACAACCTTCAGTTTTAGAATCAGACTATTGCTGTGTATGAGTCTACTAAAATCTACTCCATGCTGAAAAATGCCTTCTTCCCTGGTTGGTCAGTTAGACAGGTATTGCACTCATAACAAATGCATGGCCATGATTTTGTGTCTGGCTGGCACTGACTTTATCATGCAAGAAGACAGTAGTGTAATGCAAAGATATAGGATTTGAGTTTCTGCTGAACCTCTTATGTTTGTCTTTACAGTGGATACAGGATGGATACTTGTAAGCACACAAATATGAAGAGACCTTCAATAGTATGCATGTATATACAGAGGATACTGATAGAATTTTTTAGGTGATCCTTGAAAATTAGATGGCTAGAGACCAAAATGGCAAGTCAGATAGAGAATTCATGCTTTCACAGTAGGAGAATACCTGCTTACAGCACAGAACGAGGGTTGTAAAGACGAGGTCTGAGAGGTTAAGAGCCATGGCCATAATAAGCACAATCGCCACGAAGAGGTAACTGTACGGTACCGATCAGCACAACTGTGAATTAGGAGATAACTTTAGATTTAGAGCTTAAGTAGAAACTATAAAAAGCTTCTGCACGTGGGGGGTAAGGGGCACTTAGAGAGTTGTCAGTGGTTTGAGCAAATCAAAACAGCTTTCCCCATAAATGCTTTGTTAACTTCCCCCAAAAGAGGTTTCACAGCTGCTCAAAGGGAGAATTGCTTCATCTGGACTTAAAGGGAACTTTTCAGGGGTTGATTAGAACTACAGATAACGTGCTTTTCCCTATTTCTCACCAGCCTTCTGAGCGAACCTAAAGCAAAAATTAGTAATGAACAATGATGAAAAAATCATATACAATTTTGGGAATAAAGAAACAGCAATATGAAAGGCCAGAAAGATAAAGTAACCTCTAGGTAAAGCAGAGACCATACAGATCAGAGGCTGCTCCTCCTCCAGGGATGCCCAAGGGTAGGACACTGTCTGGGACTTCCTGGTAAGTCCCTCTCTATCTCTGAGAGCTACAATGTCTGGTCACAGCTTTCTTTGGGGAATTCCACAATCCCACAGGAATTATGAACAGAAAGGGAATATTTACACTTCTGCTTTTAAGCCTGAGATACTGAAGTGAGAGATAGGTAAATCAATTAAAATTTAGTATTAGAAGATGCTTTTCCTGCTTGGGGAAAAAAAACAATAAGACAATTTGTGAAATGTAAATGCATTACATTTGAAGCATTTTTCACGTGCTCTGTGGTTCAGGGGATGGCAAGGGAAAACGGGTGTCATCAGGAGCATACAACTCTCTTTAAGGGCAACACTCTTAAGGACTGGGCTCACTGAATTTGTGCTAGTTTCCTGAAAGATGAGAAAAAGCCGATTTAAACTATTTTGCAGAGCCCAAGGGTCTTCGACACAGTAAATAATTTCCAAGTAATGACTAAGCCCTGTTGGGATACAACATGGCAACTCAATGAATGTCTTAGAAAGTAAGCTGATTACTTAATTTGTTCCACATACATAATTAGTTTATGTTTAATTAGTCACAAGATTATATTAGCTACAGACAAGGGGTTCTAATAGCTTAGGAGCATCTGAATTGATAAGGAGTTAAATAGCTGTGGCTGAGTTCTGAGCTTAGAGCTGTAACATAGAGCATGACATTTTTTCCAACTCTTCTATATCCCCATTTTTACAGAACTCAGTGAAGCCTGGAGTGGATTGCTGCTTTTCTCGAGGTTATCAAAATCAGAATATTGGTCTAGACTCCAGTGTGACCCAGGAGGCTCTGTATGGCCTGCCAGCACTCTTCTTGCTTTTCTGACGATGGCCACATAGGGTGTCTTTCTTTCCTCACTCCTGGAAGTCAGGTCTACCTCAGGACTTTGCCCTCTCTGCTTCCTACTTGATGAGGGCTGGAACACCTGTTCCACTGAGTCTTAGCTCAATTATGATAACAGAGGGAGCCTCTCCATCCACAGGAATCACTATGCAATATTCCCTTTATCTCTGATCACTTTTATTGCTCTGAAGTTGACTGATATTGTTAGCTTACCTTTCTTCTGATTAGTGGTCTATCCTTCATTAGCCTTTATTTCAAGGGTTTTGGTAGGTTGGTAGGTGACTTATTGTTGGGCATTATTTCCCTCTTTTTTTTTTTTTAATGTCCTTGGACAGTGCCTGTATTTTGTTTCTACTGCTAAGACTGAACCTAAGGCATTGTACTCTATGACTGATCTACACTTCCAGCCTGTCTTACTTTTTAACTCATATATTTAGAACACTGATTATGAAAGGAAATTATCAACAGTATTATATTAATATGTGTCATTTTATTTTAGTTTTCATTTTTTGGTCTTCTTCTTCTGTCTTCTCTGATTTTATCTGAGTATTTTTATGATTCTATTTATCTTCTCATTTATTATATTAATTACAATTCATATTTTAAACACTTTTTAGAGGTTATTCCAAGTTTTAAATACTTTTATAACTAGCCAAAATGCTCCCTTCTCAGGTAGCACAGGGACCACTCCCAATCCCTGGACTCCATCCTTATATCACTGTTGCTACCTTTCTCTTAGACTTATTGTTGCTGTTAGTATGAGGAACATACTGTGCATTTCATTTTACCTTCATGTACTCCTTCTCTAAAGCTCTTCTTTTTTATGGAGATGTCATATATGTTCTTGTGTATGTGGTGGTGTTTGGGTGTGTGCAAATGTATGGATGTGAAGGCCTGAGGCCAATGTGTGTCATCACACTCACCTTTCTCGGTATTGTTTGAAGCAGAGTCTCTCACAGACCCTGAGGCTCAGTGACCCAGCTATGCTGGTTACCCAGTGAGCTCCAGAGACCCTCTTGTCTCTCTCTCCCTGCACTTAGGTCTCCATATTTATGTGACAAGTACTCTACTGACAAAGAGCCCCCCATTCTCCCCTTCCATTTGAAGAATCTAACATTTAATGCAAGATAAACTATGGGCCACAAATTCTCTCAAACATTGTTGCTGTTTGGTTGAGGAACTCTCTACTTTTGAAGGGTCATTTCCACAGATGGAGGACTCTGGGTAGTATTTTCTTTCATCACTCTGAGTGTACAACTTGTCTCTTCTTGATAACATGGCTTCTGGAGAAAAATCCTATGTGATGTTACTGTCTGTGTTTCTGTAGTTGTGTCCCCTGGGGCTTCTTTCAAGGATTCCTGTTTGTTTGTTGGCATCTGCCCAAGCGTACTTTGGTATTTATCTGAACTAAAAAAGCCTCTTTATCCCTCATCCCTTCACTGTTTCCTTTGCTTTGTGATACCTATTCCTACTGGAAAACTTATTTATCCAACCACTTATCTACATATTTACTGACTATTTCCACATTACTAGGCCAGGTATCAGAAAAAAACTTAAGTATAAAAAAATAAAAAAAACCAAGCAAATTAAGAAAAAGAGCCATAAGAACAATTTTCCACTATCTTTAATAATATGCTTTGAAAGTTCATTTATAAAACCATCCAGTGGAAAAAAGATAGCCTTTTCAACAAATGGTGCTGGTTCAACTGGAGGTCAACATGCAGAAGAATGCAAATTGACCCATCCTTATCTCCTTGCACTTAGCTCAATTCCAAGTGGATGAAGGACCTCCACATAAAACCAGACACACTGAAACTAATAGAAAGGAAACTAGGGAAGAACCTTGAACATATGGGCACAGGGGAGAATTTCCTGAACAGAACTCCAATAGCTTATGCTCTAAGATCAAGAATTGACAAATGGGACCTCATAAAATTACAAACTTTCTGTAAAGCAAAAGACACTGTCAAAAAGACAAAGCGGCAACCAACTAACTGGGAAATGATCTTTACCAACCCTACATCCGGCAGAGGGCTAATATCCAATATATACAAAGAACTCAAGAAGTTAGACTCCAGAGAGCCAAGTAACCCTATTAAAAAATGGGGTACAGAGCTAAACAAAGAGTTCTCACCTGAAGAATATCTAATGGCTGAGAAGCACCTAAAGAGATGTTCAACATCCTTAGTCATTAGGGAAATGCAAATCAAAACAACCCTGAGATTCCATCTCACACCAGTCAGAATGGCTAAGATCAAAAACACAGGAGACAGCAGTTGTTGGCGAGGATGTGGAGAAAGAGGAACACTCCTCCACTACTGGTGGGATTGCAAGCTGGTACAACCACTCTGGAAAGCAGTCTGGTAGTTCCTCAGAAAACTGGGCATGACACTCCCAGAGGATCCGGCTATACCACTCCTGGGCATATACCCAGAGGCTTTACCTGCATGCAATAAGGACACATGCTCCACTATGTTCATAGCAGCCTTATTTATAATAGCCAGAAGCTGGAAAGAACCCAGATGTCCCTCAACGGAGGAATGGATTCAGAAGATGTGGTATATTTACACAATGGAATACTACTCTGCAATTAAAAACAATGAACTCAAGAAATTCCTAGGTAAATGGTCAGAACTGGAAAATATCATCCTTAGTGAGGTAACCCAATCACAAAAGAACACACATGGTATGCAGTCACTGATAAGGGGATATTAACCCAGAATCTCGGAATACCCTAGACACAATTCACATATCAATAGATTTCCAAGAAGATGGAAGGAGAGACCCCTGGTCCTGGAAAGACTGGATGTAGGGGAATGCCAGGACAGAGAAGTGAGAGGGGGTTGAATGGGGAAAAGAGGGAGGGAAGGGGGCTTATGGGACTTTCGGGGAGGGAGGAAACGGGAAAGGAGAAATCATTTGGAATGTAAATAAAAAAACTTAGAAAATATATAAAAAAAGAAAGTTCATTTATAACTTATTTTTTTAATAAATAAGTGTTATTGGCCAGGTGTGGTGGCATACACCTTTCATCCAGCACTCAGAAGGCAGAGGCAGGTAGAGTCTGTGAGATTCTGCCTCAAGAAAAAAAAAAGTAAGCGTTCTTTCTTATATACCTTATACAAAAGGGAGAGAAATAAAAACAAAACAAAACAAAAATCAAGATCCTAAACTTTGAGTTTGGCTCAGCAAATACACCTCTTAGACTGTGGGCTGTGTTTCCTTCCACAGTGGAGCTCAGCACACTCCCAACACTGGACAATCTGGTCAGCAGGTGTGCGACTGCGTGCAGGGCCTTAGGAAGCTACATGAGTTGCCTGGAGTGTGTCCTGTGTCCTGTGTCAGAGGCCCTTTCTGTTGTGGATGCTCTAGAGTAGAGAATGAGAGCCGCCTTGCTTCCTGGCGCAAAGCCTGGGCTGCGGTTTGCTATCTGGTGTACATTCTACAAAGGAGAGAAGACAAAACCGCAAGAGGAAGACAGATGTGTCGAGGACTAAGTAAGAAGCAGGAAAATGGTGCCAACGTTTAAGGAAATTCTGCTGAAAAGCAAATCTCAAAAGCCAAATTCCTGTGAGGTGGGAGCTAAGTTCCTAATAGTATACAGCGCTGCTTCAGGCTTTCTTCTGTCTGTTCTCAAGGCCGTTTTGTAAAATAAATGTTCTTTATTCGTTGGCACCTGCTTGTGGGTGACACAATCTTTCAAAAACTGAACATAAGTGATAACATAAATCCATAGTGTCCAGGAAGTTCCTCTATTAGCAGTGTCAGTGTATTAGCAAGTTTGATTTTAAAACAATATCTGCAAGCAGCTGCCTCTTAATACAGTTCTCATTGCCACTCCTTTACTAAAATCAATGTTAATAACACATGACTCAAGCAGAACACACTGCAGCAATCCATTTAACAAGTTAGTTTAATAAAATCTAGTTCTTTGGTATTTTCAATGATCTTTTCTAAGTAAATAACTCTTAGTATTTTCCAAAGTTAATTTACTTCCTTGAGAATTCTCCAGAATATTTAAGGTACATGATTGAATCTCCAAAGGGATGTTTGGCTGGGATAAATATTAAAGAAAATTATAATGTGAAACCAAGATAAATTTACAACCACACAGCAAAGGCAAACACGCTTTCTGTATAATGGGGGAACTCCAGCAAGCTTAAAATGCTTCCTTGCAAAAGCATAGGTGCCCAAGCTGGTCTCTTCTTAGTCTTACATGCTTAAATGCTCTTGTGACTTCTGGCATGTTAACCTTTTGACTGGCATTTTCTAGGCCCTTGTTCCAGACAGAGATCCTAAGCTAGGCATCACCTGGAAGAAGGATACATTCCTATACATCTGCATGTATTCATGCATCTCCATCCCATACCCCCCAAAGCTACAAGAGAGCCAGCACCCTACAGATGGTTAGGATAACTTAAGAAAAGGCAAGGCAAAGGGCCTTTAAGTCACTCACTGTCTTGTGGGCAAGTCTTTCACAAATGGTTGACAGATAAAAATAGTCAAGAAAAAAAAATTTAAGTCTGATAATTATGCATCTCTTTTCTACGGTCAAAATTTTATTGTGTCAATATTTATGGAGATGGGAATGGAAACCAACTTAACAATAAAATAATGCTGCAAAGCATATTGATTTTTAAAGAAAAAGGCAGAGGTTCAATACAATGTTCATGAAGTGAGCAGACTTCTCAGCCATGAGGGTTTGTGCCCTCACACAAGCACACCCATGCTTCTTCAATGTAGCATTTTACAAATGTGGAGCTTATTAAGAAGGGACAGACTCTGCCAGTCACATAATTTGTATATTTAAGGGGGGGTGTATGGAGTGAAAAAGCGAAATATGTTAAATTTCAAAGGACTTGGAAGTAATGCTGCCTGTGAGCTTGTATTACAAATAGCCCCACATTATCACATAGGCTATTAATGAGGCCAAGTGAATGAAAGTACAATTTGAATATGCATGACTCTATCCAATGAGCAGGACATTTGTGTACTGATGAGTTTTTTCCCCCCTCCTAAAAGGGATTAAAATTATTCTTAGAGAAGTATGGCTACCCAGAAATGAGTAAAATAAATGTATTTGGCCACAGAAGCACACTATATTCATATGAAATATACAGGTGGTAAAAGATTGCTGACTCCACCTGCAGCCTTTGAAATGTATGCATATTCTGTCTTCTAAAGGAATATTCTTTAACTTGAGAAGCTGTATTACTACAATCTCTAAGGAAAAACAATGATTTTGGTGGAGATTCCTAAAAGTGGACAAGTTTAAGTAAACCTTTGAGTACAAAGCCTTCAGTTCCATGGTAAGGAACACTAGTTAAAAGACTGGGGAATGGGTAAATTATTGCACCAAATGGCTGAGAATTAATCTCTGCTGACTAGCTGTAATCTAACGAGGCGTCTGTGTCCCAGGGCGCCCGCAGCGTGTCCCTGGCGGTATGTGCAGTGTGTCGAGTCTGCGTGGCACCCTTTGTCCTCGCTCACAGGCGGCCTTTCCCCTCATTGTCCATAATATCCTCATGCATCTGGGACGCGTGGAATGCATTCATACTAACAGACTTACCATTGTTTTCTCTCAGAAGCTTTGTTGAGCAAAGACTGCATCACGGTTACTGATAATTATATTGCTTAATTAATCAAGACAAAAAAAATTTGCAAATCATTGCCTGGTTGCCAAGCAAGGAGATAAAAAATGACAACAATACAAGCTGAAGCAATATAACAAAAGTAACAGCTATCTGATCAGAAATTCTTATATAATGAAGCTATTAATGCTAAATCGGTTAATGTTAGCATTGCTCCAGGTGTCTCTACTTAGATGCAAACAAAAAGGCTAACATTATGGATATAAAAGGCCAAATGTTGCCATGGATTCTGTAACCTGATAGAGAGGACAGCCTTTTCATTTGATTAGGGAATGCAATTTAAATACCAGGGACTGAAGCCAAACAAACAGAGTTTCCCTCTGAAAGCCTCTTGCATTCACCCTGGGGTCAGTGGTTGGTGAACGAAAGGTCAGCTACACTTGCCCTGGAAATGTCTGGATTAATTTTATTACATTGTAATGGTTTGTACTTTAAATGTAGGGATAACACTAAGTTTTCAGTTTCCCATTATTCTCCTCTTCTCTTTAGGCTTTTTTGAGTTAAAGTACTAAGAAACCAATTTTCTGAATTCATCTTGTCAGAACTGATGACCAAGTTTATTCAAATTTAAACATATTTTATAGGAAAATTTAAAAGTATATTAATAACTTTTTATGCATCTTATGCTATGTTGAGAAATGTCACTTTTGACACAACAGAGTGAAATGAAATGCTTTTCATGTTCTTCATTCACTTTAAAAATAAAGGAGACATTTTAGAGGACTATCCTGAAGATGACCTAATAAAACTAGTTCCACACTACATATAAAAGAAATTTTTTTAAAATTTTGAAAGCTAGAAAGTACTAAATCTATTACTTCTTTAAGATTAAAATTATCACTTTAATTCTTATACATAATTCTGTCTTCATAGACAAATGCAGATGTTAGCACTGAGCTATTAAGTTACAGCATAAAACTGAAAACCTGCCATATACAGGGGTCTGAATCAGAGAAGCACAATGTCTAATATAAATTCTGACATCGTCTGTCTATGAACAGAGAGAAGACTCCTTTTTATTTTATGAGGTTTTCCTGGATCGAGAGAGCCCACACATTGGAGAATTAACGTAAACATTAAACTTAGAACTCTACTGATTTTACTCTGATCGTAACTATATATAGAGCTCTGATGGCAACCGTAACTGCAGCAAGGGTTAACATGGAAACAGTTTTTACTCGGGTGCCAGGCAATGTCTGAGGCACTTTTTCACTTATTAGCACATTTAATGCTAATGTAACACTTTAGGTTACAAATCAAAATTAGAACAACAAATCTTATGATCTACTTTTTAAAGTTTAAAAACAATTTTCAGAATAATGCTGAGCTCCTCTAGGAGAATCATTTTGAGATGTAAATAAATATTATATTTACTATCAGACTGAAATAAAATCTTTTTTTCTTCAAGAATGGCCCATATGCTTAATATATTTAATTTAAAACCTTAGAAGCCTCTTCTTAATGAGTTCAAAACAAAATATGTCAATACAAAGCAGCAGTATTAAAATCCCAGTAAAGGCACGACGAGGACGGAAACTGCAGCTGATTAGTACACAGGACACAGACCATTGGATTGTTCCAGCCAGCCCCATGATCAATACCAATTGACATGACTGAATTGATTCTCTAGCAAGGTGCTTTGATTGTTAAGACTCATCATGTGGGCTTTGCTTCAGGGCATCAGAGTCTTTGTGGACATGTCCAGAATCCTTTAGAATTGACCACAATCAGCACCAGTCAGGGCTCAGTGACCAGTGCTCATCTATCAGTCAGGGTTGGATTGTGGATCCATGGTTTTTCCCCAAATAACTAAGTGATAATAGAGTTCCATCAATTCTTACCATTATTAATAATGTGCCCAAGTTAAACATTATAATATTCTTAAAATTATAACATTTTAAAACATTAAAATTATTTAAAAACCCATACATTTTTTCTAACACAATTTTCAAATAATAATAATAATAATAATAATGGAATTTTGTGCTCATGATTAGAGTTCTTTTAAATATCATAGTTCATATTAAATTCCTAGTTAGCACACACAGTTCAGATATTCGTACCATTCATCATGGTTTTTGAGGACCGTGAATCCAATAGCAAATGAAGGGGTCAGGGCAACAATGGAGGAAGCATACCTCAGGCTTCTTCGTTATTGTGATAAAGAACATATGATTCTTCATTGGGTAAATAATGATGGAAACGTCTCCAAAGGCTGTTGGGATAATACCCCTGCGGTAGTCCCTGGAGTGTTCCGACCAGACGATGTGGACCTCGTCATTCCCCAGGTGACGGAGCTGCAATAGCAAATTGGCTCTTTATTAACTGAGGTGTTAACAACAGTTTATGAGGGGCTGTGGCTTACAAATTGAATTAGAAAATTCAGAAGCCAAAAATATTTTAGTCCAAATCAGGCTACTACATTGATGCCTTACTAAGGTTTCAAAAATGTGCTACTCTGTAAAACTTCTGCTAGGATGCAGGTTTGGTTCTAAGATCACACACAGAAGCTCCAATGGCACATTCCAGTAGGATGGAGGAAGACATCTCTGAGGTCTCTTTTACACAGAATTCTACTTCTATACCAGTTCTATACTATAGTGCTGAGAATGTTTCCCAACAAAAAAAATGACATCACTTTTTCTAGTCATTATTGCTTTAAAACTTTAAGCTTCAATCCAGTGGTTATTAAGAAATAACAAAGTAAGATAACACAAGCTACTCCAACACAACTGTTAACAATTTGTAAGAAATTGATGCTGAGATAAATTTTTGAGATAAAGAGTGTAAGAAATTATGTTTTAAGGAAATAAATATATTTAATTTAAATTAAAACTTAACTTTGGTGGGAATACTAGCATCTAGCATTTAAGGATGTCCAAAGTGTCCACATGAAATGATGTCTATCCTTCCTGCAGACTATGAGTAACTCTATCTTTACCTCATCGTACAAGAAGTGTCTGCTCAGGAATGCTCTATCTGCCAAGTGCTCAGAACAGCACTGGAGAGAGGGCCAGAGACAGTGGCCTCTACTCATGATTATCTAAGCCAGGGACAGCCAACTTATATATATGTATGTGGCATTTCAATGACACAGTATGTACATATTAAGACCTATACAATCAATTTATAATAAACAAAATCACACACACACACACACACACACACACACACAAAATCTCTTACTGCTATAAGTAAATTTACAGTTTTGTGTTGGGTTGCATTCAGTTGGACATTCCTGATCTCAGCTCACATCAAAAGCTATTTAACTGATATATCTCAAGTAGTTTAGCTCACTTATTTTGACATTTTATAAAGAGACTAAGAACTCCAAAAACCCACAGACTCTTGGTGTCTTCAAGAAGGCCTTAGGAAGGTCTCCAGAGACCCTCACAAGTTCTTCTAGGGCAAGCCTTTGCTAGATGCAAGAACATCACTGACAAACTGCCTATGTGGTGAGCCTACCAACCAAATCTGGCTAAAGCTGCAAAGATATTTGAGAACGCCTAGAAGCATAACTAAAAGGAACAGGCGCAGTGATGAGAATATTGGCCTGAACTAAAGTTCTGAAGCTGCGATGTGTGGCAGAGGCAGGGCTCAGAAGTCTTGAGGGATGAGTGTCTGCCTCAGAACAGGGAATGCCATCCAAAATCAAGAACAAGGGATCAAATTTAAAAGAACCTTAATAAAACTGATGTCATGTCATTGCTTAAGTTCTAGTTTTATCTTTAAAAGTAGCAAAAAGATACTCTGGAATCATGTACATCTGAAATAAGTTGGCATAGATATTATTATTTAGATGTGATTTGATCATAGAGAATACCCAAGGCGACCCCAACATGGCCTCTTTTCTAGTCATCAAGTTTCAAAGGCAGCTGTTTGTTGTAGTGCCTGCTTGTTTTACACTCTCTATACTTCTGGAAGTGACTGTACACATCAATTATTTAGAGAGATCTGCATCTGTACTTTGGTGCTTATATGGAGTAAGGTAAGGGAATCAACTGGTCTAAGAGGAGTTCTAGAAAGGCACAGCTTTGGGAGCCCAGCACAAGCCACAGAAGAACTTAATGATGTCAACAACTTTTGTAAATGCAAACATTACTCAGTGCATCTTTCTTTTCCTCATCAATTATACTCCACACAAGTATTAAAGGTTCAAAAGGTAGCTGGCAAAAAACAAAACAAAACAAACAAACAAAAAAACAAGTATAGTCAACCTAGCTCTAACACAAAGGTTTTGTTGTTTTCTTTCAAAGGCACTAAGCTCTCATGGCTGAGGATACCTCTTTAGTCCCACTTTTCTCTCCTTCGTTCTTTCAGCAGTACTGACGATAGAACTTAGAGTCTTATGCAAGCACAGTGCTCTACACTGCTACTCTGAGTTGCAGTCCAGTCCTATTCTTCTCTGACATACTACAGACTTCTGCCTGCCTGCCTTTCTCATTTCTAACTCAATGGCCAAAGACTTTGAAGCAGGGTTTTGCTACTCAGTCCTTCTGCAGTGACAGTATTCGAGTTAGGACTGCCAACAAGACAAGATGGGCAGGTTTCTATGGTAAATGTGGGTTAGAGCTAATTGAAACTTTGGGAAAGATTTAGAGCAATAGGAGCTAACTGTAAGAAGTAGGGTTACCCTCAAGTTCAACTTACAGCCCTCTCCTCCAAAGAGAGTTGACCTTATATCCTTCTCATTATGATGTTGCCAAAAGCAACATAAAGGAGACAATCCACTTACCAGACACTGTTCGACTTTGCAGCTACCACACAATGCCATACCTAATACCAATGGTCTCTCCTTTTCATCCACAAGGGCAGAGTACAGCACTTACTCTGAGATGATACACTGATTGCTGAAATTTTGCAGTTGCTCTGTCCCTTTCTAAAATGTGTTATTCAATTATATAACCCAAGTAAACCTCTCCTAATTTTATTTGCATCAGTATTCTGAGAAAACTCCAGCATTTGGAGAGCAATCCACACTAATTGACCCTTCCTCCCACTGTGGCAATTCTGCAATTATGAAAGAACTATTTTTATAATATTCGCTCAGAGCTGCTTTCCATGTCATGCACCTTAGATTTCTGGACATGTTACAGTTTAATTAACTAAACCACAAAACCAAGAGCTAAGGCCACAGGACCAATTGACTGGTACAGCTGGAACAAAGCACAAAACTCACACCCTCTTGTGCCTATGATATGAACCCAAGGACATAAAACAAATGAAACTGATGTGGACAAACTACCCACAACAGAGCATAGCATAGTTATTCAAATCAGAGCATAAGGGAATATTCTAGAAACCTAAAATGGCACTCAATTTAAAGGGGATTTCAATAAAGAGTTTTCACAATAAAACTTTGTGAGTTTTACAGAACTTTGATTATAGGCTTGTGAGTTAAAAACTCACCCACACCAGGCAATGGTGGCACATGCCTTTAATCCCAGCACTTAGGAGGCAGAGGCAGGCAGGTTTCTGAGTTCAAGGCCAGCCTGGTCTATAGAATGAGTTCTAAGACAGCCAGGACTACACAGAGAAATCCTGTCTTGAAAAACCACCACCACCACCACCAAAACCCACCCACAAGTTTGTTCAGGGACAAGTCAACTACTGGAGGTATGTGACTTCAGGAGGAGAAGATGCCTCCCTAGAAGGAAGCTGCATTTACGTTAGCTCCTGCTTCTACTATTCAATAGGGTCCAGAAGGCCTTGAGGCTTACCATGCTCAGAACAAACAGGCTCTTGAGCCTCAAGAAATCAATCCCTTGTCCTGCTACCCTCAGTCCTGACTGACAGAGTTCTAAAGCCCCTCTGCCTGAGCTGTTCTGTCTGCTGCTGCCAGGCTGCACGCCTGTACGACACTGGTGACACTGGTCATGGTCCACACCTAATAGGCTGACCTCCTTTCCCGACTAATTGCATTACATCGCCAGCTGGCTCCAGAAGGAGTCGTCTGTTTGATTGAAGAATCTGGGCTCCTCAGCGGCCCGGCTGCTACTTTTACTAAGTAACATTCAGGCCTGACATCCCCATTGTTCAGCTGACAGTGTGCCCATCCTAAAATCTAAGTTTTATTTGTAAATTAACCAAGAAACTTCCTGCCAGAACAGAGCTGCTTAGAGACTGATAATGTGGGCCTTTCATCCCTTTCACTCTACTGTATCACTGCCAATTTGTTTTTCATGTGGCTGGCCAGCCTGAGGCTATAAAAGCCTTGTAAGACATAAGTGCAATTATAGTCCTGGAGTCAAATGAATTGGACAAATCCAATAGCACAGCTCTGTCCCCACTCTGCAAACCCCTACAGCAGTTAGATTAGCTGTGAAAAATCTAATCTAGCTAGAGCTAACAAATTTCTGCAGTGAAGGATCAAGAGTTCAGTATGGGGTTGCAACTGCATTGTGGAATTGAAAAAGTCCCCCCATGACAGGGGCAGAACAGAGCATGAATCACTTTAGAATTTTGCAGCTCATTTTTAAGCTGTTAGGGACAATTTAGCTGGAGTAAGTCAAGGAACCGGGGGCTGCTGTTATGTGACTGATTTTTTCTGCCTAACTGTGAGACACCCTGGTAAAGAGGGTTTATCGTTAATGATGCTAAATCTTAGAGCTGCAAAAGGTTTCAGCTGCTTTTTGAATATTACAGTGGGGAATCTCCCATACAGACTAAGCCTTGGGACATTTTTTATAGCAGCATTATGTCAAGAAAATAGTAAGAAACAAAATAAAAAGTCTTTCTACTTAAGAAATACTTCAAAACAGTTTATATGTAAATCTGTCTTTACCACATAATTGTCAATCATGAAAAATTATAGAATATGGGGACAATATGCAGAGTATGAAGACATTTACAAAGTACCCCAAGTTTTATAAAACCTGTGAATACAGCCTGGGGCTCTAGAATAGCAGAGAGCTACCAAATAGCAGGGCCCTCCTTTGTATGAGCACTGCAACCATCAGAACCCAAGCTAGACAGGCAGGTGGCTCCTTCACACCTGTGGGAACCAGCACATGGCTAGCACTCCCACTAGCTGTGAGGTTCCCAGCCCAGGGAGGCCAAGGCAGTATGCAGTGCTATGCTGGTGAAAGGCAGCTGAATTTCTGAATGCAAATTGTGCTTTACGCATCTGAGACACTTGATCACTATGGAAATTGTCTGTGACCCGAGTTCTGATGATGTCTCACATGCACGGTTGTTCATCATGTATGTAGTCCAGACATCTGTGGCTATAGTAGTAAAAAGGCAAAACCGGAGACAAAAGAAATGAAGCGGATACAGTAGGGCCTATGAGCTAATATCAATCATCTGGCTAATGGGGCAGGGGAAAAAGAATCAATTACACCAGTGTACAACGACGACGAGGGCTGATGGCCAGAGAGTCCTTACCAGGTATCAGGCTAAGCAATTTTTCTGGCATTGTCTCACTTACTTGACTCAATAGTACTGTGCTATGGATTCCATTTTTAAACTCATTTAATACATAAAAACCAGAGGTACAAGCTGGTTAAACAATCAAGACACACACTTGAGCCTTGGCTGGCACTAGCTCTAACCATGCCACCACACTCCCAATGTGCAGCCTTAATACTTGAGATACTGCCCTCAGCTCCTTACATCTGTGCTGTAAGAGGAGAGTGGGTGTCAAATTGGAATATAGGCTCTGTCACCCACTAGTCCATTGGGAAAGCACACGCCACAGTTGCTTTAGGATGCTCTGTTCATCTAGAAACTTACAGGAGTAGTTTTCTTACCATACTACATTTTCCTCCCATTAATGTGTAATGTGTTCTTCATCCAAAAACAGGGTTTTTGTTTTTTTTTTCAAGTAAACACTCTATAGGCTGGGGAGTTCAAGGCCCTGCTTCTTTGGTGAAGTTCCTTTGGGAGCAGCAGGGAGAGCAAAGGTTTTGAGGTGGGACATCTGGGCAGCAAAATATCTGCAGGTAGGGTCACTCTAACAAACACTGAAAACTCATCATAGCAACCTTGGGGGTGGGGTGGGGTGGTGGTGGTGGTGGTGGTGTGTGTGTGTGATACTTTCCTAGAGCCTTACCAGCACTTTTTTTTTCTTTTGCAGAAAAATGGGTATTTTGTGTTGTGGCCTTTGCCAATCTGTGAGGTAAAATTATTTCTTAGGCAATTAACATGAAAGAAGATTCAAAAGTAGTCACCCTAAAGACCCTTTTTCTTCCTAGTCTTTAACCTTAGGCCTTAAGGTTGTGCTAAGATAGTATTTTAGATTCACTACAACTGTAGCCAGAGGCAGAGTGCCACTGACATTGAACCCTGGGAAAGCAGGGTACTGCCAGGGCTTGGTCACCATCCAGACCTAGAGAGCCTCATTTACACACGAGTGCAGCAAGATGTTGTCCCTGAGAAGCCCCCTTACCTTTTTGGTGAGTGAATCATCTGAATCTGATGGCATCCGAGTGGAAACGTGGAAAATTACTTCCACGGTCGAGGTAGCATAGTAAGGGGCCGTCTGTCCCGTGCTGCCATTGCGCTGAAGACCACCCATAAACCCACAGTGGGTTGAGAGATCCACCTGATGGAGGTTGCAGAGCAAAAGGTGAGGGTTAAAGTGAGCTTATCTTATTCATTAGGCAGGAGTGTGAGCTGAGAGAATGAACAATTTTCATTTAAATATATTTCATTCTGATTACAAACAAATATAAAGTAAACAAAATTAATTTTTAAAGAAAGAAATGAACATCAATAATGAAACTGGTGTGCACCCATGCTATGTGAAAACCACTATCACATCGTAAGGAGGGCCTGCCTCAGCAGTTCAGTGCCTGCCTGGCTCATGCAAGGACCTGCTCTGATCCCAGGATGTGCTACGGCATATACAGACACAAAAACCAAAACACCCCCACAAAACCCAAACAACAACAACAACAACAACAACAAAACCAATAAAACCTCAGCCATCCCTTGAGTTTTGGTGTACATTTCTTTAACTTCTTCCCCTCATATATAATATATGGGTATCTATATATCTGGATGTCTGTATATTAGATCCCCCTTATCTGTGGGGATCCATCTCAAGAGTTTCAGCAGTTACCTGCAACTACAAATAGTACTATATTTTTATCTGTCTAGAGACCTACAATAAAGCTTATCACTGAAACAAGTTATTAATAACTAAAAAAAAAGGAAAAAACTAACAGTCTGCTGTAATAAAAATTGTATGAATGTGGTATCTCTTTCAGGTGTATTCTACTGTGCCTTGACCTCTTCAGTTATTGAAAATACTGCATAGTGTCTCTGGCATATTGCTAGCACCACACACCCCAAACACACACACACACACACACACACACACACACACACACACACACACACACCATACACCAAACATACACACACACACACATGCGCACACACACACATGCGCACACACACACACACACACACACACACACCACACCTCTCCCACCCACTCTCCTTTTCTGATTCTAGGGATATGCTTTCCTTTAGGTTTATGTTCATAGGAGGCAGATGTGTGCCTCTGTGTATATAACCATTAGTTGACTTTTCAGTAAGGAAACCCAAATCCTTGTCAGCCATTCTGGACTTGTGCATTAGGGAACTCACTGACAGCCAACAGCATTCTAGTTCCAGATTCTCGCTTTATCCAAGTCCTCCTTCAAGTTTCTTTTTAGCAAGCCATTGCTTATTTTCTCAGTCCCCCAGTGGCTACTCTTTTGTCTTCTTTTGCACAAACTGCAGCCCTGACCCTATATGACTATACAGTTCTTAAGCAAAGCTAATGAAAAGATATTAAGGGGAAGCAAAGATCCACTCATAGAATAGTAAAGTGAAGCAGATTTTAAGGTCAGTGCAATCTTTAAGAGCTCTATGAGTGCTACATTTGAATGTGAAGATATAACTAAGAGCATACACAACTCATACCTGTTTTAAATACTGACAGTCAGTAACCACATAATGAACAAAGTCAATTACCTCCCATCCAAGACCAGCAACAAAGTCTTCATATGCTTGGCTTCCTCTTTCATTGGCTAGAATGGAACACTTGTCTTCTTGCCCTTCAGCAATGTAAAACACTGCGATCTTATGGGTCTCGCGGCTATAAATATATAATTTTAAAGGAGTTAGAACCTCTGTGTATGTGTGTGTGTGTGTGTGTGTGTGTGTGTGTGTGTGTGTGTGTGTGTGTTGTTTTCTTTTACTGTTATGGCCAGAATGACTCCTAAGGGTCAGTCACTATCTATGGTGGTTGATGCATGAACTTATTTGAATTCTGCAAGCCCCACTTCATAAGAACATCAGTGTTATCACTGTATCATCTGCTTTGCAGAGGTGACCAAAAGGGGATACAAGGTTAAAGAAGCAGGAGGCTACACTTCAGACACTGGAGACACTAAAATAGTAGCTATCAGAGTACATTACCCACCAGGTTCTTTCCATGCTTGGTGATGAACGTCGTCCTCTAAAGCATTCCAAGTGACAGGTATTGTGGCTAGGTATCAACTAGAGCTATGAAACATGCTAATATTTTATGAGAAATGGTAACACTTAGGTATTTTCTTTGTGAAAGGATGTGTTATGACTATTGTGAGGATACCGTATATGATGCACAGTTGTTCTGCATAAAGTTTTTGGGGTACTTTTGGATATATAAGCTCTTTATTTACTTGCTCCATGACAGACTTGTGTTAGTTTCCTATTAAATCATGTAAACATGATATGCACTTTGAAGAAAGGAGCCCTGTCTTCCCCACCCCCCTCTCTCATTTTTACATTTTTTTAGTATTTGGTGCAGAGTATGGGCTCAGCTAAGTCTCTATTAAACTGACCAGATACATGACGGCATATTTGAATGTGTAATGGCTAGTAAAGTATTAAAATAATTGGAATCTACCCTATCAAGCTATTTGGTGATAGTTTGGAAATAAAAGATCAACTGTTGTTCAGATGAAGCTTAATCAAGAACCACTCCTTTGGCAGCACCAGTCCATGAGTTTTATTCTACTGTAGCCTCAATGGTAAAAGAATTAGATCCCCACTTCCGGGGGCAGCCCCACCCTTCTCACATTTGCATTACATCATGAAAACACTGCATAGGAAAAAGCATCAAGTGCTTCAGCAATACGGAAATGTTTCTATTGTCTAATTATTTAATATCTCAACACTGTAATATGATTACACATCCAAATTGGTAGATCTGGATTCCATATTTTAACAAATTCTCAAATATTTCCTTCTTCATGGTTATTTTTCTACTTATTAAGCAAGGCTAATGGAAGCTAAACTAAAATGTTATATAAATCACTGGAGGAGGTGCATTCTCTCCTATTCATTAGCTAGTTGCTCATCTCCCCATCATTCTCATGGAACAAATATACATGAAGAAAAATCAGAAAATACAGAAAAAGAATAAAAAGAACAACTCTCAATTTGAACATGTAAACAAACAACATGGCTGTACCACTGTAGGGAATAGAAAGAGATGCTATAAAGAAGATACATTTTTTTGGTAGTGATGGACCCTACAGAGAGTGTACAATCTTGTAGTCAAGACCTTAGGGGATGTAGAAACTGCCATATCATTTACTGCCTTGAGAGACAGGCAGGAGACAAGAAGAAAGGTCTCCTACAACCTGACTGGCTTATCACAAGAACTTTAATAATTTGGCAGCATGGATGATGGTAACAGACATACTAAAAGGTAGTTTCAACAAAAGAACAAAAGCATAGTTACTTGATTTCTCTCTGCAACTATCTTTACATCTTAAAATTCTTTAGCATTCAATTTACAAAAAACAAAAACAAAACAAAACAAAACAAAAAAAATACCCTCCAACCTTTGGTTTCTCTGAAATACATCAGTGTTTTATCCTTAAAGCCCAGGACTATTTCATCCTGGGTTCTTGAGTCCTTGTTAACTCAGTGTAGGAGCACAAAAAGCTAAGCTCAAATGAAGGAGGACTGACTGATATGGGTGTGAGGAAAGGTGACCTTTAGTTGTAAACATTCATCAAATTTCACATCCTCCAAAATATTAGCACTGCAGAGAGCCTGCTAAGATGCAGACACTGTGCCTGGCCTTATTAGCGCCAGGCTTTTGAAATGGTAATTACAACATCAACAGCACTTCATATCTACAAGATGCACAACCAGTGCATGAAGGAGCAGGTAATTCAGGAACCCATATACATAAAATCAACGAGGTCGCCTTCCTCCTTAGAATGCAGTTTTTTCTTTATTACTAGGAATAGACCAGAAGAGTTCTGTTTTCTTGTGCTGTCAGATTTTAAAAACCAAACAAAGGAAAACATGACTTTACCATTTCCTTCCTTCACCACACACAATGGCAAGAAAGATTTGTATGTACAGCCATCTCACATAGTATATAGACCTTAGCTGCAAGACTACTTTTTCTTAAAACATATGAAAAAGGCACTGTGCCCCCCCAAACAGTGATATAAATTGATACCAGGAATAAATAAAAATGTCTTGAAAGTTGAGGGACAAGATGTATTGCATGGTATCAGACCAATCTATGGCACAGGCCAGATTTCCCTACAGGTGAAGAGCCCCAGATGGAGTTCAGATTTTTAAAAGACAATCTTGAAAAATATCCTTTCCCATTAAATAAATTGATGTGCATTTAGAGGTCAAGACGCCAGACATAAGTCCAGGAGTTGGGGTTTTAAGCGAAGGTTAATCAAAGGGCAGAAGATTGCCAATCAGCTACCCAAAGCCATATTTTACTGCAACAGCACCCCAGGGAGCTAATTCGATTGCACCTCATGCAACTAAAGTGCATTAACATTCAACAAATTGGCTACAATTACAAGATACCAGTGCATTCACTTAACACTGGAGAAGCAGGGAATAATTCAGTATATGCTAGAAAAGCTGGGTTTGGAGTCCAAATGATTGTTTAACATGGAAGGACCAGAGGGAGTAAAGCAAGTGCCCAAGTCCTTCAGAAATCCCTCATGGAATTTCCAGAGGGCTCAGTCTCTGTCCTGGAGAGAGAAAGGAGAGGTAGACTGAAGGGAGGAATGGCAGTATCAGGGTCTAAAACAGTTCTTAAACAGTTTTGAAATTCAAATTAAACTTTACTTGAATCAAGAAATGAAAGCATTAAAAATACTAACAGAGTTGCAGGATCTGCCCTGAGGATGGTTTCTTTCAATTAACACTACAAATGAGTCATCTAAACCTGTATATTTTCTTTTATTTCTTGATACTAAAATGCTCACTACTCTCCAGAGCACTAGAGTTACTAGGAGAAAAGGCTGTCACATCACCTTCTGCAGATGGAATCAGGCTCACAACAGCCACCCTCGCATATTCCCAACACCCAGAAAGCACACACAAAACTGTACATGCTTCAACATGTGTGTGGCTCTAAGAAGCTATGAATAATAAGAAAGATATATGGGAAGGTAGAAAAAAGTCAAAATGGTTGATATGAATTAATGTATCTTAATTCTATATGCTTCTGAAAGAGTGAAAGGACATATAGCTATAAGTAAGCCTAATGTGATTTTATCTGCTGAGTCCTTAGTGAGAGACCAGAAGGTAGACAGACACCCTGGTAGGCAGACAGAGAGGAAGAGGAGCTAGGGAATAAAGATGGTGAATTTCCAAGATGGTCAGCTTCTTCCTCAGACTCATGACTTGAGAGAAAAGCCTGATGGCCGTCTCCTCTCAGCAGGC
Source organism: Tokudaia tokunoshimensis (assembly GCA_036184795.1). NCBI lineage: Eukaryota > Metazoa > Chordata > Mammalia > Rodentia > Muridae > Tokudaia > Tokudaia tokunoshimensis. The sequence goes on from BTHU01000004.1 coordinate 121,196,352, forward strand.
CCACTACTAACAAGCTGGCTCAACAAGTTCCAGGCTGGATCAGGGCCTGCTGCACCAGTTATGAACCAATCAATCGTTCTATCTATCTTCAAACTGACTAACCCTAAAGTAGGGGAGAAAAACTCTTCAGAGGTTTCAAACCCCCCACTCTGGAGAAGGTACTAGACTTTTGCCTTCCAAGTCCTTCCTCTGCTTTGCAGAGAGCCTTTTTCTCTGTGTGCCTACTATGTGCATGGTTCCTCACCCCCAATAAACATCTTTCTTCAACTGCTGACTCTGTCTGTGGTGCCTGAGGTTTCTCTGCTGCTGCCTGTTGCACTTCAGATTTTCTAGTTCTTTAATTCTTTGACAGAAAAACAAACAAACAACACTCAATCAAGGCCTCTAGATTACATCATTTGTGTTGTGACAAAAAGATATTTCTATTAAGTCCTCTTAAAGGGGTGTGTGTGTGTGTGTGTGTGTGTGTGTGTGTGTGTGTGTGTGTGTGTATGCTATTTTAATTCCAGGAAGAGTTCACTATTTGACTAGTTGTTGCTGTCATAAATAGATTCAAGAATTAAAACCATCAACAAAATATCATAGTTATAGACCTAATATGCAAATAATAGTGACTTGAGCCAAGCATTTATTTACTTAAGAATAAACAATAAAACCACAAGAAAGCCACCTGAACACAAATGATAGTGAAAATACTTGCTTAGAAAACAGCATGGCACTGACACACAAACGCACAGGCCACTGAATGAGAACTCAAAACAAACCCATTCAGTTACAACTACTGATTTTTAACAGTGATACCAAACAAACAGAAGGGAGAAAAACAGACTGTTTAATGTATATAAGAATGAAATTAGACCCCTATTTCTCACCCTGTTTCTCATCCTATTTCAAAATGGACTAAAGACTCACATTCTAAAGCTGGGCATAGTGGACCATGACTTTAATCTCAGCACTTGGTTAGGCAGGTTGAATATCTGAGCTTGAGGCCAGCCTGATCTAAAGACTGAGTTCCAGGATAGCCAGGGCTACACAGAGAAACTCTGTCTCAAATTAAAAAAGACCTATATTTTAGCCTGAAGCTGCCAGAGTAAAACAGGGAAACTACTAGACAAAAGAGTAGACAGAGATTTCTTAAGACCAGAGGAAATAATTCCAAGAACTAGCAAATGGTATTACTTAAATTAAAAAGCTTCTGCACAGCAAGAGAGAAAAATCACCACCCTGAAGAAACAACTATAGAATGAGAAAAATAAAAAAACTTTGACAACTAATGTTAGACAGGGCCTGATATGAAGGACACATAAAGAACTGCAAAGTTGAATACCGATGCCCAAATCAGCAAATCAACAAAAAGTGTAAGGAAGAGAATAGTTCTTCAAAGAAGAAATACGAGTGGTCTACAAATAATTTTAAGTGTCCAGTATCTTTAGCCACCACAGAAATGCCAACTGAATTTGTCTTAAGATTCTATCTCATCTCAGTCAGAGTGGCTATCATCAAATATATTCAGGGTAGGCCGTGGGAGTTAGGAGTGCCTTACTCATTGCTGATGGGAATATACAGTGGAAACACTGTAGAAATCACTCTCAGGTCATCAGCCCTCAATACACATAAACAACACTAAAGAGACTCAAAAACTTATGCACGCACATACACACACACACCTTTAAGAGAACTTAATAACAAAATCTTTTTTGTGTATATACACAATGATGTATATGTTATTAATATACATTAAAAAAAGAGGCCATGAAGTTAAAACATATCAGGATATGGGAAATTTTTTTTAAGCTTTTAGATTAAAGAAAGCTTATGATCCCAGCTACTTGGGGGTTGAGGCAGGAGAATTAATTACACGTTTGAGGCCTACCTGGGCTACAGAGTATGTTGAAGGTCAGCCTGGACAACTTTTAAGAGTTCCTGTCTCAACAAAACAGAATGCAAAAAAACAAACCAAACCACTAAAGGTTCAGTCAAGGTCAATGTCAACAGATTCTGGGCTACAGAAACACTCTGGGTTTCTCTGTGGGTACCTTTTTTTCCTGCAAGTGTAATTGATACCATGTTCTCACAAAGTTGGACAAACAAAGATATCTCACATACCACTGACGGGAGTCCAGATTCTTTAGCTCTCTCAATAATTTTGAATTTTTCTTCAACAAATGAAAATTCTTCCTGCATGGAAAAAAAGTATGCAAGAAGAAATCATGTGACCACAGACCAACTTTGCTATTTTCTAATCCAATACCAAACATAGCTATTGTGGTGGTTTGAATAGGAATGACCCCCGCGTCCCCATAGAGTTATGTATTTGGATGCTTGGACATTAGGGACTGGCTCTATTAGGAAGTTCAGTCTTGAGTCTTGCTGAGGTAGGTGTGGCCTTGTTGGATGAAATATGTCACTGGGGGTAGGCTTTGGAGTTTTTTAAGCTCATGTCAGGTCCAGTGTCTCTTCTTTTCTGCTGCCTGAGGACTCAGATGTAGAATTCTTAGCTATCTCTCTAGAACCATGTCTGCCTGTATCTTTGTCTACCATGTTTCCCATCATGATTACAATAGACTAAACCTCTGAACCTGTAAGCGAGCCTCAGTTACATGCTTTCCTTTATAAGAGTTTCCATGGTCATGATGCCTCTTCACAGTATAGTAATGCTAAGATAGCCATCATTGATCCATCTACAATCTCCTACGCTGAAGAACTATGATAGATCTTGTAGAAGTTTGAATGAGATGCCTCCCATATTCTTGGGAAATTGAATACTTGTTCCCCACTTGGTGGTCCTGTTTGAATAAATTTAGGAACTGTGGCCTGGTTGAAGAATGTTTGTCACTGGGGGCAGGCTCTGAGGTCTCAGAAGCCACATACCACTTCCAGTGCACTCTTTTTGCTTCCTGTTACCAGTGGGAGATATAAGTTCTCAGCTGTGGTCCAGCTGCCATTTCTGTCACCTGCTGTTCCTGCCATTATGGACCCTAAGCAACTGGACGCATATGTCTAAAATAAACTCGTTCTTCTATAAGTTGCCTTTTTTCATTAGTGTTTTATCATAGCAAAAGAAAAGTAACTAATTCAGAAGTTTTCAAAATGAGCCCAATTTTCCTTGAGTATACAGAGACATAACATCTCCCCTGCCATCTAGTGACACTAGAAAGCTCTTTAGTCAACGAGTATGGCCCTTGTATGTAAGTGCTTGTGTCTGTTTTCAATACCAGTTCTGTGAATATCTTCCCCATTCTTTCTTTAAAGCTCCACTATCAGGTCCAGGTCAATCCCACCCTCGTCTCTAAGGTATCCTCAACACACACACTACTCACTGGATAAAACTGCTCTTCTTGGTTTCCTGTGCCTTTGTCTGAGGTGCATCAAGTTCACATTCATCATCAATACTATGGCTAGATGTTTACTTACCTTTGCAGTTCATTTGCATCTTATATGGAAACAGAAATAATATGGTCAGGAAGGGAAGAAGAGAAAAGCATAGTTCCTATGCTTTCAAAGGTCTGGCAGGTGTTTGGGACTCAAGTTTTGTACCAGTATTGTACATTTAGTTCTATTTCTATCGTTAATCCAAAAAATAACCTATAAGTATTGAAATCCAGAAAAACTTCTATTTCTTATTGTTTAACCTCAAATTGATAATAAAAAAAAGAATAACCCTCATATAAAAGTAATGATAAAACATTCAGAGCTCAGTTACCTTCTGTCCCAGGAATTCATTCCCAAGTCATCAAGCAACAACCTGCAGAAATAAAAGGGTCCCCGGGGCTCCACGGGTGAGGGCTGCCCTTGGCTGGTGACCTTTAATGCAGAATTCGAGTTACACCTCTGTACATACTCATCTTCCTGTGTGCTCTGGCGCAGGATGACCTCGATGATTTCCTTCTCTTGGTCACAGTTCATTGCATGTGGGGTTGGGGAAGGCTCATTTAGATTTAGTTGTGATGGTAAAAGGCATTCGGGGCTTGTATGGCCAATGTTTTCAAGTAATTTATCAAGCACATCATCTCCCTCCTCACTGTGAAACAAATCTTTCTGAGGTCCACTCGTGTGATGATGCCAGCCAGAAATCTGAAATGAGGGATTCCTTCCATTGGGTGCCAAATGGCCTTCCAGAGGTCCATATAAAACCTTGCCATCCCAAGAGTACTTCCCTGAGATATCCCTCACAATGACTCTCACATCTGAGAGGGAACCCCCTGAAGTCCCTCCAGCTGGTCCTTCTGTTGGTGTCTGAAGATAGGAGATGAGGGTGCTATCATTAAATACGAAGAGTTGCAGGTTTGGGCTCCTGAACACCTCCGAGGACAGCTCGGTCCCTTCCACATGGGCATTGTCATGGTTCTCACTGACCAGGCTATGCAGCACGGCAGGACCCCCACTCAGTGGATAGTGGCCTAGGTGGTTCACCAGGTGGGCCATGACCATCCGTGCAGTGAGGGGGATCAGTTCCACACTTCTTCTCTTCTTCTCTGTGAACAACAGGAAGAAACCATGAGGAGATAATGGGGGCAACACGAAATTTCGGTCATTAGTTTGAATGTTTGATTGTCATTTTTGTTTTGTTTTGTTTTGTGAGACAAGGTGTCACTATGTGGTACTGGCTGGCCTGGAACTCACTATGCAGATCAGGCTGACCTGGAACAGCATAGAGAGCCACTGGTCTCTGCCTCTGCTGGGATTAAAGGTGTGTGGCATCACACCCAGCTCTGTTTTAAACTGTGAGATTGTTTTTTTTAATCTTTTTTTTTCTTTTTGACCCTAATTCTATTTGAATATAAAAACATAGTTGAAACAGACTCCTAAAGAACCAACTTGCATCAAGACATCACTCTGAAAGGGACTTTAAAAGTCTATAGACATACGAATGAGCCAAAGAAAAGCATTTCCAGGTTAGACAGATAATAGTTCAGGGGCTCAGATGAGAGTCAAAAACCTGGATGAGATCAGAAAGTGGGCCAGGGATCCTACTCTGTTGGTTGTAGGCAAATCTGATAAGGATATTAATAAACCTTGGTGCTATTCTAGAAGATTGGAAACAATATATTTAATAATCATTGTGACAGTTTATGTTTTGTTATTGGAATACTAAAAATATTTAAGAAAATTCATCATATTAATAAACCATGGAGGCACTTAGAAGAACTTAACTGAATTTGTATTTCATATTTTAGTAATCAAGAGCAACTGATTTATAAAATTTTAGTTTAAATGTACACAAAGACTTTGACAAGAGAATGAGTCCTAGGGCTTTATAAAATGAGGTAAAATGGACAGACAAATACACTAAAATTATAACTAGAAATTGAAATAGTACTTCAGGCTGAGAGAAGTTGAGGAAACTTCAATTGGCAAAATTTATAAAAGTCAATTTAATAACAAGTGAAAATGAAACTTTAAAAATTTTATGGAAAAAGAACTACATATTTAAATTAAGGTTTATAATCTGATCTTAAAACAGAATAGCTTTTAAACTGACACTGTGAAAAATTAAATATTAATTAGCATATAAATCTCTGTAAATATATGACTTCATGCTAACTACTTCTAGTTTTAGACATTATCCAACTGACTTACTTATAACATGTTGTTCTGTGCTGTATAAAATTCCTAGAAAGAAACAAATCCCTGAAACTTGGGAAATTCTGAGCAATAAGTGAGGAAAACAAGATTATCTTGAATTTTCTCAGATTTCTTATCAATTTTTTAAATGTATATGAAATCTATATCCAATAATGGAAAATAAAATGTCACACAAGAAAGTTATTTTTTTTTAAAGAAACAAGAAGTCAGTTACATCTATTCTAAACTTAAACTTTTCCCCACAACCTAAGAGAAATATGTAAGATTTCTCTACAACTAAGAAAGATGTTCCAGCTGAGAAATGTTACTATCTAGAAACCCTCAGGAAAGCAGTCAGAATTCACAGTTCATAATGGGAAACACATCGTCATCATGACAACAGGGTAAGCACAAAACTAATGACAAAGGTACAAACTGACAAAGGGCCACAGCAGAAAATATCAAATGGGAAAAGTAACTTCCCTCTACTTCTGCTTCCAGAAGTTGTGCTTTTGGTTTGTGTTTTGTGAATGATGGAATTCTACAATGGGAAAATGACCGGGAGCACTATGAATCATGCTGTAAATCATGCCATGATGACACTTCCAATACAATCCCAAAAGGGCCTGGTACTGAAGAATCTGTGAAACACTGACCTCCTCCTGCACATTTCAGCGAAGTCTGCTTCCCATGCACTTCCTGGGAACCAGAGACGATCTACATTCTACCAATGACAAAACTAGCTGAGGGTTTCACAAACTACTAAACATTCCAAGTACCTTCTTCTCTCTAGATTCCTAGAGGAAATACAAAGTTAAAATGTCTGGTTCTCCTGAAGCTCCTCCCCGTCCTTTTGTTTTAAGTAGTTAGTTATTAACAATGAGTAATCTGAACACATGTGACACAGATGGCTTGACTGTGTATCTTGCTTGTAACTTTATTTAAAAGTAGTAATTATGTTGGGAACAGGTAATGGCCTAATAAGTAAGTCATTAAAATAGGGGTGAACCTATTTGGGGGCACACTGTACATCCTGCACTCTCACCTGATCAAGGACTGCTAAGTTTCTTTCCTCTCCACAAAAGGCACACGAGAGAGAGGTCTGTCTCAGGGTTGGGTTGCTATCAACTTTCTGCATGAGGGGCTCCTTGCCTGGATACTCTATGAGCTCCTTGAAACCTGCCCACCCTGCTGAGTCCAGTTTAAGTTCTTTCCTATGGGAAATCCTCAAGATGCTATCAGCCCAGCAATATCCTATCTCCCCTACTAGCTAGAAAGCTGCTTGGGGATAGAAAATGAGCCTTTTGATGCATTTCATGGGTATGAAACAAGCAGGTTTTCAGTAATACCAAACCATGTGCATAATATAAAATGGGAAAAAAAAGAGAGGAGAAAAGATAACAGGAAAAAAAAAGGAAGAAACAAGGAAGGCAGTTGGCTATCAGAGACCATATAAACTGGGATTTCAACTTCAACAATGGATCCAAAACAAACCCAAAACACAAGCACGGACAAGACTACAATCTTACCTTTTCCTGCACATAACACTGTATATTTGTAGTCATACCCACCCTCTTCCACAGTCAGCAGGTTCCCCAGGTCTGCTGATGCATGGCACTGCACGGGTTCAGAGTTCCTCACGTTTGCCAGAGGTAGGAAGGGGTCATAGTCCGTGGATGACAGGTCAGCCAAGGTCAGAGTATAGTGACTTTGCTGTGTGTATGTGCTTGAGCCACAGACACAGCAATGCAGGACCTAAGGAGGACAGACAGACATGGCACTCTGTATGCCTGCATTTCCTGAGCTCTGACAAACTGTCCAGCCCCCACAATGCTTGGGAGAAAGGGTGCCTTCCAAGGAAAATGTCCAAATATGGGCTTCTTTCCACTCTTAAATATCTTTTTGCAACTAGCAAGTCAGTAACAATACCTATATTCTCGGGGGATTCTCGGGGCAAATGAAAACACAGTGAAAGGTGCCTGTTTCTGTTCTTGTGTGACTGCCCACACCTCAGACTTTCATCCTCCAAAGGCAGCAAGATAGGAGCCAGGAAAGCCCTCATGGTAGAAGGCAGGGTGACCACAACCTATGTTTAAATCAGTACAACACATGGGCCTATGAATTTTAAGAAATAATTTAATACAACTTTGAAGGTTAAATAAAAGTAAATTGAATGCAGATTTTAAAGTCTCTTACTTCTCACAAAGTGAGACTTCCTAACTCATATCCTAAGGATTTTTTTCCTTTTTGTTCTTTTACTTTTGTTTTAGTTCTGGTTTTGAGACAGGGTTTCATTATATAGCCTAGGCTGCCTTGAACTTAAGGCAATCCTTTTGCCCCCATGTTCCCAAGCACTGGGATTATAAACATGTACCACCACACCTGCCTCTTGAGGTTTATTTAAGGCAAAGAGATTACGAGAAGCATTATGGGTTTTTTTTCATACTCTGATAAACAGATCTTTGTGAAGCTTATGCTACAGACCCTACATTATAGGAGGCTATAATATAAACAGTCCATTTAGAAATGAAGTAGATACAGATCACTTGTCATGAAGATTGGGGGCATTCTGATCCAATGGCAGTTGTTTACAAATGACAGTCATACGAAGTGCATGCACTTTCACCTTGGCAACTACTGATTAGCTACAACTGTATCTGTTCTGCTTACTCATCAATTATTTATTTCTTTCCAAATGCATAATTTTCCACAGGTCATTTTCAGAAGGCACAAATACATAAATGTAGGAAATGTACAACATTTTGGCATTTTAATCTGTAGATCTACAGGCTGTGCCCAAGGCTTAGAGGAAACTCACCCTGTAGATATAATCCAGCAAGGGAGCCCGGGATGGGTGCAGCTCCTCTAGAACTGCTGTGGACACAGGGTGGAGGAGGGCGCTCACGGGCAGGGCCATGCACCAGTCCAAGAGACAAAGGAGCAAGGACACAATAAACTAGAAGAAGAGACGTATCCAGAACTTACATTATGGCCTTTAGGAATGACCCACTGCATGCGAAAATAAACAGAACTGCCCCTGTGTATACTCAGTATGTAATGGACACAAAAGTACAGGGTAAGTTAGTAAGCAAAAAGGGTTTCCATAGCAAAGAATGTTAAAGCTAACGTATAAGGATGTTATAAATGACACCATCATTACTAACAGTCATTCCCATTCTCTTATACTTAAAAATAACTCTGGAGAAAGCTACCTAACCTGTATTTACCTTTTTATCCGTTTCCACTGAAGAGTACTCCGCACTTGGTAAAAGGAACGCAATTGTGGCCACAAGGATCTGCATAAAAGATAAAACCCAGTCAAGCAAATTATTATAGTTTTCATATATAGTTATTATAGTTATAGTTTACATAATTTACATAGTTACAGTTTGGAAGCCATATGCTAAGAATCCCTAGATGGCCTTGCCACATAACACAGCTTGGTGCCTGCTCACTGGATGGTGATTCAACACTGAGGCCAGTTGTAAGAGATTTGAAAATTATGACCTTCTTTGTAGTCTTCTTTAATGGGAGACTGAGAACGCAAGGAAAGGATAGTTCTCTCTACAGTCACATAGTTCCCAGTGAAACTATTAGTCTCACATTTCTAGTGAAGTAAAAATGATTTTAAAAATAACTATGAAGGGCTGGAGAGATGGCTCAGCAAGAGCACAATTGCTCTTTCCAGAGGTCCTGAGTTCGATTCCCAGCAACCACATGGTGGCTCACAACCATCTGTAATGGGATCTGATGCCCTCTTCTGGTGTGTCTGAAGAGAGCAATGGTGTACTCATATATGTAAATAAATAAATAAATCTTAAAAAAAAATAAAGTGTGCTTTTAAAAAATTATGAAAAGGTTCCCATTTGCTATCTTATAAATCAGCACAGAGCTCCATTCTCACAGGTGTTCTGTGTGAATAATTATAGGGTGACACTAAACCCAAGTTTACATCCTGCAGCAGAGTAAAAGGTCTGTTTCATTCCAGATCACTTCAGGTCAAAAGTCACTGTGACTCTTGGTGTGATTCAGAGAGAACAAAGTGCTGACAACCAATGAAGTCTGTCCAGGGTGGGAGGGAATGAGTCTGAATCACTTCTCTCTCCCTGCAATCCTTCATGGGGACAAATCACACTTCAGAGTCTCTAAGGGATGGGCAAAGAATAGGGCTTGCTTAAAGAAGTGCTTATGAGAACAGCCTGGCAGAGGTGTCCCGTGTCACAGGCATCTGTGAGTTAGTCCCTGCTGGGCTCTGAGCACAGACCCGTTGGCTGGAGCTGACTTCAGAAGCTGTGGTAGAGATGACACTTCCTGTTCTTCCTGCCCCACCACCCCACAGAGGTTGATACTGCACTGATCTCATTACTGCCACATAACCATGCCACAGCAGCAAGCATGGCCCAGGGCTTTAGTCTGGGAACAACTTCTGCTTTACACGACAGCCAGACCCCCGCCCTGCAAGGAAGGCATTAAACCAGCTGCCTACTCCTTGTTGGCACCATCTAAATTACTCTCAATGAATAAAGCCCAACCTACAAAAGGACTCTTTGTTGTGGTTGTGTCTGCCTTTCAAACTCTCCAAGCACCAGCCTCTGGCTGGAACACTGCAGGCTTCTTTGCACAGTGCCTAGAATTGAAGAGAGGAGCCAGCCAACACAGCCTGAAAACGGGGCTCACATGGCAGTTTAATAGTTGCTTCTCTAACAATTACTTGAGGATCTATAGTTAATTAGATATCAAATACATTAGTAAGAATGAAATGCAGATGCTTTAGCAGTATAGATAAAGGACTTACTTCTGCCATTTTTCGTGGTAGAGCAGTTTCAAACATCTGTAGCTTTTCCCAGTAGGAAACCAACAACTGAAGAACATCACAGGCTACCTGAGCCACGATCTTGTTAGGAAACTACAAAAGAAACCCAAACCTCCAAGTCAACAGAGCAGCTCAGCAGGTGTATATTCTGGAGGAAGAACAGAGCCGATTGCTCTTGCCAGCCCTATATACATATCTCATATGCAACTGAAGAAAACTATGTCCAATTAACACTGTTTGAACACGACCATTCCATTCCATTTTGCTACCTGTTTGAACTCATCCACATTAATTTATATATTCCATAGAAGGTGGTCAATGTTTGCTTAGAAATTAAAGTCCAAATTTCAAATTCTGTATTCAGCTCAAATAAATCACACTATTGACAAACTGAGGAAATTAAAAGAATATATGGTTGAGAGTCCTTTGTGTGCCAAACCTGCACAAATATAACTCATTCTGTCATTGATAAATTGTCATTGACAGTTCTGGAAGAAGGTGCTATCTTCATTTCACAAACAGAAAAACAAGGATTAACCAAATGACTTCCTTCCTGAGGAAATAAAATGACACACATAAAACATACTAAGAAATGTGTAAAAGCAGACTTTAAGGATATAACCCAGGGGACAGGGTATGCTCAATGACCTTGGGCGTGTTTCTTAAAGCTGCCTGTGGTGGCTTAAAAGAGAATGGCCCTCACAGGCTAATACACGCTTTAGTCAGTAAAACTGGAAGGGCAGAGCCATCTAAGATCTTGGACATCAGATGTAGAAATAAAGGATTTGCAGTTTTTCCTGTTGAGTTTTGGTGTTCCATTATTTCCTCACTACACCCCGATTCCTCCCTTTTGAAGGAGTAAATATATATTCTATGTAGTTGTCTGTTGGAAGTATTACCTTTGCTTTTATAATTTACAAGGGGTTAAGGTTAAGAGATTTCCTTGTGTCTCAGAAGAGAATTTGAACTTTGGACTTCTAAACTATATTAAGACTGTGAAAGATTATAGGGACTTTTGAAGTTGAACTGAATGCAGTTTGCATTATGATGTGGCCACAGCCTATGGGGACCAGGGAGTGGACTGGAATGTGGTAGTTTGATTGAGAATGGCATCCATAAGATTATATCTGTAAATACTTGGTCACCAGTTGAGAAGAAGTAGATATGGCCTTGTTGGAGAAAGTATGTGAGGTTTCAAAAGCTTATGACATTTCCAGTTTAGATTTCTCTCTACCTCATGGCTGCTGTCTCAAGATGTGAGCTCTCAGCTACTGCTCCAGAGTCATGCCTGCCTGCTACAATACTCCCTGCCATATGGTCATGTATTCTAACCCTCTGCAACTGTAAGATCCAGTAAACTCATTATTCTAGTAGTTGCGTTCAGCATGGTTTCTCTTTACAGAGATAGAAAAGTAACTAAGACACTGCCAGATGTCCCCAGCCTCCTGGATGCTTTACTTTTTGGTGAGGCAGATGACAAAGAGGAAATATGTGCAAAGTCTTCAACATCATGCTGAGTATAAACAAATGTGACAAGGACAACCTGTGCTTCCTGCCTTGGCCAGAATCTAGAGGCTACACTGCTATCTACACCTTATTACCGACAACACGAGGCTTGCCAATGGCCCTATGTGGCTGAATTTAAGTCACATGAGCATTTAGGGGCTCTTTACAGACTTCCTCCTCATCTAGACTCCAGATGACCTGAAGCCATTGGCCTCCTCCCACCCTCAGGACCCCTGGTGTTTCTGTCCTTTGTACTTGTTCCCGGTTCCGGTTCCAATGTTTTAGTCCCCAGGTCTAGTGTCCTTGGCACTGCTATGTTGTTCAGATGCTCACGCTAAGGTTCACCATCTCTAGGAAGCAGTCCATACCTTCTTGTTCTTCAGTTTTATCCCACCATGTTTCACTTTCTCCACAGTAGTAGTACAGGAGATTGTAATGCATTTTACTACTTTCTTGTATTGCTATCACTATTGAGAGGGCTAACAGTGGGCTGTACATGTCATGTTCAAGAGGAGGTTGAAGCACTGAGGAAGAATGAATGGGCACTAGTGAGGCTCTTAGAAGCTAGAAACTGACAAGGGGAAAATGACAAGAGTAGTGGGAGACAAGACAAGGGGAATTGGGGTAGAAAGGGGAGACATGGGATAGTCAGAAAGTGGTAGGATGGAGGGCTGAGCTAGGCCTGGAAAGGTGCGGAGGGACAGTTGGGTTTCCCTCTAGGTGAGCAGTAGTATGTGTGTGCAGTGGAGGCACAGGTTCTGAGGTAGCTAGGGATCTTGAGACAGGGACTGCCACCAGAGTAGCAGTATGCATACACAGTAAGTGAGGGGAAAGATGGTAGAGATAAAAGAAATCATTCCCCACTCACTCTCACCCACCTCACACACAGCCATGAAAGACTGACAATGTGCTAACACTGAATTAAAGGCAGAGAGCTGAAGGCACAAGACGAATCTAGCAGGTGAGTACAGTCCGCATTTTCTAGAAACTGGAATTGCTATGGAGCAGGCTGGTGTCTGTCTTGCATGCTGTGCCAAGTACTCTAGCCTGTGGGTTGGAGTGATCACACCTATGCATAGCAGTGGACCATTCTAGCACTGCGATGGACACTCACAGGACAGAGGGACAATATGCATAATTATAATTGTTTCCTGGTACCTATTGTTTATCCTCATAATCACAGAAAAATTGCAGTCATTTAGAGAATTCATAAACATACAAAGAAAATCTATTCATCTGAGATTCTATTCCTCTATTATTAATCTCTCCAAAATAAGTGATTTATTCATTTATCTGAGATGTATGAGTGTTTTGTCTGAATGCATAGCTGCAACATCTGCATGCCTGATCCCCCTGGAATCCAGAATAACACATCAAATCCCTGGAGACCGGAGTTATGGACAGTTGTAAACTGTAGGTACTAGGAACTGAACCCAGTTCCTCTGGAAGAGGAGCCAGTGCTCTTAACCATGGAATCATCTCTCCAACCCGAAGCTATTATCAATTTCTTTCTCTGTCCTATACTATACAGGAAGTTATACATTTCTAAGATATCATCAAATTATTAATAGTGTTCTCAGGTATAGGATAAAGCTAGGTAAATAACTTAAATGTATATGTTTAGATTTAAGAAAGGAAAAAACTAAAAGAAGTCTTAGAATTGAAAAAAAAATGTGGTATTTAAAATATGAATAGAGATCCACATAAGTCAACAACTTACATCCAGAAGTTTCTCCTCTGTGGTTTGGAAGTCAGAGTCCAGCATACTGAAAGTATACAAAGTCCCAGGCATGGGGTCAAAGCATTCTGGTTGGAGCTGCCAAGGACCTTGGTCAGCCCACTTTCCTCATCTGTTAAGTACAGGTAGCAGTGCAACTGCATTTCCTAAGATAGGTCCCAGTATTAAATATGACCTCAAGGGTCAGACCAGAGAGAACTTGGCCATGTAGTATCACTGTTGACACATTCTTACACTATTCATCAAGGGATCAGTAGCAGGTACTTGACAAGCTTCTAAGATATAACCCAGGGGTTATATAAGAGGGATGTGGGATGAGATGATGGGGATAGGGGACACACACGGGGACAAGAGTTTGGTCAGGCAGGGGCCACACTGCAGTTTCCCATTCCAAAGATGAACACTGTGGGTTGTCATCCCATGGGCCAAAGAAAACAATGAACCAAGGACAAACAGGACTGTCACTGGTCTAATGACAATTGCCCAGGGCTTGCTGTAACTACTATAACTATTATAGCTGCAAGAGAGAAGGGAGAGAAGGGTCTGGACACCAGGATTAGGCAACTGGACTTTCAATTCAGATTCAGCTGAAACCTCCCTCAGCCTAAATATCTCCTTATATCTCCTGCATATGAGTTTCTTTCTTCTCTAGTAAAATGGCAAACTGTCTTTGCTACTGAGAACTGACAAAGACCTCAGTACAGACTCACTGGCAGACTCACCGGTTCTGCAAATTTGATAGTCACAGTGCTAATGATGTCTACTGTTTCTGCACAGGAACCAAGAAGGCAGGATATAGGCTCTGCTTTAGGAGGCAGCCAAACTGCACAAGTGGAAGTACAATTATATCTTGAATGCCACACACATCTACTGTCAGTGCTGACTCTGTCGCTCATGCCTGTATTGTCTTGGACTTGGGACTGATTTTTCCTGGACATAGTTTCCTCTGGTGTAATAGGGATTGTGGTGCTCATCTTGCAGAGCTATCACTGAAATTCTAAAAAGTATTTAGAGATCACCAATACTCTAGTTTCACCTGATGCTCAATAAACAGCACATCTTTCAGTAACAGAGTACAGAAGGAATACAACCCCAATGCCTTAAGTTCAGGCAGCAGGTGAATACCCAGGTTCCTATCCTAATCAAGTCAGAGATGTAACAGCTTGAAACCTCACTTGCTTGTAGCCTAAGATGTTCAGCAACCAGAAAAGCCCTAACTAGCTTTGGCTAGGTCCAAAAACACTCAGAATATAAATGGCCTAGGGAGGCAGCCTCTGACATCCTTGTAAAATATTTACCACGGCACTCAGAACAAGACTTTTTAACTAACATCTCTCTATAATGTGTAGAACTGAAAAATGGACTGATTGATTACAGTTAAAACTGGTTAAAATCCCAGGAGAGCAACAACCGGAGCAGGGCTGTCCCTGATTTTTTGCCTTCCTGTGGATTCTGCCTAACTGAGCCAATTTTACTGGCGTCAGTGAGAAAGGATGTGCCTAGTCCTGCAGTGACTGATGTGCAGGGTGTATGTAGGGGTTTTATACCCGGGGGGGGGGGGGGACTCCTTCTCAGGGAGGGGAAATGGGGAAAGGAGCTTTGAGAGGGGGTCGCTATGAGGAGAGGAGGTGCTAATATTGGGATGTAAATTGAAAAAAATAAATTCATTTTTAAGTAAAAAACAAAACAAAACAAAAACCCATTAAGAAACATGAATACCTTCAAAGTTACACCTATCACATTGATGGCATCCTTCACCTGAGGATGGCTGGCACACTGTGTAAGCTCTTCACAGATCCAGACCCCGAGGGAGCAAATGGCGATGCATCTTTCAAAAGAGAAGCAAAGGGAGGAAAAGGCTCATGAAATTCAATATATTTTAAAGGATAAAATACTTTAAATCTATTCATTCAAAGGAACAGCAATTACAGGTATACTAACAGAATATTTTCCTTGAGAGAAAAGATAAAGAACTTCCGGTGGGTCAGTTTTCAGGATAAACAAAACCACCAATGATGGTTAGTACTTAAATATTTCATGAAACAAGTGGCATATTTTCTGTTAAATACCACAAACCATGTCAACCATTTTTGTTGACTCAAAAACTGTTATTACATTTTAATAACATAATTTTGGGAAGGAACAAAAGCATGGATCTTAGATTATTGAAAATTTTGTGTAATTGTTTTCCTTACAGTTTATATAGTACATACATCAAATACTATATTTGATTTTAAAGTAACTTTCAAAATAAATACATTTTCACTGTTATTTGTTCTAAACTACATGCTAATTTAAACTATTCTTCAAAGAAATGTGACTTTCCATAAATAAAACAAGTTAGGGGAAAGGAATTATAAAGATAATTTGATAGATATAAGAAAATAAACAAAAGACCTTGGACTGAAAAACTGAGTAGTTAATATTTTCAGTTTTTGAGGTGAAATCTGAGGGGCATGAGACTTAATAAGGCAAAGCACGTCATAGGCATTAGAAGATTCAGTTACGGTTGTGTTACATTTGGATGTTAAGACGTCCACCTTGAGGTATCAAGTATAGCTAAGCCTGGCTATATCAAGAGTCATCTTAAAAGGCCAGGTAAATAATTGGGAAATGATGAACAAGAATGGCTACACTGATTAGAATCTGTTGCCAGATCATTTTACTTTGCTGAGTAAAGCAGAGAATGGGAGTTCACGTGGGGGTCAGGGAAGGTGAAGTGGCAGGAAAAACATGGATGATATTGCAGGAGACGTGTTGTTTAGAAGAGGGTAAAGACAGACTAATTTCAAGACTGCTAAAACCATATTTAAATTTTATATACAGTCTTTATGAGAACTGAATAGAAATCCAAAACAATGAAATTGACTATGGAAAAGAAAAATTAAAAGCCAATTTAAAAAAAGCATAGCAAAAGAGTCAGGAAACAAAGGTAATGAACAGGAGAAGTGCTCAGGAGCTCCAATTCAAATAAAATACTAAATAAGAAGACAAACACCCAAAAGATCGCTAGTAATAACAAATACAGATAAATTAAAGTTTCAGTTAAGAGAATGAAGATCACACAACTTTATACAATCATAAAATCCAGATATATACAGCTTTTGCAAAGGCATTTTAAAGAGAATACAGGAAAACTATTTTTAAAAGATAAAAAGTATTATATATCATGAAATCAGGAGTAGATAAAGTGGTCTCTACAATAAAACAAATCATCTATACAAACATAAATACATTTGATTCACTATAGAGATAGGACAATTTCAAATGCCCATGCAACTAACAACACAGCCTCTGACAGAAATATTAGAAAATAGATTAAGATACAATAGTAGGAAGCTTTTAACATAACTTCAGTAAATGATCAATTAATAATAATATATTATTAATTATATTATAACTATACATACTTTAATAATAATAATAATAATAATAATAACCAAGAAGGAATGCAGATTACATGAAACACTGTAAGGTTATGCCAAGAACAGTATGTCTAATAATTAAAGAACAGTATATACATTCCCTTCTTTCTCTTTTTAATATAGTATTTTTCATTTTTATGTTTATGGATGTTTTGCATGTATATTTGTAGTGTACAAGGAGGCCAGAAAAGGGTACTGGATCACCTGGGACTGGAATTACAAATTATTGTGACCCATTATGTGGGTGCTGGGATCCAAACCCAAGTCTTCTAGAAGAACACCAGGTGCTTTTAATGACTGAGACATCTCTCTAGCACCTATGTACATTCTTTTCAAGAATATATGAGATATCTGCTAAAACTCACTATAAATAGGGGCATAAAACAAATATAAATATTAAATTTAAATAAAATACAGTCAGTCATCACATACACATTTTGATCTACATCATAATTACTTAAAACAAACGTAGCAATAAAAGATAGAAATAGAGTGTGGAGATGGGTCAGCAGTTAAGAGCACTTGTTGCTCTTGCAAAGGATCAGGGTTCAGTTTTCAGCATCAACATGTTAGCTCATATCCATGCATAAATCTAGTTTCAGGCAAATTACTAATTTATATAAAATTTTAAAAATTCTAAAAATTTTTAAAAGACAGTATTAACCATATATTTGGAAATTAATATTAAAAAGTACAATCCCATGAAGGAGTCATAAAAAAGTAGAAAAAACAGAATTGAAAATATTGCATATTAAAACTCAAAATTTTGCAAAAGGTAGCCCTTACTCATAAGCCCTTAACAATACTCATAAATGTTATAGGAAAAAGTTAAAAATACACCAAGTATACATATTTTAAAAGTAACAAAGGAATAACATCACAAGTAGAAGAGTTTTAGAGCTCAAAGCTGGAAATAAAAATGAACATAGAGAGGTAAGCAAAGACAAAAACATACTGTTTGAAAAAACTAGTAATGGTGACAAATCTAACAAGACTAGTCATACAACCAGAAAATACACAAGTGTTTAACAGCAAAGATGAAATGGACACATTCCTAGACACTTTTGCTAGTGAGATCTACTAGTACACGGGGATACTAATCCTACTGCCGCAAAAAAAATATTCTGAGTGTGGAGGAGATGTGTTTTATGACGCTCTGGCCTGACATCCAAACAGGATGAGGGTATGATGGGGATGGGAAATTACAGATGTTGGGTGTAATGTAACTTTCTGAACCAGAATCTATGAATCAAGGTGGGTGTATCTCATACCCAAGTTTAGTTCAATGTTAACAAACTGGTAATGCACATAGCTTCTGAAAATGGCAGACTAGGAAAACTGAACTAATCCATCTACTGAAGATAGGTAAAGTCCAAAAATATACAAAAATTAACAAAATTTAAAATCACAAGAGTGCACAAGACGTAAAGAGTTATCGGCCTCTGTCTTCCCACGGGCCTAAGGGCCATGACATGTGCAACTGCCTTGAGACACTCACAGGGAGAAGTGGCCTGACAAGGCTAGAGCTGAGTTTAAGACAGGGATGCTCTCTATCTGCAGTTCTGGTATTGGCCTTCACCTTGAGAGGAGAGGTAGGGACTTTTCACCGAAGTTGGTCTAGAAAGTTGCCTATCTTGGTCACAGACTGTAGCAGTCTTAGATGCTTGGCAGAAGCACCCAAATGTTTCCACACATTGCCAAATGTCTCCTGAGGCACACACAAATCATTTGCAGTTCAGAATCTCTGACCAAAACATACAGCTTTCATGAACTGTTGCTTTCTCCCTCCTCCTTACTGAAAGCATCATTTATTTCTAACCTTGTGTTTTCTTATGTAAAAGACGATGTACTCTATAATATTCGTCACTTACCCTTTTCACATTTTAAGCAGCTAAGTATACCAACTTTCTGACACAATGCTTACTACACATTTCAGTGCGTGTGAGAGAAATGTAAAGGAGTTTTTAAAACATTAACTGCGTATACACAAATGTGCATCTTAAAATTCTAACATAGTTTACCTCTTGTTCATCATTTACCTTGCACATTCATTTGGTTCCTCGGTAGCATTCTTCAGTAAAATATTTATGAGGTAATGCTAAAAACACAAAATTCAGTAAATGAAAATTTGATGTCATTGTTGGTTTCCCGCATGTGCTGACCATGTCACAGGCACCCTGGAGCTAGCAAAAGGCCAGGGAGTTCGGGCAGCCCTTCCTTCAGGGAGAACTTGGCTCACCTCAGCAAGTGCCTCCCTGGTTAACCGAGCCAACCTGCAGCACAGCATTTCTAGGGATCCAGTAGAAATCAAGCAAAGCATCTGAGACTTCCAGATAGGAAAATCTCCATTTTATTTTGATTGGATTAGACACTGTACATTGAATTACAGATTATAATCAGGCATTATGGATTGATTGACTGATACAGGGACTTTTTGTTTGCTTCAAAAGCCAGCTGAGGAAAAAAAAATGCTTACTTTTATTCCCCAAGAAATAATTTGGAATTTTAGGTTATTACTAGCATTTAATCAGGCCAGCAATGGGGTTGAATAGTTAGCTTATTGGAATTATTTTTTATAAATTCATTTGCTACACTAATGCAGCGTAACTAAGCTAACAGAATTATTACAAATGATGATTCATTACATAATCATGATCCCTAGGAACAATAAACAGATCTAATAATAATAAAAAAAAAAAAACCAGAGGAACAGAGCTATCAGATCTAACTGCAATATGCTATGAATGTGATACATTCACAGTTCATAAACACACTTCTGAAAACAACTACCAAAGCTTTCAAAAGAATCAGCAAATGTCAGGGTAAAGTAGGTCAGTGCATAGGATGGAAGACACAGTGATGTAGCTCCAGCTGTAGATGCTAAACTCAAGATTCAGTTATGTACCTTGACGTCTTCGGCTCCCGTGACGACATCACTCACTTCTGGCACTGACTGCAACAGAGGGATCTCCTGGTAGGTATTTGGGAAGCAGACAAGGGAACCAAGGAGAGTGAGAGCTTCTGAACGGGGTGCCTGTACACAAGGAGGGAAACACCAAGTTTCTTACATAGACTGGAAGCTAAAAGAGCTTTGTTCTTTATCATTTTCTTTCTGGGTATAAAGTACCAAACTATCTCTGGTTATTTTCCTGGTGGATGCTTAGGCTAGAGAAGTTTGCCTAGATGAAAATGCAAATCTCTAGCAAACAGAAAGCATTTCCACATTTGATGTAAACAAGTGCTATAAAAACTGTTCTACAGACTCATTCAGAGTTAGAAAGGGAAATGGCTGTCATGGCTGCTTTAAATAATTTTGTAGTTCATGATCTAGAAAGAGCAGGGCAATGAGAACAACCTAACATTATTTTTTTTAAGTAAAAAGTAAGGGGATTCATAGGGAGGGGAGTTGGAGGTAGTCATCCAAAGAGAGTCAGGGGAAGCAATATCAGTTAGGAATGGAGTCATGGCATCAGTCAGTATGCAATGGTTTGCTTAGTTTTTAAATATGAAAGTTTGGAGTGACTACTGTGAGCTGCTAATATCAGGCATGGTGAGTACTTTGGCTAATGATTTCCATGGTACGCACTCAGTGGATACCACCAGTCTCAGTCTCATCTGACCTCAGAGGCATCTGACACAGTTCACAGCTCCTTTGTAGTATAAGTACTATTTACCATGTGACCTCTGGGATACTTTCTGAAGAAACCTAAGAGTCTCCCTTGATGAAACTGCCCATTCCTTATAACCTAACATTAGGGTGTTGGCTGTAGTTCTTGTTCTCTCACAGAGCCATACTCAATCCAAGAGCAAGCTAGACCTGTGGCTCCCTGCTGTGTGCTGCTGTACAGTAATCCTCAGCATGCTTGCACCAGAGTTTTTGTTCTGCTGCTGCTGCTGGACTTTTGGACTGGTTCTAGCTTTGGTTGTTAACTATTGCTGCTATGTAGAAGCTTCCACAGATTTGTTTTTTGGTTGATTTGTTCCTGTGCATACATTTATTTCTCTTTTGGTTGACAGAGCAAGCAGGATACTTAACATTCACAGTTAACTGTGATACCCGAAAACTAGCTGAGCAGGTGTGTTCCGACCAAGCAACTCTCTCACCAGGTGCACAGTTCTAGACCTCACATTTACACAGAAAAGTAATTCAAAGAATCCCTCTCTTTTTATATCACTGTTATATTCATATTCTCTCCATCCATAATTTTATATAACTGTTATATTCATATTCTCTCAATTTAAAATGTCATTTTGGGAAGTTGTTTTTTTTTTTTCTTTAGCATTAGGGAGACATGATAGGTAAAATTATATACACTTAAGGAAGCACTTCTCAACTTATAGGTTGTAACCCTCACAGGAGTCACATATCAGATACCCTGCATATCAAATATTTATATTACAATTCACAACGGTAGCAAAATTATAGTTATAAAGTAGCAACAATTTTATGGTTTGGAGTCACCACAACATAAGCAACTGTATTAAAGGGCTGCATCATGAGGAAGTTTGAGAAGCATGAATTTAATATATGTATATTATTATGTATATGTATGTATACAGTTAAAAGCACACATACTTTAAAATGAAAGCTATAATTAAGCTTAATTAACCCATCTATCATCTCAGATGGCTGTCCTTTTTCATGGAGGAACATTCTCTTGATAAATTTCAAGTTTATAATACAATATTTTTAAGTGCAATCATCATGCTATACAGTAGAGGAGGTCTCAAAAACTTACCAAAACTTTCCACATTTTGATCAACATCACCCATTCACCCTAGGCTACTCTGTTTCTGTTCATTTGACTTTTAATATTTCACATGTCTTGGAGATGATGCAGGCCCATGCTTATTTCCCAGGCAAAGTGGCTTCTGGAATCACTCATGTTGTCAAAGATGACAAGAGTTCTTTGTTTTTAAGGATGGAGACTATTCTATTGTATGTGTCACATAAGTTCGTCCACATGTACACACATTGTTACTCTAACTCATTGACTAGGAAGAATGCCGCAGAGAGCATGAAGGGCAGTTTTCTATTCGACGTGCTGACTCTGCTTCCTTTGGCCATACAACTAAGTAGAATCATCAGATCACTTAATGGTTTTACTAATTTTAAAAGGTCATTCTATTTTCAACAATAGCTGTACCAATTTACATTCCCACCAAGAGTATACAAGGATTCCCTTTACTCTATATCTTCAACAACACTTATTTTCCTTTGTGATGATAGCAACTCTTAACAGTGGGAAATTACTATCTTGTGTTTTAATCTGCATTTCTGGTTAAAGATGTTGAGTAATTTTTTTATATGCCCATTGACCAACTTATGTCTGGAAGGCTACTTTAAATAGCTCATGTATGCAAAACACCCATGTCCACAGGGAGCACCACTATGTGCGGTGTAGAATAAAGGGCTGTAGCACATTCTACAGAAATCCTCCTAGCAAGTAATAAAATTCTAGCAAAGTATAATTGTCTTGCCCACACCATGTAATTTTTTTCAAGCCAAGTTGAAGGCTTAACACTTAACAAGAGGGGGAAGTTGCCATCTTAAAGAAATTGGACATTCTTCTTCCTCATTTTTTCCTTTTTCATTCTTCCCTCTTGTTCTTGACTCTCCCCTTCTCTTTACTTTCTAATTTAGTCCCAGAAGAAGATATTAAGGCATAAAAATTTGAGCACAAATTATCAATTTTACAAGAATTAACCACCTCCAATGGAAAGTGAGAAATTAACCATGTATCAGACAAAATTTAGAATCCTGACTACTCATATTGATTTCATGTAAATCCCTGGTAAATCAAAATCTCATCATCCTTATATTTCAGTGGTAACTTTAACATACAAGAGGCCCTTGACTTGATCCCAAATCTAGAACCACAAAATTCTATTTATTTCTACAAGATTCACAGTAACCAAAACTAAATTTAACAAAATAACAACACATTATTTCAAACAAACACTTCAAATTCTCTCTTTACTGCATTTATAACCATAATGTCATTTACTAGAGAATACTAATAAGTGTCTGTAAGATAGGCCCTGCTTTCGTGTAAATGTGCTGACATATTAGTGGGGATATGATTTCTCACACTTTGGCCTTTTGATGAAACGCCTTTCCAGTACCAGTATGTCATCTGATCCTACAATTTCACAGATCAGCTGCCACGGTATCTACTCTGAGAGCCCAGTTTCACATCGCACTAATGAGTCAACACCTGTTAAGAGTGGAGAAATCTGAGCCTTGTTAGCAATTGTGAAGTCTCCCAGGAGCTGGGATGCTGAACATTGTCATACTCACCGCCAACATGTCTGTACTGAGGACCCTGGCAGCAGCGGTGATAAAGTCCCCCATCAGCATTGAGAAGCCTGGCAAACCCAGCGAGAAAAAGCGGGGTGAGCAGTTTTTTATGATGGTGTTTAAGACATCCTGAAAACAAAAATAAGGAAACACAACTGTAATGTTAAGAGCAAAATTCCAAAGTGGATTCTTTGTATGTATGCATGACTACCACTAATAAGATCGCAGAACACTGTGTTAGGTTTTTGTGCGAAAGAGTGCAGGGGACGCATAACTCCAATGGTTCTCATACATATCTTTTGGTAAAGGGAATGGAGACACCAAACTGTAAGATGAGTTATCTAAAAGCCACATTGTGACACTGAGGCTAGCTAAACATCTGTCCTATATTCCACTTGACAATGGGCTCCTTGAACAAGCTATAGGAGTGCCAAGATAGATATATATATATAAATAAAGCTTGCAAACACCTGTCAGTAAAATAAAAACTGAGCACCTTCTTTGGCTTCAGTCCCCAGAGGTTAGAGCACACTATTAGAAAAGCTTATAAGCACAGGGATAGAAATGACCACTCCTGTGAGTTTCAGGCAGTAAGAAATGGGAATGTAGGTAGTGTTAAGGTAATGGTGTAACATGCATGAGACACTAAGGCCAGGGAGTTGCCACAAATCTGATGTGCACAGGAGGTGCAAACACAAAGCCAACAGCAGGCATTTGCCAGAGCTCGGCATCAGGAGGATCTCCCTGACAGCTCTCCGTCCTGTGTCTATAATAGAATCCCGTGGAGGGCTGGCTGGCCCCCAAGCCTGAGTTCCTCATTCCTGCTTCTGGTGGGTCAGATCCACCACAGGACAGTGTTCACACCAATGTGGTCAGGCCCCCCTCTAAAGCCATCTGTGTGAGTACGTGCATGTATAAATGGGATTAGTATGAAAACTACAATTTTCTTTTGTACAGACTCTGGCCAGGTACACAAATCGAAACCACATGCTGAAGTACTTTAGTTATGTGACTTGCTGTAGTGCAGCTAATAGTTAGTGTCAATATACAAGTAAATAGCAAAACATAAGAACCTTTGCTGTCAGTATGGCTACCTGAATAAATCCTGACTTAACTATTAGAGCAAAGCATAGCAGCATGCTAATTTCCAAAGTTATCTTAGGCCCTTCATAGTAAGGTTCACCTCATTTCACAACTTGTCTTAATAAACACAACTTCCATGTGCTCACATAACATTTTCCCAAGACATGTTTTCTTACAGTAGATATACTTAACATTAAATAGTACTATTTACATGATTCAAATGACCATATAATACTTACTATATTAGTGCTCACTTATGAGAAGTAGTTTAGCTTAAAACTTGAAGTTTTGGCATTTCAGTGGCCTTTTTCTTACACAAAAATAAATGGAAGTGTATGATTTATAGATAAAAGATGAGACAAATAAATATGTGATAGATTAGATAGATAGATAGATAGATAGATAGATAGATAGATAGATAGATAGATAGATAGATAGATAGAAGGAAGGGGTGGAAAAAAACCCTAAACCAAGGTTTCTTCCCTGTTAATATTTAAGCCTGTTTTAATCACATCCTGAGATACACTTTAGGGTCCATATCAGCTAAGACAAACATTCTCTGGGCTGAGCAGATGGATGCTGCAGGTTAGAAAGTGTGTAGTAGATTCATGCTCCAGGAGTGGAACAAAAGATCTACCTTTTTCATAATTAAGCCTCTGATTAATGCCCTGGGCTCCTCACCACACACCTGTAATTACTCACAGAGGTATGCATTGTGCTGGGGCCTGTCTCAGAATATCAGGCATCAAGCTTTCCAGCAGCAGATGGAAGCACATTTCTGTTGACATATGCTGCAATGAATGGATTCGTGCAAACCTGGCTAGCAAGGTACCAGAATGCCATGCATCTGAAGATTAATAATGCAAACAGCCATGATGTTAGCTTTGTTATGTTTGCGTTAATTCCATCTGGTGAGATGAGGAGCTAAAACCCTGAAGCCTAAGGGTTTCGGAAACCTTTAAGCATTTAGCATACACTAAGCTCAAATGAGCCAATGTTCACCACTGGAATTTAGAAATTTTGATTTAAAGATGGTTTTCTGGAATAGGTTTGTGGGGACTAGGAATTGAATAATAAGTTGAAACCATAGTTTATAAACGTGCTTCATTGGTGAATATGCACTTCACTTAGAGGGGAAAACCATACACTCAGAAACTACAAAATTGCCACTGGTGCTAGAGATGGCAGAGACAAAGTAGTTGAGATAAAGTCACAGGGCTCACTCAGTCCCTGGACCTGGGCCAGTGACTTCAACTGAACCTGAGTCTGTGGGCAAAGAGATGGGAAAAAGAGGGACAATGACAGATGGCAAGCCTGCCCTACTTTACCACCCACGTAAGACAGAGCCTGGGGGGAGAGTGTGCCTTTGCTATAGTCACTAAGGACAGCACTGGGGTAGGGTTAATTCGGGGGTTAAAGAGGGGGCCACATGACCAGTCAGCCAAATTACCACCACATGCTGGCTTACTTTGCTTATCTACACTGAAATGGAGCAGTCCAAAGGGTCTATATTTGAGATAACACTTTAAAATTAGGAGTAGCCACATGGCACTCAGGAGAGCATCTGCCATTCATGTTCCCAACAGAGGACCATCCACGATGAGCTCCACTCATCTCTAACTCGTAGAAAAATTGTTCTTTTACCCCACTCCTCCACCTCGAGGTATTGAAATCAATCTTTGAAAATACAAAATAAAATCCTTCAGGTTCTGATAGTTTACATAGCCTACAGGGCTTTCCAGATGAACAAGACAGAATGGCCTTTACCACACACCCATCACCAGGGCTGGTCCCCATGCGCTTTGTAGTAACCTCCTGTAATGTAAGCAGGATTTGCCTAGTACATTTTTTCAAAGTGACTCACATTTTTGAAACTTAAAATTATACTAGAAAAAGATTACCCTTTGTCTGAAACAGAAAATACTCCTTAAAAACAATATAATATTAATAAGCAAATGATGATGGATTTCTTGTAAAACCATCACTAGCTGCCAGAAGTCCTTACTTTGAGATAGGCACTTATCTTTAAAATGAACATTTACAATGTCATGGGGCCAACAACCGTGGTTGTACCATCTCCACCTGGCCTGAGGAAGTGGTAAGGATGGGTTGTGATGAACAAACAGGCTGTTATTCTCATCAAATGATTCCTTCTCTCAAAGCTGACTCTACTGTAACCACTGTTGGGAAATTTCCCTGTGTTTAAACTCTCCCTGTGAAGTATTCTAGAACTGGGGCCACAAGGCCTGGACTAGATACTGTAGGCCACTCCCAAAGCAATGAGTTTCTCTGTTCCCTAATATGAGATGACCCCCTCCTCTATGAGCAGTGGGCAGTGGGATTCAGTACATGTAAATAGATGTTTTATGGAGGCTTTCAAAGTACAGAAGTAAATAGTGCCAGAAATGTTTTTCAAAATGAAGAATTTTTACTCCATAAAACTTACCTCATAGGTTCAGTCAATATTATTTACTTGGTTAGGTTTTTTTGTTTGTTTGGCTTTGCTTTTTGAAACAATGTTTCTCTGTGTAACAGCCCTGACTGTCCTGGAACCCACTTTATAGACCAGGATGGCCTGGAACTCATATAAATCCACATGCCTTGGCCTCCCAAGTGCTGGGATTAAAGAGGGAGGCACCACCATGCCTGTCCCCCCAATAATTTATTGAATGAATGTTTTAATAATCTACTAAGGAAGGGTATTTTTTTAAAATTTCAGAGATGACACAGAGAAGTTACTTTGATTATATATTACCCTAGAAATTTAAAAGTTCTAGCAATCAGTACCCTAAGACAACCCCTTTAACAAGCAATTAGAGACTGTGTATATAACTTGAGGGTAAAATGGAAGCAAATTCGGGAACACAACCTTTAAGTTTTCTAAGCTTTATCCTTTTGAGGAATTCTAGAACCTAACTCAAACAAGTGAGTCTGGTGGCAAGATTTGATTGTTTTCCTGTACCTTCTAAACAGACTAAACAAGTAGTAAAAGTAAGCAACAGGCTTAGTGGTAAATGGAGTCTGGAACAGCAATCAGGCTTATTCCGTAAGTTGACTAGGATGGAGCAGACAAGCCTTGTTTTGTGGAAAGAAATACACACTGTGAACTGTTGCCTCACGGAGAACAGAACACACACTAACTGCGTTTTCCTGTTTTAGTGAAAGGTCCATGTACAAGCTCCATGTTGAGTGCAAAAGCCAGACTGTAAGATGATAATTGTGCCTTTGCAGCTTATCACAAGGTTCAGGCTTATGAGAAAGCAACTGGTGAGAACATCTGTCTCTTATCACTGATCTTGCAAAAAATCAGGTAATTCAAATAGAGGCGTGTTGTTTCCTCCCCTCCAAAGCACAGTTCTATAAACACAAACTACATTCAGCCCCTCAAATGAATCGCTTTAATTGAATGCTATGTACACAGTAACTGGAAAAACTATAAGTGATAAGGAAAACATATGGTGACGGCGGCACAAATTGGCTTACTCATTTTGCACAGGGCTGCTTCTTTCGTTCTCTTATAATTGACCTTTAGAACGATAAATGTGTAAAATAATTTTGTTTATTACAGCTCTAAACCTTCCAACAATTACATGAAATGAAAATTTAAAAGGAAGGATTCCTTCTGGAAGCATTTCCATTGTTTACATAATTGCACAGCTATAATTTAGTGCTTGTGTTGTTATGGAAAGCAAAAAAAAAAAACCAAAAAGGCCATTACTTGCCATTTCAATTCAAAATATTGCATAGTTGTGTCAGAAATGGGGCAAATGTTCACTTTACCATAGTTTTAAATGGATTAACCCTGGACATCTAACATCTCAACATAGCATTCTCTAAAACCCCACCGAGCAGAAGCCGCGTTCTTCCTGGGCTGCTGAAGCCACCGCTGTGCTCTCTCACAATCACGTGTATATTTTTCACTTACTATTTGCTCATGACCCAGCAGATGACGGCTGTAACACAATAGCCGGCCATCTGTCTCCCGGCCTTTCCTTGGAGGACTTGCGCCTGCTTCTCTAGAGCAAACAGATCGGTTATCCCACCTAAAGTCACTTAGGCCCTCTGTGAGGCCAAGCAGTCATCAAGAAATAAAATACGTGTGTGCAAAATCATTTAACTCCTCATTAGACTTTTCCTTTTAAGAAATGTTATGTAGTGAAATGATTTCATTGTGCCTATTTATCTAGTATAGACCACAGGAACCTTTTATTTGGTAACATTTCTGTATCCCAATAATCTGATTAATCAAAAAGACAAGATTCACCCCAAAATTGGAAATTATAAAAATATATCTGACTGAACAGGAATAGTTTTCACATTATGTGGGGATATCATTTAAATTAACAACAACCACAACTACAACCTTTCAGTACCTTTAGGACACATTTGTAAGTATCAGCCTGATGTAGTTATTCTTACAGATTAGAAGCCTTCAAATTCCATACCTGGCCCTCTCTTCTCTGCTAGTGGCTCTCTGTTCCTTCTGTTCTGTGTACAAGAGCATCCTTTTACAGACAGACCATAAGCTTCTATATGATCTCTAGTGACAAAAATAAAACCTTAGTCATTATGCACATCCTCCCGCCACCACATCACCAAGGCATAGTTGAACATGGCACCACTATGAAACTGCAAATTACTCTCGAGATCTGAGAGTCAAATGATGTGTGGTATATGCCACAGGTTCTCTGTGTAAATGGCCAAGTGAGATGCAATTTATTTGGAGAAAAGCAGCAGGTTTTCAAAAATGTGACTTCTGTGGGTGTGACCATGTTACTCAAAGCTCAGAGAAACACAGCATAAATAGAGTAATTGGGCTTAGTGGCTGAGACTCAAAAGACTCCTTTAGTTCTGTTCCCTGAGGGCTACTGTGAAGTAGAGTTTCCAGGACAGTGACGTGCACAATCAGAAGGGAAGTGGGGTATGTTAAAACACTTCTTATAGCAGAGAACCTCTGCCAGTCCCACAGTAATGTGTGGACGAGGGGGTACAAGGTGGCCTGCAAGCTCAAAGGAGCATCTTGAAACTTGTTTATATTTGCATAACAACTCACCCCTCATCTGCCAAGGAAAGCTCTGCTGGTCTTTGAAAAGCAAGACCTGGTGGGTTTGAAACACTATTTGACTTGATTTTATAGCAGAGTTGGAAAGTCCCCAGCCCTGTACAACTGCCTCTTCTTTTTGCTATTTGTAACTTTACTGAAGACTTCATATGTAATAAAATCCATCCTATAATGTGTACAAAATAGCTTTTAGTGTAGTCCCAGAATTAAGCAAACATCACCACTATCTAACTTGAGAACATTTTCATCACTCCCAAATGAAACTCAACGTCCATTAGCAGCCACTCCCTGCTTTCTGTCTATCCATTTACCTGGCAACCACTAATCTGCCGTCTGTCTCTGGATTTGCTAGCTCTGAACATTTCAGAATATGGAATATTACAGTGTGTGGCTTTTATATCTGGCTTCTGCCACTTAACATGTTTTCAAGGTTTATACTGTTTTCAATTTTGTTTTTGTTTGAGATAATGTTCATGAAGTCTAAGTTGTATGTAGTTGAGGCTGGCCTTAAAATCCTGATACTCTTCTGCCTCTATCTCAGAACTGCTGGGATTATAAGCATGAGTTAACATGTCTGTCATGACTCTTTATAAAAATAATATTCTATTGTGTCGATAGTCTTCCTTTTATCTTTTATTTTTGAGACTGGGTTTCATGTAGCCAAAGGTCCAGCAATCCTCCTGCCTCAGCCTTCTGAGGGCTAGGATGTCAAGTGTGAGCCCCACACCTGCTGTGTTTATAGCTGTATTAGCTGGTTGGGCATGTGTGCTGTTTCTACCTTGGTGCTCGTCAACAGTGGCACTCTAAAGATGTATGAATCTCTGTGGCCAGTTCCTTCATAGTGGAACTGCCGCTTCTGAGAACTGTGTGTTTACATTTTAAGGGGCTGTTTCCCACAAGTAGTTTCTCTACTTTATAGTCTCACCAGGAAAGTTCAAGGATTCCAATTTCTTCCAATCTTGTCATAATTATTTTCCCTTTTAACAAAATTACCTTAACAGCCACCTTAGTGAGTGTGAAGTGGTACCTTGTAGTTTTGATTTGCATTTCTCCATGACTGATTATATTCAACATCATTTCCTGTGCTTGTGAGCCATTCTGATTCTTCTTTGGAGATATTTTAGTATATCTAAGCTCTTCATTCTTTTATATTTGGACCATTGACTTGCTACTGTGCTGTGATGCTTCTTCCTACATTCTGCCCAGGAGACCTTTATTGGGCATGTGATTTGCAAATATTTTCTACCATTTTGTGAGTCATTTTCACTTGCTTGGTATATCCTTTGATGCATGGTAGATTTTAATTTTGGTAAAGCATGACTTATATTCTCCCCTTTTCTTTTGATGCTTGTCATTCCCAAAACTTTAAAGCTAATTTCAAGATAGTCACAATTTACAGCTTAACTTCACTCTAAAAACA
The DNA here is from genome assembly GCA_036184795.1 of Tokudaia tokunoshimensis. Taxonomy (NCBI): domain Eukaryota; kingdom Metazoa; phylum Chordata; class Mammalia; order Rodentia; family Muridae; genus Tokudaia; species Tokudaia tokunoshimensis. The sequence continues at coordinate 121,227,265 of BTHU01000004.1, forward strand.
TTATAGTTTTAGCTCTGACATATCATTTAGACCATTGATTCATTATGAGTCAAATTTTGCATATAGTATGAGGTTGAGATGGAGGCTAATTTCATTGTGTGTGTGTGTGTGTGTGTCTGTGTGTCTGTGTCTGTGCTTGTTGTATGTGCAGTGTATCATATATGTGTGCATGGGTATGTGCGTCTATGTACAAGCATAGAGACCAGAGGAGACATTAGGTGGCCTGCTCTATCACTGTCTTACTGCCTAAAGACAGGGTCTCTCACACTAGCTGCAAGCAAGTCCCAATGATTCTCCACTGCCCGGTTTTTTACAAAGATCCTCGAATCTGAACTCAGGTCCTCATGTTTGCACAGCAAGTACTCTTACCTGGTGAACCAACCTTTTACTCAACACCTAATTTTATTGCTTTCTATGTAGTTGTCCGGTTGTCCCAGCACCACAAGAAAACTTACATCTTCCCCACTTGATTATTTTTGTACGTACACCAAAAATTAGTCAATCATAGATAAGTTTCCTTCCATACTCACAATTCTACTTTATTGCTCTATATTATCTACTTAATACTATACTATTTTAGTAAGTTGTAAAACCAGAAACTATGATTTCATATTGTTCTTAAAATATTATTTTGCCTATTCAGAACTCTCTATAATTCCATATGAATTTTAGGATCAACTCTTATACTTTGGCCAAAGAGATCATTGAGATAATAAGGTTTGTCTAATCTGTAGATCAGCTTTGAGAGTAGTGTCTTCAGAGCTAAGAATATGGGATATTTTCCATTTGTTTATATAGGTTTTAATGTTCAATAGTAGCATATTTTGTGATGTTCATATATTATACTTGCTTGGATAAGTTTATCTGCATGAATTTTCAACTTTTAAACTATCATAAATGGAATTATCACTTAAATTTTCCATTGCTGATATTTAGAAATACAATATGACAGGTTCTTATATATTAACCTTGTATTTTGTAAACTTACAAAATTAACTTATTAGCTTTAATTCCTAATTATATATTCAAATATGTATGTATATATACATATATATATATATATATGAGTTTTCTAAGTACAGACATACAGGCATACATCTGTTTTTTTTTTTTTCAGACCATACGTTTTAATTTAATTTTCCTATTTATCTATTCCAAACAATTAGAGGACTCCAGGGAGCTGGGAGTCTTTTAATTTTGGTTAAAACCTTGACTGAATTAAGAGGCAACAGAATGTTAATGAAGCACACCTTCAGGCCTGTCAGTGATGCATTTCCAGAGAGAGAAGCTTGTCTCCCCAACTGAAAGTTGGGAAAGATAAAGTGAGCTGAGAGCCAGTATGTTTTCCTGTTTCCCATTAAACCACAGACCACCATGCTGTTCCTCTCGCCACGCCTTCCTAGTCACCAGGGACTGTATTTCTGTGAACCGTGAGCCAAAATAAATTCTTCCTCTTTTACATATTTGGTCTCAGTGATGAGAAAAATAACTAATAGGACACTTGGGAACAGACGTAGGGAAAACCAACATCCTTGATTTGTTCTTTATCATTAGGGGTGTATAGTAGTTTAAAATAGTAATGTGTTATTTCTTCAGAGTGAAGACAGCCAGAGACTCTGATGTGGCATCTAAACCCTGACAAATTTGTATTCAAAATAGTTTTGAAGAGTGGCAAATTTGTGCTTTTCAGAAGAATGTATACAGTATTGTGATGTCAGCACCACCAAGACAGAGTTACCTTCTATCACTTTACCCAATTAATTTCTTTAGCCCTAGTTCTCAGTCACATGAACCAAACATAAAACCCCTTAATCCTGACTGATGCAACTCCATGCTTACTGCTCATGGATCTTGAGGTAATGCTGTCTTTCGTGTGTGCTTCCTACAAGAGGCAGGTTATGTCCACCTAGAAACTTTACAATTACTTAAGATGATGAAAACTGTTGAGAATCATGGAAAGAAGTGACTTAGCAAGATGCACAAGTAGGACCTTGAAGACACTGGCCCTACCAATATAATGACTATCTCAATCATCACCTTGATAAACCTCCAATCCACAATACTGCAGTTTGTCCGACAGCTGCCTTAAATGAGGTTGATATAAATGCAGAAAAGCAGTTATTAACTCTTCACCTGAGACCTCAAAAAATAAGGGCTGCAATAAACTGTTGTCAACAAATGGCAGCAAGAGGAGGATTTGGCTGTATTAATCTCTAAACACTGGAACTGGGTATAGCCTGACAAAAGAAGATTAGACATGATGGTCAAAGCTGAGGAAAGGTCCGTGAAGATAGTCAGTTATACACTGTCAAGGAAATTTCCTAGGCCTGGAAAGCAGGATAGAAGGCTGGAAAGATACTTGCTCTTTGAGAGATAAGCAATTGCTTGTTTCAGTCTTTGACCCCTTTTCCTGACTCCTGTGGTGCCTTCTAATGCTCTACAGAGGAAGAAAAAGAAAAGGGTCACATGACCACTATCACAGATGACAGGATGGTTAAAATGCATTTTAGTAAACTAAAAATGCATTTTGATTCATTATCATATAGGCAATAGTATTAAGATAAAATAGGGCTGGGCATTATAGTGCTTGTCTTTAATCCCAGTTCTTAGGGCAGAAGTGGGTGGATTTCTATGAGTTTGAGGCCAGCCTAACCTATACAGTGAGTTCCAGGTTAGCAAATAATACATAGTGAGACCCTATCTCAAAAACCAAACTAACAAACAAAAAGAATTGACAAAATAAGAAAAATAAGCCACATATTTTAATATAGGTCCTTACAAAACAGATAGTTGACTATTCATCCTGTCTCAGAAATATCTCAGTCTCTGTTTTTAGAATGTTACAAGGGAATATTGGATGGTACACATTATCAATACAGCACTATGTAACCTTAAAATAGCATTTATGAATGTTGTTGGGTTTTTTTTGTTTTGTTTTTTGTTTTTTGTTTGTTTGTTTGTTTTTTGAGACAGGGCTTCTCTGTGTAGCCCTTACTGTCCTGGAACTCACTCTGTAGACCAGGCTGGCCTCGAACTCAGAAATCCTCCTGCCTCTGCCTCTGCCTCCCAAGTGCTGGGATTAAAGGTGTGCGCCACCACCGCCCATTTATGAATGTAACATAGGTCTTTTAAGAAGAAATAAAAAAAAAACCTTAAGGAAATCTATAAAAATACAAACAGTGGAAGGAAATGAATAAAACAGTTCAAGATCTGAAAACAAAAATATAAGTCAATAAAGAAAAACCAAACAGAGGGAAATGAAAAATTTAGGAACTAGAACCGTAAGTTCAGGGTAATTCATACCAATAGAATACAAGAGATAGAAGAAAGAATCTCAGGCACTGAAGACACAATAGAAGAAATGGATACCCCAGTCAAAGAAAATGTTAAATCTAAAAAAATTCTGGCACAAAAAATATGGAAAACTATGAAAAGACCAAATCTAAAATAATAGGAATAGAGGAAAGAGAAAGAAACCCAGATCAAAGGAACAGAAAAGATTTTCAGTAAAATCATGGAAGAAAATTTCCAAAACCTAAAGAAGGAGCTGTCTATCAAGGTACAAGAAGCATATAGAACACCAAATAGACTGGACCAGAAAAGAAATTCCCATAACACATAATGATCAAAACACTAAATATACAGAACAAATAAAGAATATTAAAAGTGGAAAGAGAAAAAGACCCAGTAACATAAAAAGCAGACCTATTTGAATAACACCTGAGTTCTCAATGTAGAACTAAAAGCCAGAAGGGCCTAGGCAAGTGTGCTGCAGATTCTAGATTGCCAGTTCAAAATACTATACCCAGCAAAACTTTCAATTACAATAAACGGAGAATATAAGGCACTCCATGACAAAGTCAAATTTAAGTAATATCTACCTATAAATCCTGACCTACAGACCTATAAATCCTGCCCTACAGAAGGCACTGGAAAGAAAACTCCAACCTAATGAAAACCACACCCAAAAAATCATAAGAAACAAATAATCCCAGACCAGCAAAATCAAAAGAGGGAAAACACACACAATAACACAACAACAAAATAATGGGCAGCAGCAAACGCTGCTCACTGATATCTCTTACATCAGTGGTCTCAATTCCTTAACTAAAAAGACACAGACTACAGAATGGATCCAAAAACAGGATCCGTCCTTTTGGAAATCCAAGAAACATGCCTTAACATCAGGATAGGTATCACTTCTGGGTAAACCAGTGGTAAAGGATATTTCAAGCAAATGGAAGCAAGTGGGTATAATTTCTAATATTTGACAAAATATATTTCAAACCAATACTAATCAAAAGAGTTGGGGTAGGACACTACACGCTCATCAAAAAAAGATCTACCAAGAAGACTTTGCAATTCTTAACATCTATGCACCCAACACAAGGGCACTCAAATTCATAAAAGAAATATTACGACAGCTTAAATCATATATTGACCTCACGCACTGATTGGGAGAAACTGCAATACCCCACTCTCAACAACAGACAGGTCACTGATGCAAAACCTAAACAAGGAAATGCTGGAACTAACATGTTTCAAACCAAATGGACCTAATAGACACCTACAGAACATTTCACCCAAGCACACAAAAATATACCTTCTCTGCACCTCACAGAACTTTCTCCAAAATTGACCACACGAATCAAGTCTCAGCAGATAAAAGAAAATTTGAAATAACTCTATGCATCCTATCTGACTACCACAAATTAAAGCTGGATATCAGCAAGAACAGAAATAACAGAAAACTTACAAACTCAGAGAAACTAAACAACTCACTATTGGATGAAGAATGCGTCAAGAAGAAATTAAAGGCTTTCTAGAATTTAATGAAAATATATGTAATATATACACAGCATAGCCAAACTATGGGACATAAAGGTGTTTTTAAGAGACAAATTCATAGCAGTAAGTGACAATATAAAAAAGAAAAGAAAACAAAACAAAACAAAAAACTGGAGCCATCTCAGACTAGTAACTTAACAACATACCTAAAAGCTCTATAATTACACCCACAAGGAATAAATAGCAAGAAATAATCAAACTCAGTGCTGAAATTAATAAAATAGAAACAACAACAACAACAAAACTATACAAAGAATCAATGAAACAAAGGATTGTTTCTTTGAGAAAAATAGATAATATAGACAAACTCTTATCCAAATTAACAAATTAGGTGAAGAGAGAAGATCCAAATTAACAAAATTAGAGATGAAATGGGTAACATAACAGACACTGAGAAAATCCAGAAAATCATAAAAATATACTTTAAAAACCCATACTCCATCAAATTAGAAAATCTAAAAAAATGCATAATTTTCTGGATGCATACCAAATACCAAAGTTATATCAAGATCAGATAAACAATTTAGACAGACCTATAGTCCCTAGTGACATAGAGGCAGTAATGGAAAGTCTTCCAATTAAAAATTAAGCCCAGGGCCAGATGGTTTTAGCTCACAATTCTACCATACTTGCAAATAATAGTCAATGCCAATACTCCTCAAATTATTCCACAAAAGAGAATGAGAAGAAACATTGCCCAGCTTGTTTTGAGGCCACTGTTTCCTGATACTCAAACTACAAAAAGACCTAACAAAGAAAATTGTAAGCCAGTTTTCCTTATATAGATGCAAAAGTCCTCAGTAAAATATTTGCAAACAGAATCGAACAACACATCAAAAAGATTATCCACCAACATCAATAAGCTTCATTCCAGAGATGCAAGAATGGTTCAATAGATATGTAAATAGATAAATGTAATTCACCATACAAACAAACTGAAAAAAAAAAAAAAACATGATCATCTCATCAGATGCAGAAGTGTCCTTTGACAAAAGTACTAGAGAAACCAAAGATATACAGGACATACCTCAACATAATAAATGCAGTTTACAGCAAGCCCATGGCAATATCAACTTAAATTGAGAGACACTCAAAACAATTCCACTAAAAGCATGAACAATACAAGGTGTCTACTCTCTCCATATCTATTCACTATAATACTTGAAGTCTTACGTAGAGCAATGAAAGCATTGAAGGAGATCAAAGGGATACAAACTGGAAAGGGAAAAGTCAAAGTATCTTTATTTGCTTGATGGCATATATGTGACCATAAAAATTTCAGTGGGGAACTCCAGTTTTGGACAGCTGTAGCTGATAAACACATCCAGCAAAGTAGCTGAATCAAAAATTAATTCACAAAAATCAGTAGCTTTCCTATATACATAGGACAAATGAAATGGGGAAGTAATTGGGAAACCACTTTTCACAACAGTCTCAAATAATATAAAATATCTTGGAGTAACTCTAACCAAGCAAGTTAAAGACTTGTATGATAAAAACTTTGCAACAGTGAAGAAAGAAACTGAAGAAGATATTAGAATATGAAAAGATCTCCCATGTTCATGAACCAGTAGAATTAATGTAGTAAAAATGGCCATACTGCCAAAAACAATCTAAAGATTCAATGTAATCCCATCAAAATTCCGACACAATTCTTCAAAGATTTTTGAAAAGGCAATCTTCAACTTCATATAGAAGTACATGGAGAAGGAGAGCAGGTATCTACGTAGTGCCTTTACCCCTAGCTCTATGGCACAGGAAGGTACACTGCAGGCTATCAAAGGAGAAACATAACAATAAATACCCACGGCCAAATATGCAACATATGGGAGATCTTGGAACACTCCACCCTAAACAGTATGTCTCCATCAAATGCCTCCTCTCAGGGCTCAGAGAATGATGCAGAAAAGAAAGCAGAAAGATGGAAAGAGACAGAGGGGATTAAGGATACTAAGAAAAGAAGGCTCTCTAAATCAACATGACAGACGTACATATGGACTCATAGAGACTGAGGCAGCGTGCACAAGGCCTGCATGGGGTCCTAGAGCTGAAAGGAGACATGGACCCATGCATCCATCCCTAACCCAGACACTATCTCCAATTGATAACTACTTACAAATGAAAACTTAGTTTTCTCCAATGGAGATTCACAGGGGAAACAAATTACTCATAAAGATAGGCTGCACACCCAGCATTAGGTAGCCAAGAGAAAACAAAGTCAATGGCATCATAGGAGGTCCCTCTTCTCATATCATCTCAGGGCTTTTCCTTGTTTATTACTGTTATCTTATTTTTAATACATATGTGTATACATACATACATACATACGTTCATACATACCTCTCTTTTTACTCTTCAGGTCTTTGTGTATATATATTATAGTTTCTGGCTGATGTTTTTATGGGATTCCTGAGGGTGAGAATGAGTGGGTCTCTACATCTGTGTCTGTTTCTTGTGCCTTTTCTTGGGCTTTTTTCCTTGTCTGTCTGTTTTGTCCTACCCCAATGTGTTGGTTTTTGGTTTATTTTATTGTAGCATATTTTATTATTATCCCTTGGAAATATGCCTGTTTTCTAATGACTGAAAGCGGGGGGGGGGATCTAGATGAAAGAGGAGGTGGGGAGAAACTGGGAGGAGTGAAGGGAGGGGAAACCATAATCAGGATATATTATGTGGGCTGAAAAAGCTATTTTCAATAAAAGAAAAAAAAAAGAAAAAAGAAAACCCTACTCATACTTAAATAAGTTAATAAAATAAAATAAACCCTAAAATGAAAGTCCAACGACCTGAAGACATCCTGCATAGACATTTAACAAGTCACTCACTTCCTCCCTGCTTTCTCAATGACTTCTCAGGACAGGAGACTGCTACATGTGGTTGGGTGACAGTAGGCCAGAACACAAAGCTCCTGCAAGGGAACAAGCGTACCATGGGGACCGAGGATGGACCAACTAGATAACACGTGGCACTAGGTCATGACAAAATGACCATGCTGCACGTGCTCAAAAACATTCCAGCATGAGTTAACAATGGCAGGGGCTTTATTGTTATCTCTCCTTACTATAAGGTTCTCTTTTGCTCAAATTTTTCTAGCCCACAAATACCTACCAGAGAATATTTTCCATAAGAGAACAAAAGGAAAACTGTTGTTTATTGTTTCTTTAGAAAACAATATTCTCTCTAAAATGTGTTCCAGTAAATAGCATTTATAGTTGAACAATCTGTAATTACCACACCACCACTTACTGCTAGACAGTAAAAAGAAATCAGGAAAAAAAAAAAAGGTTGTTCCACACAAGGAGAGCACAAGCACATTCTCACAGAAAGAAAACCTGCCATTTAACATGCTTTGCTTGTATTCAAACATATCCTCATGGATTCTACTGCACAATTATGTTTAAAGTAAGCAACCTTTGCCCTGCAGATGGAGCTTAGGTATCCACTCTTCTCTAATATAACTTTAGTTTGTTGTATTACTTCTAGAAGCTATCCTTCTGGCATGCCTCTGTCTGGAGAAAAAACATGAATTCTCCTAAAAATCTGCAGAGTTCTAGATGAGAAAGACGGTCTTGTAGGTAGATGAACTACTCCCCATGCCTCAGGAGAATAGGCTGCAGTAACAGCAGCGGTGGTGACAACACAGGGCAACATGCCTTTCTATGACAGAGTCAGAGAGAGCCACTGGGAACCCATTTCACGGACTAGTGAAAAAGAGCCACAGAGCTGCTGACTGAACAGTATAGTCACTTATGGATGAGGTCAGAGCAGAAGCCATAGATGAATAGTCCCTTTCCTCACAGAGCACAAGAAAGTGCTAGATATCCCCATGGAGCTAAAGATGTCTACACACTCAGGGTCAGTCACTTGTCATATTGAATAGAAAATGAATAGAAAATTGTACTAACAAAATGTCTCCAGTAGCTAGGAAGATAACTCAGCAGGTAAGAGTGTTTCTTGCAATTATGAGGACTTAAGCTCAGCTCCCCATCATCACTGTCAAAGCTGGCAACACACACCTGTAATCCCAGCATTGGTTCACTGGGGCTTGCTTATGAGCCAGCAGAGGTGGCAAGCTCTAGGTGAGAGACACTGTCTCAAGGGAATAAGGTATAGATGGGCAGAGTGGGATGCTCCGTGTGTGTATGCACAAACACACACACACACACACACACACACACACACACACACACACACACACGGTAAAGTCTCAGCTCACAAAGTAAGGTGACCTAATCTTCAATACAGCACTGCCTTGGCTTTTTAAGGAAGCAACTGTCTACATGTCCATGCCAACATTCCTCCAAGCAAGCTATCCTCTTAGCCATCCTTCCTCTCCAGAGTACGGCAAGGCCTTGGCTAGGAAAGGAAGTGGCTTCCAGTTCTGAACTAGCACCTTGAACTTTCCAGCTTCAGGCCACAAACTGTGCTTCTAGGCAGAATCTACCTCAAGTAATCTGCATGTTCACCTGAATTAATCAGACCATGTTTCACTTCTTAAATTGACTTAAAAAAGAAATCAATTAATTTAGTTAAGTTCCACTGCAAAAATTCTTGAAAAACAAAACAAAACAAAAACCCAAAAAAACCACTGGCAATGTTTCTTATCATCAGTCTTAAACATTTGCCTCTAAATCTCTCTGGTAATGTTTCTTGGTTAAGTTAAGGAGGCTGGTCTTACATACTCTCTGGGATTGCTAAGCTTTGCCCCATGCTCCCTTCTCATAGCCCAGTGCCATCTTCAGCACTTTTGATATTCTGAGCCATAGAGTCTTCTACATTCTAGATGCCAATGGACCTCTGTCCCTGCTGTGGCAACCAAAAATGTCTTTAGATATTGCCAAAGATTTCCTGGGGAGCAGCCTGTCCCCAACTCCCATGCCCAGAATCAGTCCTAGGATGAGAAGCTGACTAGCCCATCACAGTATACAGTTAAAGCCTGATCTAAAACTGGTAGCTGGAGCCAGATTCTTAGGCGGTGAGGTGAGGTTGCTTTGGTTACCCACTCTGTCCTCACGATGACTGGTGAATCGGTTGGGACAAAGAGAAGTTTCCATTTTTCCATTTCTACCATCTATCACATTTCCATTTATTCTGTCTGAGGAAAGACAAGACATACTCAAAAGACTCTATTAAGGAAGGTTCTGGTGGCTTGATCCTCGGGAAAGGCTATAGTAAATAAAATGCACTTCTAAAAACAGACTTTGAAAAAGAAAAACACATCACCTATTATGTCCTATTGAATACATAAAAGATTTATGATGGAATATGCATGTTTTATATTCTTCATCGATTGCATTTACTTAAAAGAGAGGCTTTAGACCCTAAATCCAATGAGGTAAGTCAAACATTTTACTAGTTTCTGGCCTCTCAGGTAGATTTGTTCCTCTCCAGAACAGTCTCCTGTGCTATCATCTTACACATTTTAAAGCCATGAAACAAGTTCGCTGTACACATGTGAAACCTCTGCTGTCTGTCACCATTAACATAGTTGCACTTTCCTTATTGAGATATAAGTGGGCTTGGCAGATTAACAAAAATAGTTATTGGTTATATAGCTACAAAATAAAAGAAAAACCCTTCTACCCAACTGTTTGCTGCAGTCACTTATCCAAAGTCTTCATGACCACCGATAGCTGAATAAAGTCTAATGAAATTTATTTTCCTTGAAAAAGTTTAACAACTCTATAGCTGGTACTTTTCCATGAAACTTGAGAAACACTTAGAAAGCCCTAGACACTACAAGGTGGTGTTCATTTACCATTCTGAAATTGGCATATAGATATAGATATATAGATAGATATAGATATATGTATGTATACAGTGAGAGGAACATGCACCACCTATACTTACAACTATAACTTGCTAAAACATAAAAGTTTTGTATATTCCTGAAGTAAACACTTGTGTTGAGTAAAATAACATTAATTTGAATCGAGTGAATTTAAATGAATGCAATTATATTTTTAAAGAGGTTAAATGTTTTGAGTGTCAGATTATTTTTGAAAATACATAGTTACAAAGCTAAGAAAAGCCATCATACAACAAAGACCTTTAGATATTCTATTGCAACAACAGAGTAAATTTATTACTTAAAAACCAACTGTTTAAATCCAATAGGATTTAAAAAATATGCATTTCTAGGTAGAGAAAATGTCCCTGGAAATAAATCTATAATTACTAGTAGGAAAGGATTCTTTGGGAACACACATGTGCCTCCTGCTATGGCATCCGAGGTAAAAGAAGGTAGAGGCATGGATTGTCTAAATACTTCACATTGAACCATATTTTCTACCCTTGCATGATTAAGTATCAGCCCTCCCTCTTTTCCTCAACTCATAGCACCCTTCAGAACTGCACTTGACTTTGAGAAGCTATGGGAATACTGTTTGCATGTTCTTCTACCTTTTTCAGAATACTTTCTGTCCAATATAGTATCTTACCTGCTCACCAATATTTCACAAAACATATATACATGTGTATACACACACACACACACACACACCATCTGTGTCTTAGTCATTACTAACCCTCGTTAACTTGTTCTTGGGCTATTATAATTCTTTTTGTTCTTGCTGTCATCATTCTCTCATAATTTATCCCAAATAACTGCTGTGGTGTAAGGTTCTACATTTTTTTCCTTCCTCTTTTTTTTTCTAAAGTCATGTTGAGTTTTTTGCTTCAAAACCATTGAAAGTACTCCATTATTTGTGATATGAAAACTACTCAGATGAGTGGAAGATTGAGCAGTGAGCTGTGCAAGCAAGGGTCACAGGTCACGCCCCCGTGTCTATACTCGGCTCTCCTGATGATCCAGACAGTCTGGGCCTCTTTACAGTGCTGCCCTGCTTACTCATGTTCACATGTTAATTTCATCCATACTTCTCTGGCACTAAGTCAAAGTTGCTCTCTCTGGTCACTGGTCCTTGGGTATTTCCTGAGTCCTGTGACATGTGACCCCCCCCCCATCCTTCATCTTGTCTTGTAAATCCTGTCACTCTTTAAGTCCTCCCAAGTCCTGCCAAGTCCAATCTCTTCATTTGCCCACCAACTTAGCTGAAAGGACATTTGACACCCAAATACCAGTTATTTGGTTCTTCATGCAAATTAATGAATATTACAGATATCTATGCATATCATACCTTCAAAACTCAATACTGACCAGTGGTGGGAAAAATATCCAATATAAAACAGTTCTTGAATATTACACATATTTAGGAAAGGATGGTATAATTCTAACAAAAAATGTTTAAAAGTAAACCAGCAAATCAAAGAATGCTCAAGGATCTCAGAATCTTCTAGTTTACCTTATCCATGAGCACTCTCGGTCCGGTGGGCCCTATGGCTAGTGAGAGGCAAGACTGAGTCTTGTTCTCAGGTTTCTTAGGCATCAACTTGAGGCTTGTCATCTATAAAGACTGAATATTAAAGCCATTGTGAAGTCATATCCTGAAGCACAGAGCTACAAGACCCATTGTTAAAACAGAAATAGATTCAGATTAGTTCTTTTTCCCCTCATAGTATAAAACTATGGCTTTAAAGTTCTTTTTAAAATGGAAGAATCACATATCTGATTAGTATTATCAAATTTACGGTAAAATTTATAATTGTATTTTCCTAGCCCACACAGATAGCTTATTCAAATTATACAAAATATATAATTATAAAATTTGAACAATTTAGAACATGGCAAATATTTTCTGTCCAACCCTTTTGGAATTACAATTGTGAATAGTTTCACAGATTGTATCAATTCATCCCTGAAGTACACCATTCAGAGTCCCCAGATTCTCGGGTAGAAACCATGTTGGAACTACGATCTGTCCTGTTTTTTATTTTTTCCCTGAGAGATTATTTAAATCTGGAAAATTACTTTATCTCTCATTCATGGAAAAGCTATAAAGGAAAAAGTGGATATTCTCTGCAAAGCAGTAATGTTCCTGTCTTCATGAGTGAGTGGGACTGTGTGGAAAAAATTGGGAATACAATTTTGAGTTCAGATTGTAATGATAAAAAAAATGGTCAAAATAAAATCATTATTTTCTAAAAAAAAATTCTTTTAAAATGAAACTTCTATAGGGTGAGCATTCTATAGCTCTTATACTGAGCACATCAAGATTATACACTAGGAGTCATATAAATGTCTAAATGTCAAAGTGTGTACTCTATTGTGCCAGCACTGAATTAAAATTCTGAGTTAAATTTTTTTGTAAAAATAGCTTACTATATAAAATCAGCATGGTAGAGAAATAATAAAATTATTTCCTTTGATATGAGACAAACAAGACAAGTAAAAATAAGCCTCTGCCTTCCACTCAATTTGATATGATAATTCTTTTTTCCATAGTTAAAGCTAAACTGAATACTCATATCAGTTTAGCTTTAACTATGCTGAGGAACTTATACATATCTAGCACACAAAGTTCTAGTTATAAGGCTAAATTTCTAGCAAAGAGCAGTTCTTTGTTTGAGAAAAGGTGATGCAATGATTACATATCACTGCATGATGCAGGCTGTCTGAGGTTATTAGAAGAGCCAGGTATGGCCAATTTACAAGGATCACCCCTGCACCTTGCTTTCATAGCTCACCGGTGAGTCTTACACTCACTGAGGAGACCCTGGGGATCTTTTTACAACCGACTGTTTATTATTATATTATTCCATCATATACCTCTTGAGAGGAGGCTGTAACATCCGTTAAGAAAAAGCATAAACTTATTTTGATTTCTAAGATAGAATAATCCTCTATATATAGTACATAAAATTATATATATTTTTAATGTTGGTATAGTTAAAAAGTACACTCAAAGAGTATGTTAAAATAGTCTTAAAACAAATGACATATTATTGGCTACAAAATAAGTGACTAAAGTTAAAAGAGAAAAAGCCCCAGTTGGGTAAGTTAATGCTGAAGGTCTGTGTAGGAAGTGAACTCAACTGCTGCTGATGCTGCACATCAAGAACTCAGCAGCATTATGCAGCAGTCATAGATTATGCCAGAATCTTACTTGCAGACAACACAATCCATTTTTCAGAGCATTTGAGGACAAGAATTGACAGCTGCTGGTTAACAGAATTTAACCAGAAGTGCCAGAGAACCAACCATGAGCCCCAGCAGTGAAGGAAAAGACAACAGGTACACTCAGCTACACTCTGAGCTGAGACGGCTGGCACTGGCAGAGATCCTGCTGCTTGCAGTGATGCTAGTGTCTGCGCAGAACCTCCAAAGATGGGAGGGCCCAGCTCCTTCAAGATGCTGTCCCGCTACTCTCTATGTCTTTCAAACACTATGCTAAACCAGCTGCAAGGAGTCTGGCTCATTCAGAGTTCAGCCTTCTTTCAACTATCATTGAGGTAGGTGAGAAGCAAGTAGAGAGGCAATGACCATAGGTCCACAGGACATTCCTATATCATGGGTATAAAGAGCAAAGTAAACACTACTTATGTTTGACCCATAACACAGAGTACAGCTTGTAAAATTTCATAGTATATAAGTCCATTTTTCAGTCAGATCAGTGTATTAAAACGTAAGGTGGAAGATGGGTAATGAAACAAACACAGCACTCAGTTATTGGAAAAATGAAACACATGAGGTTCTTAGAGCTACTGCATCCATTGCCCTCTCTCTTCACATAAGGACTCATGCTTACCAAAGGAAGTAATACTCTATGATTATGCTCCTCTTACACTATGGAACCAGGGCATGGTGAGCCCAAATGACTTGGCTAAGAAATGAAGGCCGAGACTAAAACTCGGCCTTACTGAAGACTCTTCATAGTTACACTTTCATATTCTACTATATCAAAAAATTATGCTGATATGGTTAAAATTTGTATGTCAATGATCATTGTAGAGCAGAACTATAGACATTCTTCACCTGAGGAAAGCTTTATGCCATTTTTTTTCCGCCTTAGAAAATACGATAATATAACATTATAGACTACAATAACAAAGATCCACATTTCCCGAAATTTCTATATGCAAATTTGCAACAAAACTTTGTATTACTGTAAGCTTTGCATTTAAAAGAGAACTTAACTTTGATGTATAACAGACAAATTACATTAAGACGGTAAATCTGTAAGTCATTGTTAAAAAATAGTTTACTTATTTTAAGAAAAGAAAACTTTCCAGTCTTTGATATATGTTCTTACAAACATGAAAATAAAATTCCTTTCCTCAACTGTCCTTTTCCATTTCACACGTATTGATCTTTCCATATGTTTTAAATAATCATGAAATTAATAGGAAATGTTTTTAATATATCCAAATCAGAGTTCCTTTCATGTCAAAATATTTTGGGGAAGACTAAGGTGAAAAAGCTGCTTAAACATTAGGACGAACTAAGAGCAACCAAGAACAGCTTTAGAAGAAAAACTGAAAAATGATAGAGAACTGGGAAGGTATCTGCAGGTCAGAGGAGACTCTAAGAGAAGTATGAAGCAGAAGGAATACAGCCCAGCAAAACCAAACGAGGGAGGAATGAGATCAAGGAGTATTTGACTAACAAGTTAGCTGTCAGTCAATGGAAAAGAAATGCCCAATAGGTCCGTAAAGCTTTTCTGTGAATTCTAACATCCTTTTGAACGTGGCATTTGTCAAAAATTCTCAAGATGTGTTGAACTTTCGTTACTCATAAAATAGGGCAGATATTATTGCAAGTGAAGTGTGGAGAAGAATTGGTAGGGCATCACAGTTTTCCTGGTGGGGTCACTTAGGAGACATGGCCGTCCTTCACCTCCACCCCCGTGCCAATATTCCAGACAAAGTGCAGCTGGGCTGAAGAGGCAACAGAAGATCCTTCGTGGGCTAACTGAGTAATCCTGCAGTCACACAGAGTTCATAATTGACCATTATTATAAAGGTGCTTATGATCCTAATTAGCTTTGAGCCAGTGACAAGATTACTACCATTGAATAAACATCCAGCACCAGGCATGGTGGTGCAGGTCTTTAATCCCATCATTTGGGAGGCAGGCGGTTCTCTATGAATTTGAGGCCAGCATAATCTATATAGTGAGCCAAGGATACATTGAGACCTTGTCTTAAAAAATTAGGGTATAGGTGGTGAATCTTTATCACAGAAAACCCCTCCATTTTATGGATTCTCTCTCTTAATTTTTTACAACCATGCACATTACAAACCCCCACTACATCATAATGAGAAGGAAAGGCTATCTGATGAGGTCATTATGCTGCCTATTAAATAAGTTAGTGAGGTAGCTAATACTACTATAAATGTTGTTTTAGAAGTACTACATTTGACATTCTGGCTGTTGAGCTTACATAACAAATTTGGTATCATATTAGATGCAGCCATGGTTTTACATGATTGTACACAGGACGAGAAGGTAATTTATGAAATATATATTCTGTGGATGATTTTTACATTTGAGTCTCAATTACATTTGAAAAGGTATCTAATGTCTTAGCACTTGTTTGTATCTCAGCATTTGACTGAGCACTGTGGATATAATCCCAATTCTATCAGATTCGGGAGAAGCATTTTGTAAAACACCATGCTGCACACACACTGTCACAGGGTTCTGGCTCTTCTATCAGTTTTAAACTATATAACTGAGTTGAGCAGACAAGTGTGCCATCCAGAGGCCAAAGGAGAAAACACATCTGTGTTTTCTCTGTAAAACAAAACTAGTAAAGGTTAAATTAAAATATTAATATTTTAGCTTAACTATTGCATTTAATTATTTATGTAATACATTATTTATTTATGTAATATGTATTTAATTTAAATAGCAAACTTAATATTTGCTATTACTTATTTTTAAAGCAAAGGATAGTCTCTAGACTTCTCCCTTTGCATAAATAAATCCTTTTCATGCCACCATACATGGAAGTGTGGTTCTTCGCAACTCTCACAGAATGGAAACAAGCCTTGACATGGTACCAGCCACAGGTGCATGGCTTACCAATTAAAAAATTGAATTTAACTGTATTCTCTGTAGCAAATGTTTTCTTTTCTTTTTATAATGAATATAGCATGTGTTTCCAGAAGTACATATAAGTTCTAAAACAACCACCATGATCTACTTAGACATGTGGGCCAAAAGTTAAACTAATTAACCAGAGACATTTCTTACTTAAATAAGAAAGGTTTCTTTCATTAGAAGGACTCTGGGTAAATTTCTTCTGGCAAAGAAATGAAGTTCACTTTAGGGTAATTCTGTTTGGCAGACAGTCGGGACTTCTAAAATATATAGTAATAATTGTTAAGGTTAAAGTAAAAGAGTTAATTCTATTAAAGCCACATAAAAATCCAGGCTCCTAGTGGTGTACACAATAGGGTGATTATAGAATAGAGATGTATGATACCCCATTCTGCCCTAATGTCTGCACTGATGGGCCTGCTGCTGCCATGCACTGTCTACAAAAGACCACTGTCTTCATCTAACTAGAAACATGATGTACTCTGAAATGTGAAGGCAATTTTAATATAATCTCAGCACCTTTCCTGAAGTCAGAAAATCTGACTACTCTGAGTTCTTACTTCATGCTTCACTGCTTTATTTTCACACCAACACACCTTCAATCAGAATATGATTCTAAATTCATACCTCTTAAGGGACTTCCTAAAAACCCAGTCTAAGGACTACTACTTGGTTTTGATTTCAGTTTTGTTGTTGTTGTTATATCACAAATCCTATAGTTGACCATTATTTCCAACTTATATATTTCCCATGAAGAATATTATCAAAATACTACTTTAACATAGAGTGCTGTTAAGTCACCCTTCCTGTTGTGTTTCCTACACTGAGGGAGCTCATTACTATCTTTGAAGTTGATTCTCTTTCCCGTTTCTATCCGATAACTTTCTAGATGCCCTGCACTGCGTCATTCTGTAGGAGGCGCCTTCTACCTGCAGGGGCAGCTGGTAATAGTTAAGCAGAGAACACAAGCGACTGTACTTAATATTCCTACTTAGACATCTACTGAAATAAATGAATGAAGCTGTGGGTCCAAACTCAGCTGCTATTATCACTGTCTTCCAATGCCGTTTCAAGTAAACATGACAAGAACAACTCACTGGGACAGTATAGTAATGACTAAAACAAAGCTCAGTGATTACAGCTCAAAGCTTGTACAAGGGAACCACAGAATATGGTGACCACTTCTCCAGCACAGGAAAAATGCAAGTATATTTTTAAAACAAACAAACAAACAAATAAAAGTCAAGCTTGCCCCTAAATCTGGTGACCTATGTTTAATCCCTAGGACTCATGTGACTGCTGCAAACTGTCCTCTGACCTCCATACTTGAGCTGTGTCACACACTGCCTACAGTCCCACAGACAAAAGAAGGGAAGGTGGGAGGGAAGGAAGGAAGGAAGGAAGGAAGGAAGGAAGGAAGGAGGGAGGGAGAGAGGGAAGGAGAGAGAGAAGGAGAAAGGGAGGGAGGGAGAAATGGAGGGAGAAGATAATAATAACAACATATGCCTATCTGGATCATTCTTCCTGTCCTCACAGGTGCTAGGGGACTTCCCAGGGGAGGCAGACCAAATACTGGCCACATCCTATAATCCTAAATCCAGGCAAAGAGGGGACTGTAGCTTTGTGAAGACCTTGAACCTTTTTGTTCCTACTTAACCAAATGTCTACTTCTTTGGAAGAAATAAAAGTAACTCCACATCAAGAAATGCCAAGACCTTTAGTTCATAGGAAAACTGTACCTCATAAAAAGGAATCCAACTGCTAAAACATGAATCTCCAAATATTTTTAAATTGACCAGAACCACAGAGGAAAAGTAGCTGAGATGGTACTTTTAAGCTGACAATAGAGGCAGACAGAGACTGGATCATATGGCTCGCAAAATCAAGTTCGGATTTAGTTAGTGCATGCAGAGATGGTGAGGGGAAGAAGCAGGAATGGGATAAGCCCTGGTCAGACTTTTGAAGACCTTATGGGAGAAGAGTGGAAGTCACTGAGGATTTAAGCATTTCTGGTATATTTTCAGAAGCCCTGGTACATATAAAGCGTGACAAGCAGTTTCCCATTATGGCACACAATCAGAAAGGAGTCACAGGATACCTGGTCCTCGCTGGTTAATCCCAGGTGCATCACAAGGTAAAAATGCACCAGGAAATCAGAGTTTGGCAGAACATCCTGGCGTCTGGTCATCATGGCACAGATCAGTTTGTAGGCTTGCAGTTTGCCTTCTTTATATTCATTTGGCAGAGTTGTAGCCTGCCAAGGAGATGATGTTTCTAGATTAAATCAAGTCCAGATGCAGAGCATTTCAACATTTCATTTACTTCTCAGTTTTCCTGAAGAGTTGTTTGGAGATGTGGGATGCGCTGGCTGTAGTAAGACCCAGCCTGTCTTCAAAACATGCAGTCTTGGGCAATTACAGTTTTTAAACTCAATTTCAGAAGGGAAGAGGAAATTGCAATAAAGAATAAACACTTGCCTTAAATAGCCATGATGCAAACATTCTGAGTGGTGGGATCAAGAGAGGAGGAGATGGAGATGACTGGTTATCCAGGCTTATTGCTAGATTATCTCGTATCTAATTCAAAAGAGAATTAGGCAAGGTAACTTTCTACTACTACAACAACATAGCAGTACTGTCTTGTACAGTAAAGAAACTACTTCCATTTTTAATACAAGGAATAAGAAATGTGTAGTATTTACAGAGTTTTCTTTTATTATGAGAATTCTTGTCCTTTTAAGTTGTGTTTTGCTTACTACATGTAGTTGAAACTTTAAGCACAAAAGAATGGTATTGTTTTTCTAGTGTGTGAACACCTAGGGAGATCCTGAACCCTGATGGTAAGAAATGATTTCATAAATTATGCTATATGAATATGTCATGTATTGAAAACATATTTAATAATGGAATTATATTTAGTATAGAAATAAAAGTCAGGATGAAATCTGTATCTATTCTAACAGTAAACTTTTATTTTGTAAAATGTTTTTATCCATGGAAATAGATATTTTACATATTAATATTGGTTATCCTATAAAATTGATATATAAATAACTTCTTGCTTTTCTATTTCCCAACTTTATACAATCAAAATATTATCACTTTACTAAAATAAATAATGAAACCACATAGTATCCTATTTTAATATCTTCTACTAACATATATTTGGACTAAATGAAATAACTCTCAGGCATTTAGTAAAGTATTAAAACTATAGATTCTATGATTTACTCTTGAGCAATCAAATACATTTCATCTAAATGCCTAATTTGCATTTCATAATATGCTCAATAGTTTGTAAATTAAATAAATGTTAACTTTTCTGGAGTAGTATAGAAGGTAACATCAGAACAAACCTTGGCCAGTTTGTACCAGAGTTCATAGAGATAGCCAAAAACCTTGGCATGGATCTTCGGTGACTGGATGTTATTCACATCTCCAAGGATTCCCAAGACTCTTCGCCATAACACAGCAGCAGAGTCTGGGTGCCAACCAGTGAGGTTTCCTCCAGCAATAATGCTACAGTCGTCTGCAAGGCATTCTCTGCTGTCTGTGGAGAAAGTGTGGAAGTAACTCTGTCAACATGATCTTGACTTCATCATATTTTTTAAGCATTATTTATTGCAAATTACCTGTGCTTAAATTTTACGAATTCTTGGTAAAGTAATTAAGTTAAAAAATGGTTTAGAATTTGATAGAACAGAAAAAGATAATCAGTTAAGGTCAAACACTTGATTCTTTCAAACTGAATGCCCAACAAGAAATGATATACACCTGGGGTGATCATGTGAAGATTTTACGAAGCAGGCAAGATGAGGGAGATTTTGAGTAGGATGAGTACCATGACAGTAGGTGACCCAGAGTCTTAGGGTACAGAGACATCTGCGTTGGTGGATGGTTTACTTGAGCATAGAATTTGCATACCAGAAAGTTTCACCTCCTTTAGGTCTAAGAAATACATGCAGCCATGTAACAGTCACTATTCATTCCCCAATAGCCAGGACAGGGTTCACTTCCATCAGTCTGAGGAGTACCTCTTTCACCATTCCTTATCCAAAGCATGTTATACCCACTGCTTTGTGTTCTGACTCTTCCAGGTCTGCCTCTTCTAGTATCTCATATAAATGGAATTCTAATAATCAGCCTTTCTCCCTGGTTTCTTTTACTTAGAGGACCACACTTGAGATTCTTCCATAAGATTGTGTATATTAGGAGTCTGTCCTCTCTGATTGCTGATTAACATTCCATTTTGAGATATATCAAAGTTCATCTCTTCATCTGATGAAGATTGTTAGTTCCTATTTTCAGTAACTAGGAATAAAACTGCCAGGAACATTCACATGCAGGTGTTTGTGTGAACATATACTGACATTTCTCTTTGGTAAATAACTGGAGTGCGTGTTCAGTACATAGTCTAGTGAAGAGAAGAGACTGAGACCATTTTCTGAAGTGGCATTTCCATGAACCAGCATAGACAGCAGCACCCTGAGTGGAGGACATAAGTGCCACTCATTCCACAGCCTCACTAGGACTCAGTTGTGACAATTTCAAGCTTTGTGTCCCTTCTCCTCGGTAAGGGGTGGTATCATGTGATGTTTTCATTTGCATTTCTCTAATGAGTTAAATATATTAAGCATGCAGTGGCATGTGGTTCATGCCTGGACAAAGTGAGCAGGTAGATTCTGTTGTGGTGTGAGTAGTTTATCAAAGCCTGTGTGAGTGAAGGCCATAGGACAGAGCCCAAGCACGTCCTTGGTCTCCTGAGTTCTGGGATTAAAGGCATGAGCCACCACACCCGGTTTTACCTTATTTGTAAAAGCTATTCATTTCAATTTCTTATTTTAAAATTTTTGAAGATTTATTCGTCTTATGTTTATGAATGTTTTGCTATATGTATGTACATATATCATGCATGTGCCTGATGCTCAAGGAGGTCAGAAGAAAGCATTGGAACTCCAGGGACTAGAGTCTCAGATTGTTGTGAGCCACCATGTGGGTGCTGGGAATGGAATCAGGGTCTCTACAAGAACAGCATGTGCTCTAAACATTAAGCCATTTTTCCAGCCCCTAATTTTTTGTTCAGTGTTAATACATTTCTATTTAACAATTTGTTCTCTATATTTTTTAAAATAGACATTATATTTAAAAACTGTTGGAGATTTATGAAAAAACACAAATAGCATCCATATAATCCACACTAGTTTCTCTGTTATCAGCTTCTCACAATAGAATATTTATTACAGCTTGAGGTCTGGGATACTGATTCCCCCAGAAGTTCTTTTACTCTTGAGAATAGTTTTAGCTATCCTGGACCTCAAGCTGTACTACAGAGCAATAGTGTTAAAAACTGCATGGTATTGGTACAGTGACAGGCATGTAGATCAATGGAACAGAATTGAAGACCCAGAAATGAATCCACACTCCTATGGTCACTTGATCTTTGACAAAGGAGCTAAAACCATCCAGTGGAAAAAAGATAGCCTTTTCAACAAATGGTGCTGGTTCAACTGGAGGTCAATATGCAGAAGAATGCAAATTGATCCATTTTTATCTCCTTGCACTAAGCTCAATTCCAAGTGGATCAAGGACCTCCACATAAAACCTGACACACTGAAACTAACAGAAAGGATACTAGGGAAGAACCTTGAACATATGGGCACAGGGGAGAATTTCCTGAACAGAACTCCAATAGCTTATGCTCTAAGATCAAGAATTGACAAATGGGACCTCATTAAATTACAAAGTTTCTGTAAGGCAAAAGACATGGTCAAAAGGACAAAGTGGCAACCAACAAACTGAGAAATGATCTTTACCAACCCTACATCTGACAGAGGGCTAATATCCAATATATACAAAGAACTCAAGAAGTTAGACTCCAGAGAGCCAAGTAACCCTATTAAAAAATGGGGTACAGAGCTAAACAAAGAGTTCTCACCTGAAGAATATCTAATGGCTGAGAAGCACCTAAAGAGATGTTCTACATCCTTAGTCATAAGGGAAATGCAAATCAAAACAACCCTGAGATTCCATCTCACACCAGTCAGAATGGCTAAGATCAAAAACACAGGAGACAGCAGTTGTTGGCGAGGATGTAGAGAAAGAGGAACACTCCTCCACTGCTGGTGGGATTGCAAGCTGGTACAACCACTCTGGAAAACAGTCTGGTGGTTCCTCAGAAAACTGGGCATGACACTCCCGGAGGATCCTGCTATACCACTCCTGGGCATATACCCAGAGGCTTCCCCTGCATGCAATAAGGACACATGCTCCACTATGTTCATAGCAGCCTTATTTATAATAGCCAGAAGCTGGAAAGAACCCAGATGTCCCTCAATGGAGGAATGGATTCAGAAGATGTGGTATATTTACACAATGGAATACTACTCTGCAGTTAAAAACAATGAATTCATGAAATTCTTAGGCAAATGGTCAGAACTTGAAAATATCATCCTTAGTGAGGTAACCCAATCACAAAAGAACAAACATGGTATGCAGTCACTGATAAGGGGATATTAACCCAGAATCTCGGAATACCCTAGACACAATTCACATATCAATAGATTTCCAAGAAGATGGAAGAAGAGACCTCTGGTCCTGGAAAGACTGGATGTAGGGGAATGCCAGGACAGAGAAGCCAGAGGGGGTTGAATGGGGAACAGAGGGAGTGAAGGGGGCTTATGGGACTTTCGGGGAGGGAGAAAACGGGAAAGGGGAAATCATTTGGAATGTAAATAAAAAAACTTAGAAAATATAAAAAAAAATTGTGATTTCAGAGTATAACTTTGGAGTACTGGTCCTTGCCTTCCATCTTGTATGAGGCAGGCTCTCTTGTTCACTGTTGCCTACGCAGCCTATGAGCTGGTGGCAATGTCTTGTCACCACTTCCCATGCCCTCATAGGATTACAGGAATCACAGGTGCACACCACCAAACCTGGCTAATATGTGGGTTCTGGGATTCAAACTCACATCCTCACACTTGCACAACAGGCAATTAATTTATCAAGCAAGTAAGCCACCTCTGCAGCCTATAGAGTTCCTTTGTTTTTTTATTGAAATGTTTACCCTGTTGCAACTGTAATGGCAAATAGAAACAATACTTGTCATATCTTTATCCCCAACTAGACTGTAATCGTTTCTTAGGCTTTTATGTTTTCAACAGCCTTCACAGTTTCAAAGAGTACTGGTCAGATATTGTATAAACCATTCCTCAGCTGGGAACTGTCTAGAGTTTTTCTCACACTATTCGTGATGGCTTTAACAGTCAACATGATACAATCTAGAATCATTTGGGAAGAGAGTCTCAATGGGGCCCTGACTAGACTGTTTCCTTGATCAATCTAGTTTTGTTAATATTTATAGAGAATGTTTTTAGGTTGTTGCCTATTTTGTTTTGTGGTTGGTTTTTTTTTTTTTTTTTCACTTTCTAATACACACATGTAACCTTTAGTTTTACAAGCATTTCAGTTCATGATCTGTGGTATTATGCTATCTTTCCCTTTAATTTTGAAATAGGACACACATGTCATATTTCACTTACATACATGTAAAGTAGGCGATATCTTGTCCTTCATAAGAGTTTAGCTACATTCTTTTTTTTCTTTTTTTAATTGAATATATTCTTCATTTACATTTCAAATATTATACCCTTTCCTGGTTCCCCCCCCCCCAGAAAACTCCCAACCCATCTTCCCTCCTCCTGCCTCTAAGAAGATGCTCCTCCACCCAACCCACTTCCACCTACCCTACCCCCCCCCAATTCCCCACACTGGGGCATCTATCAAGCCTTCATAGGACCAAGGACCTCTCCTCCCACTGATGCCCGACAAAGCATTCCTCTGCCACAGTTGCGGCTAGAACCATGTGTACCCCTAGGTTGATGGCTTAGTTCCTGGGAGCCCCGGGGGTCTTGTTGGCCAGCATCGTTCTTCCCATGGGGCTGCAAACCCCTTTAGCTCCTCCAGTCCTCCTTCCAGCCTCCTCACTGGGGACCCCATGCTCAGTCCAATGGTTAGCTGCTATCAGCTACATTCTAAAGATTATAACATGTACTGTTTTATTTGAAGTCTGGTGTTTAGTTTCTTATTTTCCTTTTAAAAATTTTTGTTATTCTTATTTCTTCATCATAATTACAGGATATGTTGTAGTACAAATCAGGTATCTCTGTTGATACAAACTGGCCAACTTGTTAACATTTTTTTGTATAATTTCTAAGAGTATGCATCTTAGCTATTACGTTAAAAACTATACATCTAGGGCTGGAGAGATGGCTCAGTGGTTAAGAACACTGACTGCTTTTCCAGAGGTCCTGCGTTCAAATCCCAGCAACCACATGGTGGCTCACAGCCATCTGTAATGGGATCCAATGCCCTCTTCTGGTGTGTATGAAGACAGCTACAGTGTACTCATATACATAAAATAAATAAAATCTTTAAGAAAAGGACTATTTGTTTGCCAGATACACATATGCATGCGTGTCCACTCAACTGAGCTAACTGTATGTTTTCTTATTCTTATTAGTATTTTTTTTTGCTTAACTCATCAATTAATGGCAGTTTATATTCATATTTCTTCCTACGAGAATGGTATTATCAGTAATTTCTCATGTCTTTTTTCCAAATTTTGCTTCATATGTCTAGAAGCTGGGAAGTGCATGTAAATGTACAATTATTGTTCCTGCTAATAATTTCTCCTTCAAATTTTACCCAGCTGTCCACCCACAACTACACTGATGGTCTTCTCTCCTTTAAAGAGCTCATTCACATTTATTGTGGTAGTTAATATGTTTGACTTATTTCTAAATCTTTATGCTTTCTGTTTAAGTCACCTTTGCTCTGCTTCTCCGAATCTTTGGTGAGAATTTACTGAGTTCTCCTGTTTCTGCCAGCATTTTCTCTCTCTAATATCATATATTATTCTCTTCTTATTTGCATAATTACTCCAAAATTATTCTATCATTTACCCCATTCAAATAAGGATGGACTGATTTCTGCATTTTTTAAAGGCCTGGTCTAAGCAAATGAAGCACATCTCTGTATGCACCTGAGGAGAGAGCTAAGAGAGTCAGCAAGGAGTCAGAGGACTGAATCTGAAAAGCAGAAAATAGGTCCAAGATGGATCCAGCAGCTTTTTATGCTAGTGATGGAAAGCTCCCCAGGCACTGAGTCAAAAGATTCAGCAAGGATGATACATGGTGTCCTGGGAAGGCTGTCCATGGAAGTACTGATGTTTCTTAGGGAAAAATGAGTCTATTCCTTCCAGAGGAGCACCATATACTCCGTGGAAAAGACACATTAACATGTATAGCCATCCACACCAGAATTCCTACAAGTCTGGAAAACTGAAGGCCCAGAGGGTAAAGTGTAATTGTGGGTCCTCTTCATTTTCTGACTTTTATGAAGCCTCAGAAGAGTCTCTTCCTGTAACATCAAGTACAGGACCAAGCAGCTGCTGTTTGCAAAAACGTGAGGATGCTTTAATGAATGCTTATGAATCAACATCAAGCCCTCAAGTGAATAAGGAGCATGATATGACATTTATTCCTCTCAATAAGATTGCCATATTGCTTCAATTCCTTAGTGGCAGGTAAGAAAATTAGGTGATTCATGGCTTTGCTTCGAAATAATTCCCAACTTTACAAATGCAGCCATAAAAAGTGAGACTAGCCCTGGCATCCCTTTGTCATCCCTTGTCACTGCTGCTTTGCTGAAGTGACAACTCCACATGCATGAAGACTGCGTACTCACTCACCACCTGCACTGCTGTGCCTCCTCCAACCAGACACTCAGTTTCTAAGGATCTGCACAGAAAATCTGTTTCAATCCTGCTTGGCATTCAGGAATCATTCTTGTCTCAGAGATTACAATCGTAGGCAACGTCCCCCACTATCAAAATATGTTGAGCTCTTTAGAAGGTTTTCAAGTGACTATGTTCAATTTTCAATATTACTGTGAAGATTTTAATGAGCTAAAGTGTTTTTGCCCAAAATTATCCGGCTGGTGGCATGAGTTCCAGAACAGATGCTGACATTTTACATGTAGATGGGTCCTCAATGAAGGAACGCTTGATTAAAAATGGGGATTTAAGAGATTTTAGAAAATTCCATGTTCACCTCCAAAATAACAAATATTTGCTTTAATTTCATTAGCAGCCTATGTCATTTTGTTTCTAAATGTTATAGAGGCCTTTAAAATTACTAAAGTATGAACTCTTAAACATACGTAAAATTTTACCATCTTTTTCCAAATACATGATTATAGCAGATAAATATAAAATTTAGAAATTTGAAAATATTGAACAGATTTCTTAACTGGTAAATAGGTACTTATGACCAAAGGACCAGTCAAATACAGCTGTAATTTTATGTAGAGTTGACAGATTTTGAGCAAAGGAAAGCCTTTTTCTTTGAAAATAAATGATATCACCTCTCAGACTCTTGTTAGCATGTTAACTGTAGGGACAGAGAAGCCAGGTGCCCAGCTCAGGGATCAGAAGACCGGGGTTCAAGCTGGCATCTGGCTCCACGGCAGCCTGACTCTCTGCCTTCCCTTCCCTCATCTACTTTTATTATTGTTCAATCTCAGGCTCAGACTTTAAAAGGCAGTTTACCCATGCCTAGGTAGCTCTTAGTATTTTTTCCTTTATATTATTTCATGATGCACAAGCAATATCAGAGGCTGGTAAAACACCAAAAATGTGTGTGATGACAGAGAACACTGACAAAATGTTTCTACAAATCAACTTCAATGTAAGGGAACAGAGTTCAATTCACATCTACAACTGTAATTAAAGGATTTCTTGTAAGGGACATTTGGACGTAGGTCAGTGATTAAATACATTAACTAAAAGAGATCTGAAACTACATTACATGATGAGTTTAAGGTTAAAATTTAATACTTTTAGCTAAATAATTATATAAAGCTTAAAGCATATCTGTTCATTGATTTGGGTTACTTACTAAGGGCCTCTCGTACCCACACTGTCCTGATAGTCAGGGGCATTCTGTGCACACAACAGATAATCTGCCTTCCAGACTGGAGGTCATAATCCATCAGAAGAAGACACTGGCCCCATCCAAAACCAGGCATCGGCTATCTATTATCAAATCTTATATTAAATCTGATAGGGACTTGGAAATGAATGGTCATCAAAGTTGAGCTTTGTCTTTTGGGGTCCTAATTAGTCAAATAATTTTTAAAGTTCCCTTGATTTTGAAAGTTTTGGATTTGCTGAGGTTGAACTATCATCATGTGTCTTAGGGTCAGCTCTTGGCTGTTTGTTTTCCTTTGTCACTGAGAAACTCTCTCTAGCCCAAGACTGACCATAGGTGGGGTTTTTACTTCTCTTACTCTTTTATTTTTCTGGAAGACATTTTCTTCCAAGTGTATTAGAATTTCCTTTTCATATTTAAGAATTCTATACCTTTGGAACTGACTTCAGGCATTCCAAAGATAGGGATTCCATTTCTTTTACCCTGCCATGGCTAAGTATTTATCATACAGGGACTCACTGAATAGTATACTCTTTCCCTGCTAGGTATGGAAGACCCTCCATCACATACCACAACCCCACACCTGTGAGGACTAAGTTCTTAAGTTTATTTATATCAAATGCTTTTCGTCTAGGAATCCTAGGATTTTAACTTCCATTATATAAATCACAGAACTTTTATCATATTAGCTGAGATAACCAGGACACATCTTCCTTCTTGGTTGTAAATTCTTAAGAGATCAGTAGCTGTGACTCACTCATCTTTTTTTGTCGCATGTACATGTGTGTGTATGTACGTATATGCTTACACATATACAGAAGTATGTATGAGAGTGTGAGTGCGAGTGCATATGGGGGACTGAGGTTGACATTGGTGGTCTTTCTCAATCACTCTCCACTTTATTTATTGAGAAAGAATCTCTCTCCAAACCCAAAGCTCCCCAGCTGCACTTAGTGTAGGTAGCCAGCTTATACTGGGGTCCCTCAACTTTGTCTGCTGAGTGCTGGGATTAGAAGTGACAGGTATACCTACTTGGTTTTCCTGTGGGATTTAGGCATCCAACTACAGTCTATATGCCTGCCTGCACAATAACTACATGATAAAGAGCCATCTCCTCAGCCCCACACATTTTTTAAATTTCTCACAGTATCTAAATCTGTATTTTTAGATCACAAGCTTCTCTCTTAACTCAAGGATAAGCTCAGAAACAAGGCTTAGTGTAGAAGCAGAGCCACAGATACACCACACTTCTGAGTTACTGCCTAAGCAGACTTGATGTTTACTGCATATTTACTGCATCTTTTTACTTTCTGTACTCTTAATGCTATGGCACCTGGGGCCTTGCATCTTAGAGAGGGACTGCCCCTCCTGGTGTTACTCTACTATAGAAATAGCAAAGTCCTTCTTCACTGAGAGTGTGGGCTTTTCATATGTAAATGAATCAACACAAGCATCTTCCCTGCTTATCTATCTTTGTCTCAGACCTATCAACTCAGGCCTTTCCCACACCAGGGTAAGATCCCTGTCAACTAGGCAGCCTCAGCTGTCTAGAGTCTACTGAGTCTAGCTGTTTAGAGTCTACTGAGTTTACTTACAACAGACTGCTCACCCTACCATGCCTTGTTTTTCCTGCTGAAAAGACAAAAGAGCTTGTTCCCATGTTTTCTTCCTCTATTTCTTGACTAAATTTGATTCCTTATGTGACACCTGTGTTCAGAGACAATTCCTCCTAATTAGCACCATTTTTTACATGAATTAATAAACCTGATTAAACATAGCCCAGGTATATTTTAGGACAATACATAATAAACTTATCCATTGTTTTCAGTAACATGAAATGATTTAAACAGCAAGCAAATATGAAAGTAGCCTATTAGCTGACCCACCCTCCTCAAGCCCCAACCCTCTTCATTCTAAGCAGCTGATAATGGGTAGGATTATTCAGTGAGAAACACAACAACACTTTTTGTTTGTTTTCTGTAGTACTGGTGATCAATCCCAGGGCCCAACACATGCTAGGCAAATGCTACCACTGAGCCACACACCGAAGCCCATCAAATGGCTTGCTTGCTCTTTCTGTATCTCCTAAAAGTTCAGTTAACAAGAGTTTTGTTGGTTTCTTTCTTTCTTTTCTTTTTAATGAAGAAATTGTTCTCTTAAGAACAGAAAGTTAAGTTCAGAACTGTGATAATCCTTAAGCCTCATCATATTACAGTTTGTGCTTTCCACAGCTGACAGGATGAACTCTTGAACTATGTGTACTGAGTCTCTATTTAGTATTTCAAAGAAGAACAAAGTATTTGGAGGAGTTAATCACAACATGGTGCACCATACAGAGTTACACAGCTCACTACACTAAGCAGTCAGATGCAAACTCTGAAATGGGATCAAAACTAATCTTTCCCAAGGACAAACAAAAGAAGCACTCATCCAATTTTCTTTCCTTTCAATAAAAATAATTGCATCTGGTTCACCTTTAAGAGCATTAAAGTAAGAATCAGCATTAGATCTATCGTGCCATCGTGCAGAGATCTCTTATATACTGGCCCTACATAAATGCATTAGCAACCCTCCAGTAGTTCAAAGGGCTACACAGCTATTACTCTAGCTGTAACATAGTGGGGATGCAGAGACAGCTCAGCATCTGGAGGCCAATTCTGCCTCAGGCACTTACTAGTATTTTTTAATATATGTGGGGGGGGGGCAGGGGGCTGGGGGGATCTCACAAAACAGAAATGGAG
Organism: Tokudaia tokunoshimensis; assembly: GCA_036184795.1. Classification (NCBI taxonomy): domain Eukaryota; kingdom Metazoa; phylum Chordata; class Mammalia; order Rodentia; family Muridae; genus Tokudaia; species Tokudaia tokunoshimensis. The sequence continues at coordinate 121,257,785 of BTHU01000004.1, forward strand.
AAATTTAGCCTGCTTGCCACACAGAATTAGAAGTCTTAAATCCTATATAAGTCCATAATATTGACATCAAGATCATTACCTATTCTATACATTATGTATATAAACACCATTTATGCTGATTGAATGACACTTAATGTTTTAATTCCAAGGATTTGCAAAAATATCAGACACTTTGGTTAACTTTGGTTTTATATCACAATGAAAATTAAAGTTTGCTTCATTAAGAAAAATCATTTGCAATGAAATTTAGGCTTTATTTGTACTTTTATGTGATTTTTAGCATTTAAAAATGGGTTTTTATTTCCTATGTGCTTCCTGGCTCACATCCTAACTGCTGGGATTATATGTGTGTGCCACAATGCCCAGAGGGAAATATCAGATCATTTATTTATTTAGGTCTGCATGGTATGGGTGGTGTATGTACATGTATGGGAGTGCACATACCTATGTGCATGCATGAAGAAGCCAGAAGTTGGGTATCTTCTCTACCAGTCTCTACTTTAATCCTTTAAAACTGAGCCTTTCACTGAATTAGAAAGCTTGGCTTTTCTGCTAGACTGGCTGGTAAGTGAGTTTCCAAGATCTACTTGTTTCTGCCCATAATGCTGAAGTTCAAGGCTTGAACAGCTGCATTCAGGTTTTGTTTCTGTTCTTCAATTAATAACCTCTTTATTCAGGAAGAGCAAGTCAAGATAATATTCATATAAACACTGACATTACAAAGTACATGAAACGGGGAAAGAGAAGACAAACCAGCTGCAAACCTAACACTGCCTCCTCCAGTACTACCATTACACTCTGCCTATGGACAACTGCTTACATAATAATCCACAGGCAAAATCTTCTCTGGAAGATACACTGCTTCTCTGAGACAACAAAGGAAACACCAGAAGTTGGGATAGGAGGTTTTATTCTTTTGACAGTTCTTGTTCATTTTAGATAGTTACGTTACTAATAAAACATATAGGCTTCTCGGTAAAGCATTTAAAAACATACTAAGGATGAAATGGCTGAGATCTCAGGTCAAAAACTCCAAATACAATGTCATCCATCCCCTGACCTTTCCCAGTGTTGTTTCTTGATCATTTTCCAGATGAATACCATTTTCTGTGAGTTTCTGCAGTGTAAGTTTTTTTTTTTTGTAAAATTGGAGTTCCTTAGAACTAAATCCTATATACCTGGCTTTTTACATGGGTTCTGGGGATTCAAACCCAGCCCTCAAACTATCACAGCAAGCACTGTTACCACTGGACCATCTACTCAGCTCCAAGAATTACTATTTTTTAAAAATGGGGCCAACATTGCAGGCTGCTGGAAGAAGATAACGGGTTTGAATATGGCTTCTGGAACCTCATGGATGCAGATATTCTTCTAGATCTTAAATTGGATAGCAATAGCCCACTGTTGTTCATTTCATTATTATGACCAGTCACCCCACATATATGTCATAGTTTTACATTATATATAAAAATCTTTTATGATAATTAAAAATTAAATAGTTAAGATAGTCAATCTCCTTGTTCTACATATGTGGGACATGCAAGCTAAAAAAAAAAAACCAATAATTTTCTGCCCCCAAAGACCTTGGTAATGGGCACCATCTCGTCTTCCTATGGTAGACAGTGGTCATAAGCATGCCAGGCTTCCTTCCGCATCTGCCTTGTTGCAAACCTCTCTCCATCCAAGACTCTAAGAATTCACAAGCAATTGTGAGCATGCAATTGGAGCTGCAACTCCAATGTGGTTGAAAGTGGCACCCCAGTACACTGTGCCTACGGATTTGAGTGGGGAACTCTGGGATCTCCTCTTTGCAGCAATAATCCTTTTCAAACACAATTACCTGTTAAGTTTGATGCATCCGTAGGACTCAGTTGTAACCAATGGCGGGCATCAGAGTCAGCCACAGCATCTGTGGGAGTACTGAGGTCCGGGTCCTCCTCACAGGCCTGCCACGGGCTCACAGGTAGCTCTGCTTCATTGCTGTAGCCCACAGCTGTGTCACTACCAGTACTTTCACCTGGCACACAGAGAACCAAAGTTTGAAACCACAGCTATATGAAGATAAGGTTCAAAATTACCTTTATGTAAGTAACATTTGCCCAGATGACAGGGTTTGCTCAGGGGTTTGGATGGAACTTGAAGAACCTGGTTAGGGTTCAGTAGTGTCCCTGATAGATACTTGCTTAACCAAACTAAATCTTCCAAGTATAGGGCATTAATAGGCTTTATGAAGTAGTATTCTGGTCATTGTTTTTGCTCAATAATTCCATGTGCCCCAAAGTTACACCAAGTCCTAGTTCCCATTAAGATCCATCCATAACATGAGGAGATAGTGAGAAACAGGAGGAGTATGGTAGTGACTGATTTTATAGCATTGCATGGTTACTCTGCTATTCCAAGTCCAATGCTGCAGCATGCAGGCAGATTCTTGGATGAAGGGTCCTACAACTAGTGAAAAGTTTCTCCTTTAAATACTAGAAATGTAATTATGCAGAGATTTGAAGACTTATGTGGTTATTTATTTAATTGGGCACAGGATAAGCCTAGACAGCCCAGCTGCTTGAAGCCGCATGACTGCTTCCTAACAATGCTGAGTTCACCCACCCTTTCCTTCCACTGCTGACGGCCCCTCAACTGTGCCGTCTCTACTGCTGGCCTCCATCTGCTTGCAAAGAACTGAAAGTTGTCTCACTAGGCAGATGAGCTATCGGTTAGGTCTCTCAGAGCATTCTCTATAGAGCTGCAGGCATTAGAGGGGAAGGCAGTGCACGAAAAGAGCTGAATTACACAAGAACAGGGGTCAGCCTGGGTGTGCAGGGGCTGCCACTCTGCCACACTGACAACAAGGAGACCTGAGGATAGGAGAACCCAGCACAGGGCCCAGACCTTGTAGCGTATGATAACATCTCAGGATTCCAGTGAGATTTCATTTTCACGCACTTGCCCTTTGGCTTCCATGTACCTCTGAAGCTTGTGTTCCTTCCCTGGGGGACTCTGTGGAGAGGTAGCTTTCCTTATGCATCTGTCTATGCCCCTAAGTCCCTCTTGTTCTTCTCACCTGGATAAAGGCCCCAGGCATAGACAGACAGGTCTCTCAGGTATAACTAATGGAAACTGTTTTACCAACTGGATTAACTACATAATTTCTAAGATCTCGATCAAAAATATTCCCCACAGTAAGTCACTTAGAAAAAGAAGAGGAAACTAAAGCAGGCCTACTCTGCAGCAGGCATGCATAGACCCCATTTCCTCAAACTTACTCTTCTGTCTCTCCCTGCATCTTCCATGTGTCTGCTGTAAATCATCCTTCAAATCCAGCTCAGCAGGACTGCTGCTCCTTCGAACCAAGATCTTCAGACAAAAAGAAATGCTGCTTTCATTACCAGAAAGTTGAAACTTTTACCAGACTGTTATGTTCCTAGCCTATTTTTAAACAAAAGAAGCAATAATAGTAACAAAACACTGAATACTATTTTCCTTTTGAAGGGTATGTTCACAGGCTAGTATAATTAAGTTACATGTTTCTCAAGATCTGAAACTCCAATTCATATTCTCTACTTAGTCAACTAACGCAGCTGAGTGGATATACTAAGAAGGGACGTCAAATCCTGCAGAAGTGGTTTATTTTGAAGTTCTATTTGCTTCTCTAATCAAATGCACACACAGTCACACAGTTCTCCAGGAAGCCTAAGCTTCCATGAATGTTTGGGTAGGAAAAGTACACACTCCACCCAGACTTTCAAAGGGCTGCTCAGAACCTTCCAATTGATGCACTACGAACTTTCTGACCACTGGTAAACACTGGATCGTATATTAAACACAAAGAATTAAAAAATCAGGAAGTAACCTGTATTTTCTAGCAATTTACAGTTTGCTTGGAGGGACAAAACATACACAACAAACTACACAAAAGAAATAATAGTGTCCATAAGCAAAATATAGAAATATACTCTATGTGGAAAGTATGTAAAATAAAGGTTACCTTAATCTGCTGACAGTTACAAGAGAGCGGTTCAAAAAGGCTATAGATATGAAGTGGTAGAAAGAAGGCAGGAGGGGCTGAAGGCAGGAAGCATGGACTGCTAATCAGCAAGCTCTATGTGCAGGAAAGGGAGAGCTCAGGCAACCCAATGCCCTACTAAGAGTAAAGCCAGTGCTATCATTGCTAGTGGCTAGAGTCAAGTTCAAAACGGCACTTCTTGATTGCTTAAAAATGAAAATACAAATGCTTTCCTGAACAGTCCTCATTAAGGTAGACACTTAGGTTTTCCACAGATTTAGATCAGCCTAATAGGTAACATAACAAAGATCACCAAAAACTTAGGAAACAAACCACCAGGCATAACAGTACCAGAAAACAAAACAAAACAAGATAGATTTAGATCCCCAGATGATTTCAGCAAATCAGATAGAGAATCTAAAATTAGGATTTGTGAGCATTTTAAATGCATAAAAGATGAGAAAAAAAATGACCAAGTAACAAGAGATTATTAGAAGCTACAAGATATACTTAATACATTTGAACTCTGAAGCATAAAGTGAGGCAAAAGCTCACAAAACAAAACACTACCTCAAGGGAAGTATGAGAGCCCAAACCCCTCCAAGTGCAAAACTACATCCAAAGGAAACTCTGCTTACATTCTTGGGCTCATAGGACGTACCTTCAAGGCTTGTTCCTAATGTCAGATTTATTGAACTGCTGAAAGACAGAGGACACTTTTATTTATGAAACAGTAACCCAGACCACATCCATAGAAAAAGGGGAATGGATAATATGAAAGGAAGCTTAGGAGACCTGGAGTTCAGGGTAAAAAAATCTAGTCTGTTTCTATCAAGAATTCTGGAACAAAAGAGGATATTGAATAAAAGGATGGCAGTATCTAAAGGCATCATTACAAGATTTCTCTAAAATAGCAGAAGAAAAGCATCCATGGCTACACAGACATAGCACAGAACAGAACAGACAAATGCGTATGCCATATGAAGGCAGTACCTGGAGGCTGAATGCTCTGCAGTGAAATTTAAGGACGTGGACAAAGACCAACAAGAAACAACTAGACAAGATGGAGAGAAGGCATCTCAACAGCACTGAGAAAGATAAAATATAGTTCAAAAATTAACTTCCATCAGAAGAGGTCAGGAGAGAAAGAGAAGGAATCAGAACTATGGTTGATAAGATGCTGTGGTCCTGTTCAGAGACAAAACACCGAGGAACACAGTGAAGGCTGATATATTCAGGAAACAGTACATATGACAGAGATGTGGTCTTTCAGGTCAATAAAGAAAAATTAGATTCAATAAATGAAACCTAGAACAAACAGCTGGGGGGATGGGCTGGGTCACCCCTCCTTCCATAAACAAGACACTTTGAGGTGAATAAAAGACTTGAAAGTGAAATAAAAGACCAAAAGTAAAGCATTTTATAGAATAAAAATAAAGGAATACTTTATCATTTTGTAGTTGAAATGCTTTAATTCCATAAAATTCTACCATAATAGAAAATATAAAAAAGAGGAATTTGTGTTTACCAAAGACACCAGAGAAAAAAGCAGCCACACATAGGGAAGATGTCTGTTATAAACATAGTCAGAACAAAACCTCAGTGAATATTCAGACTGTACAAAGAATTAATACAAATAAACGGGGAAAAAAGTAAACAACAAAAGCCATTGGCTGGCATTTCAAAGATAAAACATAAACAGCCAATCAACATGGAAATTTAAACTTTATTAGTAATCTAAGACATTCAAACATGAGACCCCATTCCCATGTAGTTCACTTGATGTAGGGGAATGCCAGGACAGAGAAGCGAGAGGGGGTTGAATGGGGAACAGAGGGAGGGAAGGAGGCTTACGGGACTTTCGGGGAGGGAGGAAACGGGAAAGGGGAAATCATTTGGAATGTAAATAAAAAAACTTAGAAAATTAAAAAAAAAAAAAGAAAAACTTTCAAAAGTCTGACAACACAAGGTGCTTGTGAGAACTCTTTACATTGCTGGTAGAGATATAAGGGTACAAGCACTTGAGGATGAAGCATCATTTTATAGACAAGAACAATCTTTTTATTGCATAATTTATTAATTCTACTGCTAGGTAGTCACACAGAGAAACATTTGAACATAGAGATCTTGAGACATGTCTAAGAAGGTACACAGTTGCATCTTTCAGAAAACCAAAACACTGGAAAGAATCTAAATACCATCAACAGAAGAATAGGGAAATAGTGAGATTCATAGTAAGCTATCCTATGGCAGAGAAAGTTCAGATGAGATAACTGCTATATAATAACATGTGGGTACTTTACAAACATGCAGCTGAGTGAACAACACAGCACCTATACAGAATGCTTAAAAACATCAGAAACATGCATGCAAATGAGAGAAGAAAACAAAGCCAACACCATGGTGCATGCCTTTAATCCCAGCACTTTGGAGGCAGAGGCAGGAGATCTCTGTGATCCAGCCTGGTCTATAGAGAAACCCTGTCTTGAAAATCAAACAAAACAAAACGCCAAAACCAAAACAAACAACAACAACAAAAATAACAACAAAACTGGTGGCCAAAGCAACATCTATACAATCAAGCTGTCACACGTCTTTCTTAAAAACATAAACACAAGAACTCAACTCTGCTATCTTCCAAGCAAGTGGGACCAGGGAAGGGCCCTTTATAATTTATGTTTCTCAAATATCTATGTTTTCTATAAATATATACTAGATTTTAAAACATGAATTGAGGTTATCATAAAGAATGAGTTATAGGCTTTTTCTTTTTATACTTTATATTTGTTTTTTAAATAATGCCTTCTTTACAAAAATCAAACAAAACCACACCAGATATACTTTAGGAGTACTGATCAGGTACAGCATTCCGTCTAAAATACAGGATGGGACACTGAAATGAAGGTTTTATAGTCTACCTGCTCAAAAGTTAACTGTACATGAGATCTAGAAGTAAGTTCTACTTCATGCTGCATCCCCATCTTTGTAGAACGACTGTATTCTACATACAAAGCAAGTACATTCTTAAGTGACTCCAAGATTATTTGAACTGCTAATCAATCTAAGTAGGAAAAACTTTAACTACCATCAATAAGTTCATTGTCGTTGTATACGTTATGTTTGGTTATCATAGCAGAGGAAGTTCTCTTAGAAATCTTACTGTTATTCCTTCATGTTCATGCGTCACATGTCCTTTACTCTCTTGAACAGACTTGGGTTCTGAAGAGCTCAGATTCTGTGAATGTTCTACCTTCTGACCTAGAGATAGAGGTAAGAATAATAAAATGAATGTTTCAGAAGGTCAAATAGGAGACAGACATACAGGCAAACAGGCAGGCAGGCAGGTAGGCAGGCAGGGACAGGAACAGATAGATAGATCATTGTATCCAGATGTCATAGGACACATAAAGGTGCTGAACTATGGATCTGCACTGGCAGCATCTAAGGCTCCAGTCTACACAGAGTCCTGGCCTACAGCCATGGTCAGCTTCAGTCAGAGTCGATGGAGAGCTGCTCGCTGTGGCTCACAGTTCCATCAGTGTACCATGCTGGACAGGAACACGCAGCACAGCACTCTGGGGAGGTGAGCCTGGAGACAGAACTGGACAAAAGGGCTGCCTGGGTTGGTCTGTGAAGCAACAGGAAGGGAACACCAGGACAGCTCTGTGTGGCTTGAATACAAAGACTAGCACAAGAAAGCAGAAACAGTGTCAATGATTTAAAAAGGAATACCACCACAGAGCCTATAAAGATTTAAGAAAAGATCATAAGAGCATCTGATGAATAATCTGGAGCCAATAAATTTGAAAGAAATTAACAAACCAGTTCCTAGAAAAACATCAAAACCAAATTAAGAAAATCAAAGTAGTCTTACAGTACTTTAATTTAAATTTTTACACAGCAAATATTGCATGTTTATCTTATATAACATGCTGTTTTTGAAATTTACATACATAAATCACTATAATCCACATGTATACTACCTCATACATGCATGTGGTCAGAGAACTTAACAACCTCCTCTTGGCTAGACATAGTGGTGCATGCCAATAATCTAGCACCTGGAGGCTGGGGAGTCAGCTGCAAGTTCCGGGCTAGCCTGGGCTAATGGAATCTGAGCAATGCTGTCTGAGCTCTTCAGGAAGGAAGTACACTGTACTGCATACTAGACCACTGAAGCTTTTCTTCTCTCAGGTGAACTTTGTTAAAACTTGAAAGGATTAAAAAATTTTCTTAGAGGAAAGCCCCAAAAAACTGGTGCATTCTCTCAAATATCTAAGGCAATTTTTTTTTCTTTGTTTTTCCTGATAGTTCAAAATTAAACTCAGGGCTTCCTGCATGCTAGGCAAGTGTTCTCCCATAACATATATACTCATATCCCTAGTGATCAACACAAAACCCTTTAAGAACAGATGTTTTCAGATCACATCTTTTCTCATCTTTATTTCCGCTATAATGTCTTATTTCAAGGGAGTCGTTAAGGAAAAGCTTTCCCCCTCATCCCCTAACTCTGCTATCAGAAGACACAGGAGAACCTACTGACAAACAAGACAGGTTGTTTTCTGACTGACTCATGGAACTAAAGTGGAATGGCTGGCACATTCACTGACACTGTACACACTGAGGTTTGTTTTTTCACTGTAAGATACACTAGCACTGACCTCAGCTTCAGTAACAACTGACTGACTGTCTCTTCACCTTCCACACTCTGCTGCAGCAGAAAGCTAGAGAAACCCCGTGCGTGCTCTGAAAGGGCGCCTTTTCACTTCAGTGGAGTAGATGAGCTGCTAGCAAGCCTTCACACAGCTTTCATTCCCATTCCGCCCCTCCAGCCCTTCCCACAGTCTGGCCCCCCGACCCTCACACTTTCTTTCTGCCTGGTGCCTTACTTAGTGTCTTTCCTCTGGGAACACTCTCTGTCCCTCCTATTCCAGTCACTTCAGACTCCTCTCTAGTTCCCAGTCTATTAAATACCAACACAGTTTCACTTCCAGAAGTCACATTCTTACAGTCAAGTCAAAAGGTAAATACCTGTGCTGGGGAGACGACTCAATGGTAAAGGGCCTGCTGTGCAAGCGTGAGGACCTGAGCTCTGATCCCCAGGAGTCATGTAAAAAGCTGGATGAGGCAGCGTAGGGCTGTAACCTGGGGCAGGGCAGAGATAAGAGCCTCTTTAGAGCTCACTGGTAAGCTTTCAAAGATCAGCAAAACGCTTTGCCTCTAAATAAATGAGTAGGTTGGAAGTCATCAAGGAAAGATAGCAAGTCCACCTTTGGCCTCCAGACATGCACATATACACACTAGCAACACATACAGAACATGCAACTTCTCTATCTCTCTCTCTGTCTCTGTCTGTCTGTCTGTCTGTCTCTCTCTCTCTCTCTCTCTCTCAGAATAAATGTAATAAACAATACTACCTGCAGCTTACCCCCATCCCAAGACCAAACCTATGACTTTGCACTAATAGCTGAGGACTCAGTCAGCCATAGGGCAATTAATCCCTGTGCTTGGGAGGCAGAGGCAAGAGAGACCTGCAAGTTCGAAGCCAGCCTAGTCAACAAACTGAGTCTTGAGTCTGACACAGAAAAAGAGAGAGATCCTGACCTCAAAATTAATCAACCAGTTAAACAAACAACTGAAGCTTCCACATACCTTGAGAAGAATCTGAGTACAAGCGCTCAGTGATGTCAGAGGTACTGCTGCTCCGGGGCACCTGCTGCTGTCCTACCACAAGATAGTCACAGTCGGCTGCAGCTGTGCTCTCTGCCTGTTGGAGCTCCTCCACTTCTGAAAGCATTAACACAAAACACACAGGATTGTGAGTGGAGATTACACAAAACATTTCACACTTAACTGATTTAAAACATGAAGTTTCAGGTTTTTTTTTTAGAAACCAGACTGTAAGGTAATCTGCATGCACATCATCAAACTTCCTGTACTTATTATCAGTAACATTCCACTCCATGGATAAGTTTTTCTTAACTCTAGTTAACTTTTTGTTTTCCAGGTGAAGGAAGGGAGCAAGAGAAAATAACACAAAAATGGTTGATAACTCTGAGTCATTTGAAATCTCCTAGCAGGAAAGGAAGACTCGTCCATGCAGGAAATGCATAGATCGATAAATAATACTTGAGGAAAGCACAACACTAAACTAAGATGAAAGGAAGTAGGAGTTCCAACTGCACTGGTTCTTCTAATAGATGATGTACAGAGCTGATGGGTCAGTAAGCACACAAAGGATCTACATGGTATAAAGTGGAAAACCAAAGTCAAGCACTCAACACTAGATAATCTTGCTGATACTTTACTTCCTCTATTCCCTTGGAGAATGGGTCCATTCTAGCCATTTCTGAAGCGCACAGTTCATTTGAATCTTAGGCCAGTCATGGCACATCCCCCTCCCTCTACACTCACAGCCCTGAGATTGTACCATCTTCTATCTAGGTCATCTGAGAAGTCTGCTAACTAGTCACTGGCTCCTGCTATTTGCTATTCTCTACATGGCTGCCAGAGAGGCCCCTCTGAAATGAAGGTGTGACCACCTGCCACCAGTCAACTCTCTGCTCACCTGTACTGTCACCCCTACCTCACAAACTGACCCCTAATCACAATGCAGGGGTTTCCACTCTCTGTGTCTCAGCACTACACTCACTGATCCTCTTGGCACCTGCTTCCCTCTTCCTCCTGCTCTTCACTCCCCTCTGCTAACCTCAGCCCTGTCCCCTGCCCGTCATCCCCATGCTGCACCAAGCACATATACATCTTGCTCTGTCTGCATCCTGCACGCAAAGCACTGCTCAGCTCCTCACTACACTCCAAACTCACTGATGAGGTCATAAAACTTCATATCCCCATACCCATTTCACCATGTTTGCTAAAATGAAAAACAAATCAGCTAATGCTTTCCTACTTTTTAAACAGAGCTCCCAAGCTCTGCCTGTATTTTCTAAACTGACTATGCCACCTGATTCCTCGGCTGAAATGGAGATTCACTGTCAACAGGTGATGTGTACCCCATGTGAAGTCCTCCTACCTGGGTATAAGCCACAGTAAAGGCTCACTCCAGCTGAGGAGATGTGTGGACACAGGATGACTCTGGGTTTAATACATGGAATTTCCACAAATGATTGCTGCTCTGCTTTTTTCTACCCAAATGAAAATTCCATTTTCTACTATACTAGTACATTACAAGGCCTCAAAACTATGAGCTTTGTGTAAGTCTTCATCATGAATCAAAGTTCCAGCTTTGATGGTGATGATGGGAACCTGAGCACAGAAAAAAGATAGGCCAAGATGGCATGAAGGGACAGTCTCATCTTTCCCAGGTCATCACTGCTTTCTCTTGAGGATATTTTCATAGAAGTCATATAAGGCAAATGTACACACTGTAGTCTACCTATACATTCCAAAGCAGGTCTGCTAGAACATTTAGCACCAGGCCCCTAAACACTATAGGGCCAGACCTTCCAGTTATCCTCTTACTCTATTTCACAAGATGATAAAATGACAGTACTCTATTTGTCACTCCTGTATCAGTAGAGGGAGCCCAAGAGCTTCCAAACTTCCTGAAAAATAATTGGCCAAAAATAATTGTGGACAGAGGGAAGAGAGTTGTCCCCCCCCACCCCCCCAAGCCTGGTGCCAAACACTGGTGGATGCCAATTTCTGAGTTCCGAGCAGAAGTAAATAAGAACTGAGCCAACTCTGGCAGCATCTTTGTAAAGATAAAGAACATCGCCATCTGGTGGGATGCAACACAGCCACAGCACTGTGGCTTCCAAATTAGAGTGTCCCCACTGGTCCTCAGCACAGCAGACGGAGGACACAGAGCCTGCTACCACCAGCTGTCTGCCTTCCCAACAGGCAGGCCTAATACATCTTTTAAGGCTTTGTTTTTGCAAAACTGTTAAGAGGGACTTCTCAGATGGAGAAAATCCAAGCATGTAGAAAGAACTGGAAATGGCAGGAATGGAAGAATGGGGGAAAGAAGTGGAAGGAAAGGAACAGCCTCATTCCTTGCCGTGTGTATTACCCTGTATAAGCTCTGTACAATGGGCAAGAGAATGATGCTGTAACACCTTTTCCTTCCTAATGGTTCTTGTGCTCCCTCTGCTGGCATGTTGTTGTTGAAGAAAGACCATGTTGAGCTAAGGCTGTTCCCATTCTACTGTGTCTGGCTGAGGTGTTTTTTAGTAACTAATGAAAATGATTTTACTACTGATGTAAAATGTAAACACATAGGATTGCCTATCAAACAAAAAAAAGGGCATTTGAGTTACAAAACAATTGTGCAAGAAATTTGGATTTGATGTATCCTGTTTTGAATGTCACAAAATTTCTGTTTAAATCACTTTGAAGAGCTGAATTCTGCCTCAGATTCTAAGTTCATTTTTGTTCTGTGAATTCTAATAACAGCTGATCAAAAGCACTAACTTTCCTGTCTCTTGAGGATGTAGTTATGCAACACCATTCCTAACACACTGCTTTCTAAAGCTCCACTGAGAGCTCAACAGAATGCTCATAAGGATTCATTTCTTTTACCCCCACTGAGAAGAGTCAGCATGATTGAAGTAAATGTTTATGTTCTTCAGCTAACTTCTATTTTCTCCAGATGTCTGTCTACTTTTCATTCACTCTTTAATTACAGACTTCCTTATTTCATCTTATTAAATAAGCAAAAATTCTATGTTCCATTTATCCTCATGCAAGGCTACACAAGCACAATTAGAATGTAAGGTCCTAGTTTTAAAAATACCATTCATGATGCCAACTTGATCTTATAAAAGCTCAGGAGATGCTTTCCATTTAACATTCTTGATGTCCACAAGGTCATGCTTACTGAGAGTACATTAGTCCAGGTTCCAACAAGAAGAACTTCCATGGAGCTTATGGAAAGGCAGAGAAGCAGCTAAGCAAGGCTTCCCCTTAGGTCCCATTAATTGGAATAAAGGAAGACAGTCAATCTGCTAGTTATAACCATTACAATATTCCCAAAAGAAAAAAAAATCTACCCATGCATAGCATGCAAGTGTTACAGACTGATAAATGTCCCAACAGAGAAAATAGTAACACTGCAAGACAAATAGGAGGGTCTGTTTTCATGAAAGAGAATAGGGACACCACCGCTGTCACACCTACTTCCCAGGTGCACGGATTTCTTCCTACTCGTATTAATGGAAGTAGGTGGTTTTGACTCTCCCAAATTCAAATGCCACTTGCTTCCCACACCTCCAGATCTACTGCCATGGCTTCTATTATTACAGTTTTGGTGGGCTGACTCACACAGATCAGAAACCAAAACTAGCAGTCACTGACACACTGAGACTAAAGGAAACACAAAAGATACTCAACTTGTAGCCAGAAAGGAGAATTTAAATGGCCTACTTATCATTTAGCTGCAGCTTAGTAGGAGATACCCATCCACTCAGAGGTACATCAGAACACAAACCAGGCTGCAAGTTATCAGCCAGGAAGAATGGATACCCACTTCTCTCAGCCTAGTCTACTGACAGGACAGTCACAAAGGACAAGGGTGTCATACGAACTAACAAAGGCCACCTGGAGTCAGACTGAGAGGGCACTAATTACTGTGCCTGTCCCATCAAATGGCAGCAGCAGTTTGCCCATAAAGTCACCCTGCTATGAAAGCAGTGAGGATGGCAAAGACAGGCAACACAGACCTGCTCCAGCCCGCTCCGCTTTACAGGGCTATTTGCCCCATTTGCACAACTGATCTTTGAGGTTTGACCATGTTCTGGTGTAGGCTGGTTTCAGTGAGGGTACTGAGTAGGATCTCTGACTTCTAACTACCAGATGCCAATAGCAACATCTTACCGTGACAACCAACAATGTCTCCAGATGTTGCCAAATCATTCCTAGTTGAGAGTCATTGCAGAAAGTTACTCAACTTCTGCTGGTGCCATGTATATAAGGACCAAGAATTTAAGTAAATGAAAATGTAACTCTGAATAAGAACAAAACTTTTACAAATGAAGGTATTAATAGGAAGGATTTTTTTTTTCTGAGAACACATTCCATAAAAACTAGTGAAAAAACTTAAAGGTAACAGTATGGAAATAAAACAGAGAAATAAAACTTTTCACAGTAAAGGTTTCTTTTTTGTGTTAATTAGCCAAATACATAGCAAATTCTTTTCAATGCCTCATCAATCACCTCTAGGAAGTAGCATTTTCTGGATAATCTAATCTTCAAGCATTTGCTACTCAGCAGCAACTTACCTGACGGTCGCCCCTTCCAATGCTGGCCGGCCTGAGTATTTTCACATTCAGTGTCCACGAAAGAGAGTTTCTAAGCAACACTATAGTCCCCACTCACAATTAAAACTAACTTCTTCCCTCATGATAGTTTACTTAATCTTTTATTATGTTTTGCCAAACTACAATGGCGCTGCAGTGTTTGTGCTATTGAAACCGTAATTACACTATCTCTAGTATTGAAAACGTCTTAATCTATATCAGAATTCAGAGCATAAAAGGAACATGAAAACATTTCCCTCTTAATTAAGATCTAATTCATCTTAAAATCACTGAAAAAATCTCTTTGTAGATGTAATTATTCAACATATAAAGTAAATTCCCTTTGAGAAGTAACTAGGCAAAACATAAGAAAACTCATTTTTGGTACTACAATACCCTCCCTTGTGACTGGCACAGGGTGGCATCTTGATGTACAGACGATGTGGGCAGAGTGACACTGGACCAGGGTAACTCATGGATCTGTCACCCTCATCATTTATTCGACAAGTTCATTCAAAACACCCTGCTCAGGCTATTTCAAGGTATACAATAGATTATTATTGACTATATTTACCTTGCTGTGCTAGAGAAAAAAATACACATAAACTTAATTGGGTTGAATTAACTGGGTGAAGTCTAAGAACAAATGTTTTGAAAATTAGCGCTGTTTAGTTTTTTTTTTAATTAAAACCTCAATTATCAGCATGAATCTGATAACTAGCAGGATTATACAATTTTGACTACCTAATGGCTACTAAATGTGAACTACAGAAAAACAAGCATTAATATTTTTTGAAATTTAGCACAAATGCAACAGACAGCCTTGTGAGTGTAACTGGGGGTAGTCATGAAGGAAACTCAGCCTAGGGCAGGTGGGAGAAGCCAGGGGATATGGATGGACACACGAGACAACAGTACAGTACCTGACAGCCTGTGAGAGCAAGAGGAGTAAGAGAGACCAGGTAAGAGAGCGCTCACGGTATGGAGGAGGAGCGGGACGCTTTTAGTAGCAGGCAAAGCCTCAGAGAGGTGGACACAGTTGCTGATAGACTGGCTTCGCTTAGCTTCCAGGAGAGATAAAGTAACATTATATCAGAGCACATCAAGATCTTTTACCACTTCTAAGTTCTTAAGGTGCTGCATTTCTTTTAAACATTTAAGGGAAGCCATTTTTAACTTTAAAGAAATCAATAAAATGAGAGAACTAAATCACAGTCTCTAAATGCAGCCAACCTTGCAGCCAATCACTGATGACTTAGAATGGTTATTCCATAAGAAGAACTAGCTTCATTTAAGAATGCTTCCTTTTGCTGCTGTGTATCAAAGACCATCAGAATTATGTCTGGTTTGCTTGCTCAACCACATCATTATTACATTATCAACACATTAGCATCTCTTCTTAAAGCATACACATACAATGACCACAGTGACAAAAGGAAAATCTGGTCCAAAACAAAAATTTTTCTATTAAGTCATAAATAATTCAGAAAATGATTTACTGAGAGCTGACTGTATTTAAGAGTTAATCATTTATCATTTAATGAACAAGATATCTCCAAAGTTCATAAATTCTGACTGAGATATTTGATATACATGAAAACCTATCTTTTTATATTGTATTTCACATTTAGTTGAGAAAGTTTCTCAGTATGAACTCAGTATGATTTTTTCATTGTTGGTTAAAAAAACATTCAATAAAACAAACATGGAATGTGCTTCAGATACATGAAACTATCCTTAAAATTCATAAAATCATCAGTGCTATCCTTAAATACAAATGATTATTTGCTATGTTATTTTTTATGTACCTCTGCTAAGCATACATAAAACAAAACCATATACAATGGTGGCACATTTAAAAAACCTGAAACAAACTTTTTACTCTACTGTCCCTTCCCCTGTTCCTTGCTATCAGCATTTCCAGCAATGAGATTACTATACAGTTCATGAATGTGTAACATGTAAAGGGCAACAACCATGTAAGTGTCAAAAGTGTAGAAGATTTGTTTATCGCTGTATGCGGCAGGCATTTCATTTGAGCATGTCTAAAACCTTTCCTTTTAGTAACCAAATGGTTGTGCATTTTTCCAAAACAGATCACCATGAATTTTACAAACAGTAAAATACTGGCTGTTTTATGTGGTGATTAAGACTCACTTTAGTCACTCTGAGTTTGGACATCTGAATTCTCACCATCATTGATACTCAGGGCCAGAGTTGTCTTTCCACAACAGGCCTCTTCAGTTACTCTGATATCCTCTCTATAAAATCTATTTCCCTAGTGTCAGCAGCAGTGATAGCTTCTTTACCTAACTGAAATGTGTGAGGTGAACCACTGTATGAAGATCTTGAACTGCTCTCTTAATGACATTAGAGAAACAAAGTCATTTTTGAGTAGCTATCCCATAATAATTACTGCTAGCTGCTACTAATTCCTCCTGAGAACATGGAAAAAGGTCTCAGTGAGCTTCTACACTCACAGAAATGCCTTCTATACACCCACACCACAGGGAAAATACTCTGGACCTTGTTAAAGAATAGGAAAATAAAACTGAGTAAGATCACCCATGTGTTTTAGTCTTAATAAACAGCAAGGCATACAAAAATCTTCAAAGACCATTAATAGGTAATGACAAATTCATAACATTTATCACTTTTAAAGGCATAAAATATAATAGGAAATGCATAATTACACACACACATACATACATACATGGATACATGTGTATATATAAAACACAAAGATAATGGACTTATATAACTTACAGTCCTCATTGTCTTTCAAATATAAAACAGTTCCAGACTTTTAAAATGTAGTTAATTCCATGGAAGCCAACCTTACAGTTTTAAAGTACATATTCTACAAATATCTTTACAAAACCTTTTTATAAATGGTTTGTCCAGTGTCACTTGGCCCCTCAAATACCTAGAAGATCATTAAACAGAACCTGACTTTCCTGAATGTTTTCTAAAATATGCTGGGTTTAAAACGTCTGGTGAAAACTAAGATTTGCAGTATCATATGGAATATGCACATATTTGCTGCTGATTAACATGTACAAATAAAATGCACTGTTTTTGAACTAGTGCTTATACTTGGAATTCAAGGGCAGTTAAGGCAGCATAAGTCTGTACAGCTTGGGAAGGACACTGCCTTTGCCACACGCTTTTGAGCACTTTCACTGAAGGAACCAGTGACAATGGGAATACTCAGAGACAAGAAATCAGAGGGCCTCCTCAGTACTGCATGGTTTTAGGAATTAAGTTTCTCAGAAACAAAATGAAGGAAAACAACTAGAATAGGTGGTGCAAATAACTAAAAAGGTAATCACCAGCAAATTCTAAAGCATAATAAAGAATGAGGAAGTTACAGTCAGAGAACAACATACTTAGACAAAAAAATGCCAACAGGATGCTAAACTATCTATATTAGGCTTTTAATGAGCAATGAAAATATGTTACTTAACAAACATTTGTTTCATGGTCTGAGGATCTTGTTTATGCTTTTCTGAAGCTGTTGAAGTATATTGCATGGTACTGCTTATGAAAGAAAGTATCAAAAACTTAGGCGCTGTTGTTTCAATCCTAAATCTGAGCACAAATGGAACCTTACTGTCCTCATAGTGAATGTCAGCTTCCTTTGTAAATATTTGTCTCTTGCCTTAGTAAACCGTAATGAGGCAGTCTGCGAGTCAGCAGGTTCTCCATCAAGTACCAGTGCTAGCCTAAATGGGCTGTAAATGCAACATCTATAGGTATAGGAAGCTCTCTGCTTCCAAAGAAACAAAGGATGAGAATGTGTCCATTCATTCCTAAACCCAAATGTGTCCCCTCATTTTCTTTGCTGGAACTCTAAAAGGACTGTCTCGTAATGACATCACCAAGCCTAAAGATGTATCTATCATGTTCCCTTTCACAGTACAGATTTTAGAAATAAAAAATGAAACCTGTGACTTGAGAAATAAGCAGAACAGAAAGTTTATAAAATATTGACACATTTCATCTAATGAAGTTTACTGTTTAAATCAGAATAAAAATTTAAAACATTTCTATAAATTCATTTAAATAATAATTAGATTTGTTAAACAAATATTTACCAGTTGCTTTTTGACAGACAGTATTTCTTGCCTTCTCCACTCCTGGTGCTCCAGATGTGGTGGCACTTCTGAATCTCATTGGCTCAGTCACATCTGGATGGCTACGCCAGCTGAGAGAAAAGGATCTCCCAACAGCAGTTCCTTTTGGGGGTTCTAGGACACAACCTGAAAAAGGGTAAGACTGTTGCTACTCATTTTATTTCCTAGGCTGTTCAGCAAATGACATAGATAGATAGATAGATAGATAGATAGATAGATAGATAGATAGATAGATAGATAGATAGATAGATAGATAGATAGATAGATAGATAGAGATATAGATATAACCAAGAGTCCAAAAAATATAATAATTCACCACTAGCAGATTCTCTGCCACAAATTAAGAACCGCATTCTTGTGCTACTATTTAGGAAACTATGTTAGTACCCTAAAAATACTTGCCAAAATATTTTTAACCTTCAACAGTTTCATAGAAATTGTGTCTGCATAGTGTTTATTTCAACATGCAAAAGTGGATATTAATCAGTCTTCTCAATGTAGGAACAATGTCATCTGAACTTATGTCAGTTCCCAAGGTACTT
The DNA here is from genome assembly GCA_036184795.1 of Tokudaia tokunoshimensis. NCBI lineage: Eukaryota > Metazoa > Chordata > Mammalia > Rodentia > Muridae > Tokudaia > Tokudaia tokunoshimensis. Next base: position 121,276,719 of record BTHU01000004.1, read on the forward strand.
TAAAAACCATTACTTATAGGCCAAAAACTTTGAAGTCCTGGCTTCTGAAGACTCCAACCCAGCTACAAACCCCACAGAGACCCATGCATGCTCGGTCAAATGGGCAAGTTAATGAAAATCTACAAATAATTTAAAATTTTATTTTAGAAAAGTTTCAAAAACAATGTGGTCTTTGATTTGACTTCCCTTTCTGCATGGTGTTCTGGTCAAATACTTTAAAGAAAGGTCAAAGCCCCAAAAGAAATACAGAAGGAGACATTTAGGAGATTTTTTTTGCTCAGAAATAATACAGACAATAGATACAATTTGTAGCTTGTTTTTATAATAAGTTTCCTTGGTGTGTAGTTTCTGTCTTCACTATTTTAGTGCTTAGTCCCATATTTGTATAATAAGTATTTAAATTACTTTTCTGATAAATTAAGATGTTTATCATAGTCATTATTTAAATAATTTGCTCGTATCTCTCTGGAAAATAGTACTTTTGAAGTTGTTTACTTTCCAATGCTAATTTATCTCTTCATAGGCCTGTGTTTATACACTAGGTAGAAAAAAAGTACTTTAGGATACAGTGTGTTCCATACATGTAGAGATATTCATGTGAGTGAGTGAGTGTATGTGTCTCTGTGTGTGTGTGTGTGTGTGTGTGTGTGTGTGTGTGTGTGTGTGTATTTTAAACACCTTCAGGATGTACAAAACACACTTATTTTGAGAAAATATCTCAGCTCTTCCCTCAACTGAGAAACACTGTCTTAGGTAGCCAGTCTCCTGTAGAAAGTACCTTGATATTTCCAGGGCCTGGTTAACACAGAAACTTCAGACATACAAGAGAGAGTCAGAAGAGAATAAGGATCTCTCGTCTAGTATGTGTTTCTAAAAATACTCCTGTTTAGCTTCAACTATGGAGAAAAAGTGACCTGTTGCTAAAGTTATGTTAAAATATTACTGCACCGTGTCATTAAAATTTAAACTGGAATTAAGCCATTGTACTGGAAAGCTATGAACATAAGCTACTTTGCTTTGGCTTGCTGCTTGCTTTTACTAACTGGGGCTTTGGCAAGCCATTCTCAGCCTGCAATGAATACTTGATAAGCCAGACCCTAGCCAATTTATATGGTTAACTGGTCACTAGAACTAGTTCACATCTCTCTGTATCCACATCCTTTGTTCTCACAGTGACTCTGGACTTCATTATGTGACTTACTTTGGTAGTCATACTGAAAACGTGAGACCTTAAAATTTTACTTCTATAGCATTATATTAACCATGTGCCAACCTGCTGGATTATGAAATGTGTGTGTAACCCGGTCACACTCACTGCCCTGGCTGACAGCCAGCCAGTTCCTAGAATCAGAGCACTCTACACATAGCCACATAGCACAGAGAGAATCAAGTGAAAATGAGAATTAGCAGTGGCAGAGTGTGGGACCCACGTTATCAGCCCATAAAATCATGGTCTAAATAAATGAATGGTTAAGCCACCAGGTTTTAAGGTGATTTGTCACATATTAAAAGCCACCTGATACAGTCTACAAAAGGTTACTATTACTAAAACATAATCTATTATCAACATATGTATCTTGGCAAAGCTTTGGAGGAAAGAGGCCTTCAAGGTCTCACTCAGAACCAAGTGAAATTACTAATCGCCTAAAGAAATTTCTGTATTCTGTGATTCTGTTTGATATAACCCTGAAAAGATACCGGTCAAATTCAAGATTGCCCCTCTTCATTTCCCCAGGAAGCCCATGAGCCTCCATAGAAGGCATTTTGGCATTTAACCACACCTACAGCCACTTCTCACTCTGTCCAATTTCTTTTTACATTTGCTATGTACTGTATGCATTTGAAAGAACACACTTGAGCCTTTCAATATAAGTGAATAGACAAGTTAACTCAAGTGCCACAGTCCTTAGGAACTATAAAAGTGACGAGGGTGCCACTGTCATTTCTAACAGAGATTCCCATTGCTTCACAACTCAAAACTATCACTTTTACTTCCTCAGGTCTTAAAACAGTTTGACCTAAAAACACAATAAAGCCAAAATGGCTCCCATCTCAAGCACTTGGGATTTTTCCACACGTTCTAGGCAGCATGCATCTTAGCAGTGTAGCATTTGGGCTGGACTTGGCTGGCTTTGGTGCTAGTCTTTATCACTTCCTACCTAAGCGACCCTGATTGCATGGATCACTATAAGGTCTTTGTATTTTTCATTTTCTGTCTATGACACAGCTCTAACTAAAAGAGCGACCATAAGGGTGAAGACCATGTAGAAAGCACTGGTTGGGTTACTCCTGCTATTAGTACTTTTCTCTATTTTCTCTATTGTCTTTCATAGTATCTTTCATTATCAGTTAAGGGAATGAAGTAATAGGAGACACAATCTAATACCAGCATTGAAAAAGACACTATCCAGCTGGTTCAGCTCACTATGAACTACTGCGCACTAACGGCTTGGGTCCACACGTGAGCACTCTCTTCAGCTCACTATGAACTACTGCGCACTAACAGCTTGGGTCCACACGTGAGCGCTCTCTTCAGCTCACTATGAACTACTGCGCACTAACGGCTTGGGTCCACACGTGAGCACTCTCTTCAGCTCACTATGAACTACTGCGCACTAACGGCTTGGGTCCACACGTAGCACTCTCTTCAGCTCACTATGAACTACTGCGCACTAACGGCTTGGGTCCACACGTGAGCACTCTCTTCAGCTCACTATGAACTACTGCGCACTAACGGCTTGGGTCCACACGTGAGCACTCTCTTCAGCTCACTATGAACTACTGCGTACTAACGGCTTAGCTGCACAGATAAGCACTCTCTCACCCCATACCTCTGCTCTTACCTTTGCCACGCTGCTTCTTCTCCTTCTGTTCACTTAACTTATCTAGAGGTAGGTTTGTCATCTCAACTCCATACACAGTTCTCGCAAGCACGGCTGTCAAAGAGTCCATGATGTTAGACCACTCAGTGATGAGTTCCTCCCATTCCGTGAGGGATGACAGCACCCTGAGAAAGTCATCCCAGAGGTCCCGAGAAATGAACGCACAGAGGTTTGCTCGGATCCAAGCCACAATAAGCGTCTGAAACCAACCAAATTTATGATTTTTAACAAACAAAAAATTAAAATAACACCCTTTTCCTTACTTTTGACCAACTGTGTCCAGGATGTGAATTATGGTAACATAAGTTATCTGAGGAATTATTCTAAAGTCCATGGCTAACACTGCTGTTATCAGTGAAAAGACAAAACATCTCTGTCCAGCAACTACTCAGCTTCTGAAGGCAGTTCTTTGCCTGTCACCACAGAGGCTATCTCAAACACCTTCCTGTATGTGTGGTCTAAGCCCCCATGTGCTGCATGACTTTGAGCAACTGAGACTGCCGCAGAATTCAGAGACAACTCACTGAATGAGATTGGCTTCAACGTCAGCCCATGAGCACTTCAGTCTGCCAGCACTAACCCTGCTGCACCACCAACTGCATTCTGAGAGGAATTTCTATTCCTGCTTGAGGTTTCTTCCCAGAACCTTGTGCTTCAGATCTACACGTTCCAATTCGTCTTCACCTTAAAAACCCATACACTCTCCTGGAAGTAGACTCCCTTCTACTTACAGCCCTTTCCCTCCTCTGTCACAGTCAAACTTTCCCACTCCATCATCTCCCAGACATCTGATTCTGGATTTTTCCTTCTAGCAGTTCTCCACCTACTGCTTGGGTTTTGTTTATCCATTTCTATAGCTCCACTACCCTCTAAATGCTGTGTATGCTTCTGTCCTCATGAACAGAGCAGACTGCTTTGCTGGTTTATCCTTTCCTGGTTATATACCTGCTTTCCAGAGAAAAGCATCATGAGAAGAAGTCAATTGCTAATTCCTGTTCTTTTATCTAACAGTAGGCCCATTTTATCATTAGGTCAATATTTTCTGTTAGATGAAGATTATTAATTTTATTGTGCTATATGTTTTGGTAATGGCCTTGAACTTTTGAAGACAGGAGTTAAAAATGTATAGACAGAAACTGGCATTTTAGTCTGAATAAAAATACTCAATAAGGCCTAAGAATTTCATGAATTCGAGATTGCACTCCGCCATCTTTGCTCCAGTGACTGGGAAGTTGGGACAGCCAGGTTCTGAGACAGACAGGCATAATATCGCTTGGGTCTCGGGCGGCTTGTGTGTATGCGGCTCCCAAGTGCGGGGCTGATCTGCAGTAACCAGCGCGCCAGCTCTGCTGTGGGACTTCTGCCTGGCAGAGGGACGCCCCCTCCCCCCCAGGAGAGATCACTCACCCCTGCACAGGGCAGGAGCCTACCAGCCTCCCTTTGGCGACCTCTGCTCCAGGAATCCACTAGGCTGAGCCTTTGGATGTGCAAGGCCTCCCCAATATAAGATCACTTGGGGCAAGGCACATCAGGGCTCCAAAGTCACTCAGGAGCAGGCAGGCCCCAGAAATCGGTGCTAGGGGAATCCTGGCAATCCAGGGGGGGCAGAAATAGCTTTGCAGGCTCACAGGAGGTCCAACCAACAGCCAGTGGCAGCAGGACCAACTAACATCAGAGGTATCCAGATGGCAAAAGGCAAACGTAGGAATGTTACTAACAGAAATCAAAGTAATGTGGGACCATCCGAACCCAACTCTCCAACAGCAGCAAGTCCTGGATTCCCCACCACACCCAAAAGACAAGATCTGGATTTAAAATCACTTCTCATGATGCTATTAGAGGATCACAAGAAGGACACAAATAAATCTCATAAAGAGTTACAGGAGACCATGAATCAACGGTTAGAAGCCCTTACAAAGGAAACACAAAAATCGCTTAGAGAAATGCGGGAGAACGTGGATCAAAAGATGGAGGCGCACAAGGAGACAACACAAAAATTGCTTAACGAGATGAATCAAGGGGTAGATGCACTCACAAAGGAATCACAAAATTGGCATAAAGAAATGCAGAAGAATATGGGTCAACAGACGGATGCCCATAAGGAGGCAACACAAAAATTGCTTAAAGAAATGAATCAACGGTTAGATGCCCTTACAAAGGAAACACGAGAACTGCTTAAAGAAATGCAGGAGACAATGGATCAACAGATGGATTCCCATGAGGAGGAAACACAAAAATCACTCAGAGAAATGCAGGAGAACGTGGGTCATCAGGAAGAAATCCTGAAAGAGGCAATGCAAAAATACCTTAAAGAAATACAGGAAAATACAAACAAACAAGTGAAGGATCTCAGCAAATCCATCCAGGAACTAAAAAAGGAAGTAGAAACAACTAAGAAATCACAAAGGGAGACAACTTTGGAGATAGAAAACCTTGGGAAGAAATCAGGAGTCATAGATGCAAACATAAACAATAGAATACAAGAGATGGAAGAAAGAATCTCAGGTGCTGAAGACTCCATAGAAAGCATCGACTCAACAGTCAAAGAAAATGCAAAATGCAAAAAACGTGTAACCCAAAACATCCAGGAAATCCAGGACACAAGGAGAAGACCAAACCTAAGGATTATAGGTATAGATGAGAGTGAAGATTTGCAACTTAAAGGGCCAGTAAACATCTTCAACAAAATTATGGAGGAAAACTTCCCTAACTTAAAGAGAGAGATGCCGATGAACGTACAAGAAGCCTACAGAACTCCAAACAGACTGGACCAGAACAGAAATACCTCCCGTCACATAATAATCAAAACACCGAATGTTCTAAACAAAGAAAGAATACTAAAAGCAGTAAGAGAAAAGGGCCAAGTAACATACAAAGGAAGACCTATCCGAATCACATCAGACTTCTCACCAGAGACTATGAAAGCCAGAAGATCCTGGGCAGATCTCATGCAGACACTAAGACAGCACAAATGCCAGCCTAGACTACTATACCCAGCAAAACTCTCAATCACCATAGATGGAGAGACCAAGATATTCCATGATAAAACCAAATTTTCACAATATCTTTCCACAAATCCAGCCCTGCAACGGATAATAGGTGGAAACCTCCAATACAGGGAGAGAAACAACACCCTGGAAAAAATGAGATAATAACCTTCTTGAATCAAACCCAAAAGTAGATAACCACTCAAACATAAAGATAGCGTCAAGAATGGCAGACGGCAATAATCACTATGCCTTAATCTCTCTTAATATCAATGGTCTCAATTCCCCAATTAAAAGACATAGACTAGCAGACTGGATACGTAAACAAGACCCAGCATTTTGCTGCATGCAGGAAACGCACCTCAGTGTCAAAGACAAACACTACCTCAGAGTAAAAGGCTGGAAAACAATTTTACAAGCAAATGGCCCCAAGAAACGAGGTGGAGTAGCCATCCTAATATCGGATAAAATTGATTTTCAACCTAAAGTCATCAAAAAAGACACAGAAGGACACTACATACTGATCAAGGGAAAAATCCACCATCAAGAACTCTCAATTCTGAATATCTATGCTCCAAATGCAAGGGTACCCTCATTCGTAAAAGAAACTTTACTAAAACTCAAAGCACACATCACACCGCACACAATAATAGTGGGTGACTTCAACACCCCGCTCTCTGAAATGGATCGTTCAGGAAAGCAGAAACTAAACAGGGACACAGTGAATCTAATTGAAGCCTTGGACCAAATGGAACTTACTGATATATATATAGAACATTTCATCCTAGAGCTAAAGAATACACCTTCTTCTCAGCTCCTCATGGTACCTTCTCCAAAATTGACCATATAATTGGTCACAAATCAGACCTCAACAGATACAAGAAGATAGAAATAATCCCATGCCTCCTATCAGATCACTATGGAATAAGGGTGGTCTTCAATGGCAACAAAAACAAAAGAAAACCCACGTACACATGGAGGCTGAACAATGCTCTACTCAATGATAACTTGGTCAAGGTGGAAATAAAGAAAGAAATCAAAGACTTTTTGAAAGTTAATGAAAATGAAGGCACAACATACCCTAATTTATGGGACACAATGAAAGCAGTGCTAAGAGGAAAATTCATAGCCCTGAGTGCCGCCAAAAAGAAACGGGAGACAGCATACACTAACAGCTTAATGGCACACCTGAAAGCCCTGGAACAAAAAGAAGCAAATACACCAAAGAGGAGTAGAAGGCAGGAAATCATCAAACTCAGGGCTGAAATCAATCAAGTAGAAACAAATAAAACCATACAAAGAATCAACAAAACGAGGAGTTGGTTCTTTGAGAAAATCAACAAGATAGATAAGCCCTTAGCCAGACTAACCAGAGAGCACAGAGATAGTATCCAAATTAATAAAATCAGAAACGAAAAGGGAGAGATAACAACAGAAACTGAGGAAATTCAAAAAATCATCAGATCCTACTACAAAAACCTGTATTCAACACAACTAGAAAATCTTGAGGAAATGGATAATTTCCTTGACAGATACCAAGTACCAAAATTAAATCAGGATCAAATAGACCATCTAAACCGTCCTATAACCCCTGAAGAAATAGAAGTTGTCATTGGAAGTCTTCCAACCAAAAAAAGCACAGGTCCAGATGGTTTTACTGCAGAATTCTATCAGACCTTCAAAGAAGACCTAACACCAATACTCTTCAAACTGTTCCACAAAATAGAAACAGAAGGAACACTACCCAACTCGTTCTATGAAGCCACAATTACACTAATACCAAAAGCACACAAAGATCCGACAAAGAAAGAGAATCTCAGGCCAATCTCTCTTATGAATATCGATGCAAAAATACTCAATAAAATTCTTGCCAACCGAATCCAAGAACACATCAAAACGATCATCCACCACGATCAAGTAGGCTTCATCCCAGGGATGCAGGGATGGTTCAATATAAGGAAATCCATCAATGTAATCCACTACATAAACAATCTCAAAGAAAAAAACCACATGGTCATCTCATTAGATGCTGAGAAAGCATTTGACAAAATTCAGCATCCTTTCATGCTAAAGGTCTTGGAAAGATCAGGAATTCAAGGCCCATATCTAAACATAGTAAAAGCAATTTACAGCAAACCGGTAGCCAGCATCAATCTAAATGGAGAGAAACTTGAAGCAATCCCACTAAAATCAGGGACTAGACAAGGCTGCCCTCTCTCTCCATATCTTTTCAATATAGTACTTGAAGTTCTAGCTAGAGCAATTAGACAACAAAAAGAGGTCAAAGGGATACAAATTGGAAAGGAAGAAGTCAAACTATCACTATTTGCAGACGATATGATAGTATACTTAAGCGACCCAAAGAACTCCACCAGAGAACTCCTACAGCTGATAAACGACTTCAGCAAAGTGGCCGGATATAAAATCAACTCAAGCAAGTCAGAAGCCTTCCTATACTCAAAGGATAAGCAGGCTGAGAAAGAAGTAAGAGAAATAATACCCTTCACGATAGCCACAAACCATATTAAGTGTCTTGGCGTGACTCTAACCAAACAAGTGAAAGATCTGTATGACAAGACCTTCAAGTCTCTGAAGAAAGAAATTGAAGAAGACCTCAGAAGATGGAAAAATCTGCCATGCTCATGGATTGGCAGGATTAATATAGTAAAAATGAGCATCTTACCAAAAGTAATACACAGATTCAATGCAATCCCCATCAAAATCCCAACTCAATTCTTCATAGAGTTAGAAAGAGCAATTCAAAAATTCATCTGGAATAACAGAAAACCCAGAATAGCTAAAACTATTCTCAAGAGTAAAAGAACCTCTGGGGGAATCAGTATCCCGGACCTCAAGCTGTACTACAGAGCAATAGTGTTAAAAACTGCATGGTATTGGTACAGTAACAGACATGTAGATCAATGGAACAGAATTGAAGACCCAGAAATGAATCCACACTCCTATGGTCACTTGATCTTCGACAAAGGAGCTAAAACCATCCAGTGGAAAAAAGATAGCCTTTTCAACAAATGGTGCTGGCTCAGCTGGAGGTCAACATGCAGAAGAATGCAAATTGACCCATCCTTATCTCCTTGCACTAAGCTCAATTCTAAGTGGATCAAAGATCTCCACATAAAACCAGACACACTGAAACTAATAGAAGGGAAACTAGGGAAGAACCTTGAACATATGGGCACAGGGGAGAATTTCCTGAACAGAACTCCAATAGCTTATGCTCTAAGATCAAGAATAGACAAATGGGACCTCATTAAATTACAAAGTTTTTGCAAGGCAAAAGACACTGTCAAAAAGACAAAGCGGCAACCAACTAACTGGGAAATGATCTTTACCAACCTTACATCCGACAGAGGGCTAATATCCAATATATACAAAGAACTCAAGAAGTTAAACTCCAGAGAGGCAAGTAACCCTATTAAAAAATGGGGTACAGAGCTACACAAAGAGTTCTCACCTGAAGAATATCTAATGGCTGAGAAGCACCTAAAGAGATGTTCATCATCCTTAGTCATTAGGGAAATGCAAATCAAAACAACCCTGAGATTCCATCTCACACCAGTCAGGATGGCTAAGATCAAAAACACAGGAGACAGCAGTTGTTGGCGAGGATGTGGAGAAAAAGGAACACTCCTCCACTGCTGGTGGAATTGCAAGCTGGTACAACCACTCTGGAAAGCAGTCTGGCGGTTCCTCAGAAAACTGGGCATGACACTCCCGGAGGATCCGGCTATACCACTCCTGGGCATATACCCAGAGACTTTACCTGCATGCAATAAGGACACATGCTCCACTATGTTCATAGCAGCCTTATTTATAATAGCCAGAAGCTGGAAAGAACCCAGATGTCCCTCAACGGAGGAATGGATTCAGAAGATGTGGTATATCTACACAATGGAATACTACTCTGCAATTAAAAACAACGAATTCACGAAATTCCTAGGCAAATGGTCAGATCTTGAAAATATCATCCTTAGTGAGGTAACCCAATCACAAAAGAACACACATGGTATGCAGTCACTGATAAGGGGATATTGACCCAGAATCTCGGAATACCCTAGACACAATCCGCATATCAATAGATTTCTAAAAAGATGGAAGGAGAGACCCCTGGTCCCGGAAAGACTGGATGTAGGGGAACGCCAGGACAGAGTAACGAGAGGGGGTTGAATGGAGAAAAGAGGGAGGGAAGGGGGCTTATGGGACTTTCGGGGAGGGAGGAAACGGGAAAGGGGAAGTGATTTGGAATGTAAATTAAAAAAATAAAATAAAAAAAAATACTCAATAAAATACTAATAGTAATAAAATTGACCCAATATTAGATCAACAGACATAATCTTAGAGGAGAGGAGAGAGACTGCTGAAGTTACTTGCTATCACCTCCCATTCTGCCACAGTACTGGTAGCAGGAACAAAACCAGATGGATGTCTTAGTGCAGTAAGATGCCAAGACTGGAAATCATTCTACTAAGTATAAAATAAGAAATAAAGAGATGATGGGGTGACACATATCTTTAGTTCCAGCCCTTGGGAGGCAGAAACAGGCAAATGTTTATAAGTTCAAGGCCAGCCTGGTCTACATAGTGAGTTCTAAGCCAGGTGAGACCTTCTCTCAAAGCTGACTTCTTTCACTTTAGACAAATTCATAGACAGTGTCACAAACATGTATACAGATGTATGAATCACCAGCAAAATTCACAACAGCACTTAGACATGGTGAAAAATCCTCAAAGATAGTTGAGAGGGATGGGATAGGGAAGCACTGGACATAAAAGCAGGACAGCCTTTTAATTGATTACACTTTTCCAAATGGAAGAGGGAAAATGACAGTCCCAGCACTAGGATGTGCCACTAACTTGGGCTGAGTCCTGGAGAAAGTCAGCAGGTCTTTCTGGAGTTACACTTCTCATAAACAAACCAGTGGGTCAGCGTACGTCAAGGGTCCCCAGCACTCACACTCAGGGTTTAATCGGGTACAGCTCAGTGCAGGAGCCACAGGAACACACCTTGCTTCAGTGACTCCTCTTACAACTGAAAACCAGCCATGTTCTCTGCTACTCCAACTCTCAGGAACACTAAACACTGCAGAGTACTGGATCCTAGCGCAGACAGCAGAGGTGAGGCTTGCTGATCACCTTCAGAATATGACAACAAGCACCACCTGAGGCACCTGCCTGTCACTTGGTAAATATTTTTAAGTGAGATAAAGTCCACCATTCTTAGAGGAAACTTTGTTAACCTAGATTATCTATAGAACAAAGGGAAAATAAACACTACAGGAAGATTTAGGAAAGAGAAAAGGATAACTGCAACTTAAAATTTCCTTGCTCTCTACGAGTTCTTTACAAATATAAAACACACACACACACACACACACACATACACACACACACAAATATCTGGACATTTCTGTCTGTATGACAAATGACACATGACAGTACAGGAGCATTAACAAACCAGGTTGGACTACTGCAAACAAAAACAAAGCTCACATGGTAATAGTATGACACAAGCCTATAATCCTAGCACTCGAAAGGCTGATGCAATAGAATTGAGAGTTTGGACCAACCGAGGCTCATTGTATGGCCTGGACTTAGAAAAAAAATCAAATAAAAATGAATGTGTAGGCCTATCCCATTTACTCATGAGCTAGGTAGGCAAAGTAGTCAAATGAAGAGAGAATCGATGAGGCAAGGGAGCCTGTGCTGATTCCTTCTGCCACCTCAACATGCACTATCTGTACTATACATACATTCTTAATATATACCAGTCAAGATCTAGGAACTGGTATAGAGAATGTTTCCTTCCTCAGTCACCTCTTCAGCATCACAGTCAGATCTAATGCAGATGTCATATATTTCCAATTTTTTCACTGTTTTCTTTCAGAAATGTTCATAAATTCTATGAACCCTACAAAAAAAGTAGTACATAGCCCAGGCAGTTGCTTTCGGGGCTCTGTATTATTTCTACTTCCCTGGGCAGACCATCAGCTGTCAGCTGATCCATGCTTTTGACCCTACTCACACCAGGGCAGGAAGTACTGGTAACTCTTTGGCTCTGAGATCAAACAGAGTCATCCAGCCTGGCCAGATCCTAAGTTTTACCTCCCTCTACACCAATCCATCCTGACCTCTTTCACTAGAATTTCACACTGGCAAGCCAACATTTATATAGCACCTGCTCTAAACCTCACTCTGTATACACAGTACCCCCTCCAGATAGTCCCCTTTCCCTCCTCCCTTCCATATCAAGAGCTCATGGAAGCCTTGTCCACAGTTGCTACCTCCACTTTCTGATTCCTTCACTCCAAGGAGACTTCAATTCTTTAGGCCATTCTCAACCACCCACATCTTACCAGAACCAAAGGTCACCTGTTCCTGCTCACTTTGCTGGACATCTAGAACAACCTACTCTAGCCTTTCACTCAGTAAACTGGACCTCCTTCCTCAGCATCTCTGGCTGGCTTTTTTCTACCCACCAGAGAAATACCATCATCTCCCTAAGAATAAGTTCTCCCTCATAGTCCCTCCATCCAGCCTGAGGCATTACATACAGTTGCTTGACACAATGATAGTCTCGAGTTTTATCCCATTTCCACATTTCTATTTATCTCATAACTATCAGATCTACCTGGATTTTTCTCTGCTAAGACATTCAAATCCTGTCACTTTGTTTTTCGAGACAGGGTTTCTCTGCATCCCAGGAACTAGCTCTGTAGACCAGCCTGGCCTTGAACTCAGAGATCTATCTGCCTCTGCCTCCTGATTCTGGGACTAAAGGTGTGCGCTAACACCACCCATCTTATTCCTGTCACTTTCTTAAGGTCTACCACTCTCAAGCAAACCAAGAGGAAGAGGATGGCAGAGAAGGAAGTCTAAAAATACAAATCTAACTAGAAACAGATCACAACTTTTAGGACAAAGCTGAGACAGAATTTTTCTAAAAATGTAAAGTTAATTTGATATAACTTGTAAATTTGTCAGTAATTAAAACTAATTTGCCAAGCCTACTTTAATTCTACATTTTCAGCATTTAATAAAAAAGACTTACCCTGAAGAGCAGCCCTGCCAAGCTCTGGGCAAACAAGTCCTTTATATGCTTATCCTTTGGCTTCTGCATGACAGCTTCTGTTATCCTGAGAAGGATTTGCAACATCTGCTCCCTGGGTCACCCAAAATAAAAGCTCATATTAATAATCACATCTCCAAAGCACTTTGTAGGTATGAAATCTCTGCAATCAGCAACACATATTATTTGGAAGTATTAAAAGTCTAGGTTCCAATTAGAGAATAAGCATCTCATTTTACCAACATAAACTACTTTGTGTTACCACAGTTCTACAGCATGCTTTCCACATCCATGCCAACTGGCTGGACGACATCTCCCAGACATCTTCCCAGCCTGACTTTTCTCCTAGCAGGAAAGAGAGCAAGATGGTTTCTCCAGTTGAGTCAGCACATCAGGGCACTCACTGAAGGAATAGATGAGGCAGTCTGAACTTATATGGTACCCTGGCATTCTCCATCATTATGTTACTTAACCTGGGTAGCTTCCCATCTGACTTTGTGATAGAAAACAAAACTGGCTCTCTGGGCTTTAATATGAGGACATAGGCAGTCAATACTACTGCTTGACTGTGGTTCCTGCAAAAGACAAGAGGGGTTTGGAAAGGTCAGGACTGAACATTGATGGATAGGGCATTTGTGCCTGGCAGATCCTACTTAGACCCACAGTGCACACCTGGGATGGCTGCAGTCACCATAGCTCAGTCACCATGTGCTACTGATGTCTTACAGAAGAGGGCTTTATATAATAGGCTTATAGAATTAACATAGTACTGCTAATTATGACAATCAGTGTTTCAAACAGCAGAGGATCTTTTTTTTTTCTTACATAGCCAAGAGTCATTTCTCAGAGCCTTGGACTCGGTGGGGATGGAAAACACATTGTCTTTTGTAGAGAAAGTAAGTCCACTCTCATTTGGCTTCTGTAAGGTTTTGAGCTCTAACCATTTGTTTACCTTCACTACTTTCTTCTTGCTCGTCCTACTTTCTAGTGAAAAGTAACAAAGAATACAACAAAGCAATGTGATCCAGATCAGAGAAAGAGACATGTAGGAAATGGTTTCTTTTCTCCTGTTTCTGTACAGGAGACAGATGATGCAGAATCCTAGCCTTCTCGGGCTATAATGACCTCTAGGGACTTGCTCTGGGTTCTCTTGGTATCTGGCTCCATTGGACTTTAGTCCCAGGTTTGTTTGGTAACATCCATTCTCACAGCACTCTCTTCCATCACTGCTTATCACTGCCATTACTTTATCACTGTCAGAGATTTGAAATATGGAAGAGGAAGACAAATATACCACCTGATCTAGACACATGTGCACAGTGCAGGAGAGAAAGTCTGAAGAGAAAAAGTGGGGAAAGAAATGACAGAGTTGGAAGTGTCCTGCCACTCACAGCCAGGATATCCAGGTCCCTGCCACATTGGGGCTTTGGCTATTTAGTGCACTGCTGAGTGCTCACAGTAGATGCTCAGGCATTATCTACCAAATGGAAAAAAAAGAAACAGAGAGGTAGAGAGGAAAGAGGAAGAAAGAAAGGAGGACAGAGAGGAGGGGGAGCATGAGGCATTTGAATTTAAATATGTAGAAAGTCCAGGAAGCAAACCGGGCCCCCCTTTCTATGTTCTACAATGTTTAGTTACTGTTTTTATTTCCACAATTGTCTTTTTATATGTTTATCTGGAAATCTTTAAATTACCAAAGGGGAGGGGGAACAGCTGCTTTATTTTACTTCCTAGAATTATAAAAATTATAATACTGTGCAATGTATACAGAATCATAGCTTTCTAAGAAAAGAAACTAAGTAATACTCTTCACACAGCTATGGTCCAAGGGGCATCATCCAACTGAAAGCACTTCTCATGGGGCTGACTGCTGTGATAGGGACTGGGTTTATATCACACTGTGTGGTTCTGACTGCTGTGATAGGGACTGGGTTTATATCACACTGTGTGGTTCTGACTGCTGTGACAGGGACTGGGTTTACATCACACTGTGTGGTTCTGACTGCTGTGATAGGGACTGGGTTTATATCACACTGTGTGGTTCTGACTGCTGTGATAGGGACTGGGTTTACATTACACTGTGTGGTTCTGACTGCTGTGATAGGGACTGGGTTTATATCACACTGTGGTTCTGACTGCTGTGATTGGACTGGGTTTACATCACACTGTGTGGTTCTGACTGCTGTGACAGGGACTGGGTTTACATCACACTGTGTGGTTCTGACTGCTGTGACAGGGACTGGGTTTACATCACACTGTGTGGTTCTGACTGCTGTGATAGGGACTGGGTTTATATCACACTGTGTGGTTCTGACTGCTGTGACAGGGACTGGGTTTATATCACACTGTGTGGTTCTGACTGCTGTGATAGGGACTGGGTTTACATCACACTGTGTGGTTCTGACTGCTGTGATAGGGACTGGGTTTATATCACACTGTGTGGTTCTGACTGCTGTGATAGGGACTGGGTTTACATCACACTGTGTGGTTCTGACTGCTGTGATAGGGACTGGGTTTATATCACACTGTGTGGTTCTGACTGCTGTGATAGGGACTGGGTTTACATCACACTGTGTGGTTCTGACTGCTGTGACAGGGACCGGGTTTACATCACACTGTGTGGTTCTGACTGCTGTGACAGGGACTGGGTTTACATCACACTGTGTGGTTCTGACTGCTGTGACAGGGACTGGGTTTATATCACACTGTGTGGTTCTGACTGCTGTGACAGGGACTGCGTTTACATCACACTGTGTGGTTCTGACTGCTGTGATAGGGACTGGGTTTACATCACACTGTGTGGTTCTGACTGCTGTGATAGGGACTGGGTTTATATCACACTGTGTGGTTCTGACTGCTGTGATAGGGACTGGGTTTATATCACACTGTGTGGTTCTGACTGCTGTGACAGGGACTGGGTTTACATCACACTGTGTGGTTCTGACTGCTGTGACAGGGACTGGGTTTACATCACACTGTGTGGTTCTGACTGCTGTGACAGGGACTGGGTTTACATCACACTGTGTGGTTCTGACTGCTGTGACAGGGACTGGGTTTATATCACACTGTGTGGTTCTGACTGCTGTGACAGGGACTGCGTTTACATCACACTGTGTGGTTCTGACTGCTGTGATAGGGACTGGGTTTACATCACACTGTGTGGTTCTGACTGCTGTGATAGGGACTGGGTTTATATCACACTGTGTGGTTCTGACTGCTGTGATAGGGACTGGGTTTATATCACACTGTGTGGTTCTGACTGCTGTGACAGGGACTGGGTTTACATCACACTGTGTGGTTCTGACTGCTGTGACAGGGACTGGGTTTACATCACACTGTGTGGTTCTGACTGCTGTGACAGGGACTGGGTTTACATCACACTGTGTGGTTCTGACTGCTGTGATAGGGACTGGGTTTATATCACACTGTGTGGTTCTGACTGCTGTGATAGGGACTGGGTTTATATCACACTGTGTGGTTCTGACTGCTGTGACAGGGACTGGGTTTATATCACACTGTGTGGTTCTGACTGCTGTGATTGGACTGGGTTTATATCACACTGTGTGGTTCTGACTGCTGTGATAGGGACTGGGTTTACATCACACTGTGTGGTTCTGACTGCTGTGACAGGGACTGGGTTTACATCACACTGTGTGGTTCTGACTACTGTGATAGGGACTGGGTTTACATCACACTGTGTGGTTCTGACTGCTGTGATTGAACTGGGTTTACATCACACTGTGTGGTTCTGACTGCTGTGATAGGGACTGGGTTTACATCACACTGTGTGGTTCTGACTGCTGTGACAGGGACTGGGTTTATATCACACTGTGTGGTTCTGACTGCTGTGACAGGGACTGGGTTTACATCACACTGTGTGGTTCTGACTGCTGTGACAGGGACTGGGTTTATATCACACTGTGTGTGGTTCTGACTGCTGTGATAGGGACTGGGTTTATATCACACTGTGTGGTTCTGACTGCTGCGACTGGGCTGGGTTTACATCACACTCTGCACCACTGGAATGCCCAAACTTAGCTATTGCACTTGATAGAAATACTAATTTAAAAGACCAGAAAAGGTGACCTTGTAATTTATACTTTCAAATCCCCTTTTTAATACTTGTAGAGTCATATTTGTGAGCGTGCTGCAAGGCAAAATTCTTCTGGTCCCACCTTTCTCTCCTCTTGGTGGCCTGTGGACTCTGACAGCTCACTCTTGCCTTATTTTGGGGGCTTCTCATCCACTGTGGACAGACACCTTGTACAACACCAATAATGCTGGCACTAGGACACCCATAAGACAGGTGTGGTCCTGGGAAAATTCCCAATACAGAAGGATGCCACTGCCACGGGACCCCAGTGGCACATTACAGGTGGTTGAGTGAGATGAACACTTCCAGGGCAAACCTGAGAGGCATTTCCAAGACAGGCTGCCAGTGAAGACACCAGGGATAAGGGAAGCATGGCTTAGGGCTGCTCTGTCACTGAGAGCACCGAGGGTAACGTGAACACTACGGGAGATGGGGTGGAAACATATAACATTTTACCCTTGAACACACAATTAATAGAAAAATGGCAAAGAAAAAAGGGAAAGAAAACTCAGGACACACTGTTGACTGTACTTTTCTGTCACTTTGACTACATAGTATTTTTTAAAAATAGTTCTTTCAAGGTAGATTCAAAATAAGAAGTTGAAGGAATAAAGTTCAAGTTTATAGTACTTCAGGACAACTACCAAACTTGCTCTTATGAAGAACCATATTGTAAAGCACATACCACTTATCATAAAACTCTCTGATAGAAGTTTGAAATGGGAAATCCACTGCTGAGTAATGTAACACTAACTCCTGTACATGAGCATTTCTAAAAACAATAATGAAAATGAACTATTACCCAAGTGCTGGGTCCTTTCTTTGCCACGTTTCACAGAAGGGCTGATGCCCACCTTATTGCCAGTTTTGAAAAGACATTAGATAAACGGAAACCTCAGCACTTTAACTATACTGAAAAGCAAAGGCAGCTGTTTTAGGATGTTAATCTGAAGTAACCTTACCACGTCTTTTGATTCATTGTAAGTTCCATTATCATTCGCCGAAAAATAATCAGAACAGCTTTACAGGCATCTACTTGTTCTCTCAGGAGCATGGGAACTTCGGCACATGGTTCCAGCAAAAAGACATTTGCAGCATTTGTAAGAAAGACCTTAAAGCCAACAATTGTACATTAGAAAATACAATTAACCATATACATCTGAGGAAATTTTGCCTACAGATAATATTACCTTCTTTCTACCAATGAATCCTTTTGGGTTACTTCTACAGACTGTTTCAGTACAGCAATGGCACCAATACATGTTCCAGGTATTACAGTTCACACCTTAGGCTTGCCTAGGTATACACCTAGAAGGCCTTTCTTTCCCTGCTATTCCATATAAACAGTGTTTCTTTACCCATGAGTCATAAAATATCTGAACTTGTTATATCTTTCAACAGTAACAACAAAACAACAACAATAATTAAAAATAACAAAAACCAAGACCACTGTATCAGGGTGACAAGGACTGGGATGCAAAAGTCACAGAAGAGGCCTGTGGCTAGACAATAGAGCTATAATTGTTTTTCCAAAGTGAATTAAATCATCAATTTGAAGGAATAAGACTCAATTTATAGGAAACCCATGTTATGCTGATAAAGCTCACAGCACAGCACATGAACCCTGTTTCCTGGTGGAATATTGTTAGTGTCCTTGAGAGGCCTAAGAACTGAGTAGTGGTGTACATGCCACATGGTCATGTTGCATCTTCTAGAATCAGGCCTTTTTTTTTTTTGCGTGTGTGTGTGTGTGTGTGTGTGTGTGTGAAAATCCAATTAACTATTCAGATGTGCTTGGAAGATACTTTCAGGTATGAATCATATACATTTCACAGTCAGTATAAAATAATCCTTCTCAAAAAGTCTGCAACCAGTTTCATGTCTTTTTAAATAGAAAAAATATTTTCCACTTGTAGATGAGAGAAAAACTTAAGGGCTCTTTAGCGCCTGGTGCTCAAAATTCCAGTACATTTCATATGACATCATTCTAATTAAATGTTGAACATATGACGTCATTCTAATTAAACAAATGTTCAAAATGTCTTCTCCACCTGGCCATCTTTGTGTTCCCAGCAGCAGCATACCTGCAACATAGCCTGGGCCCCAGCTTTCACATTTGTGTTGTCCTCCTCTGTTATACACCCTCTGCTCATGGCACTTGTGAAGGAATATGTGCGTCCCCAACTGGATGACCGTTTATGACCAGAACTTTCAGATGAGGCCTTCAAGAAGATAACAATCCATTAACCAAGTAGTGAGAAGTCTAAGTTTACATACTCAGTTCCTTCACTCTGCTCAACTCTCAACCCCCAAGCATCCAAGGTGGTCTCAGCCCTTAGTATGTACTGGAAGGGCCAAATTTGCCTGATGCTGGGACACAGAAATCAGGCCTCTACACACACAAATTGTACTCACTTATTGATTGATCTGACTTTATAGCTAGTTACTAAAATGATTTCACCAATATTGAAACATCAAAATAACAGAATCAGTATGAACATTTAAGTTTTAAGTCTGTGGCTAAAAATTTTAAATATTGTAAATTAATTTAATCAGGAACATAAATATAATTTTGGTTTCTTTTGTTCTTGGGATGCTTTGTGATGTCACTTTACATTTATTCAAGCTGGAGTTTGGAAGAGGACAGTACCTCCTGCAGGAAGGCTACATTCAGTGCTACTGACACACCAGAAACACTTACTCTTTACTCACTAATCTTTTCAAATATTTAATACAGATTTCTTCTGCACAGTTAACTGCAAAAGACAAGTCTGGCAAAATATTTTGTTTAATTTTTCCAACAACTATTTAAACGAGTCAAGGAGAGGCCATCAGCTTTCCAGTCTCCTAGAGAGAATTGTAAAATGTGAGAAAGCAGGTGTCTTGCAAGTGCCTAAGAAAGTGTGTGTGCGTGTGTGTGTGTGTGTGTGTGTGTCCCCAGGCTAATTGTAAAGGAGACAACAGCCCACCAAAGACGGAGCACGAATGCAGCTTCTTAGGCAGGTCCTCACAGATCCCAACAACCTGAGAGTGCCACCCACGGGCCTGCTGTATGGGCAGGGTGGAACCCTTGACTGAGCTGGTCCACTGTGCCAAGACGTATGCACCCTCCACTCAGAGGCCAAGTGATAATGCTACCTCCTTGGAGTCAGTCTCTGAAAGTCCTAATTTGTCAGCATCTTCTTGAGCAACATCCTTTTTATCTGGTTCCTCCATGAACACAGGTTTGTTCTGGAGGATCCATTTTCTGTACACTTGAACTACTTTTCTTGTTACAGATATCTCACAGGAAGGCAACAAAAATGCCTGAAAAGAAAAAAAAAACTCTTTAATGCCACACAATCCGAGATTACAGACATTTCCATCACCCACTTCAGAAACATTTAACTTGTACAGAGACCACAGACACACTTTTGTACACACCACTTATCTGAAGGAAAGTAAGATATTTTCATAATTAGCCCAGAAACTAATGAAGATTCGTAGACCTTT
Source organism: Tokudaia tokunoshimensis (assembly GCA_036184795.1). Classification (NCBI taxonomy): domain Eukaryota; kingdom Metazoa; phylum Chordata; class Mammalia; order Rodentia; family Muridae; genus Tokudaia; species Tokudaia tokunoshimensis. The sequence goes on from BTHU01000004.1 coordinate 121,297,256, forward strand.
CTATCTTCCAGGTAGGTATTTTAACTGTCTATATATAAAATAATAACTAAACTTGTAAGTTTTCTCAAAAAACTTCAGAAATGGTTTGTAAAGCAATAGACAGGCTGTGGCAGGAACAGGAGCTGGCTGCATTTATCTCTGCTCAGGTGAGCCATGCTGGGGCTTGGAATTGGCCTGCTGGGGTAGAAGCTGGAGACTGCTAAAAGCATGGCCTCTTCTTGCTTGTTTTGCAGTTTTCTTCTGCTTCCCTCATCTTCCTTCCATCTCACCTTCGTTCCTTCCTCCCTACTTCCTTCTCACAGTTTTCTACATTTATCAGAACATGAAGTACAGCCACAAATGTGAACTGACTGGCCACTTATAACACTGTGCACATTTGTCAGAACTTAAAAACAAAACAAAGCAAAACAATAACAACAGTAACAATAACAACACCCTATGTGTACATACACAGGCCAGAAGTCAACATTGGCTACCTTTTTCAATTGTTTCACCTTCTTCTTTTATCAAAAAAGGTCTTCACTAGATTTAGAACCTGGCTATTTGGCTAGACTGGCTGATTAAGAAACCACAGAGGGCCTCCTATGTTCACCTCCCAGTGCTAGAAATGCAGACACAGGGCACATTTTATTACATGGATACTAGGTATCTGAGCACTTTACTAAATAAGCCATTTATCAGCCAATGAAATTTTTAATGTTAAGGAATTTCCTTATGTATTTGTGATTAATGTGATAAGACTAAAAAAAAAAGACTTTGAAGAGGAAATGTATTTGCCTGTTGCATCTCAAATTTAGGGCCTAATTCTATATGTAAGGTAGGCAGGAAGGACCCTACCTACTCCACACTCAAAACAACTATTTTTCAGGTAAGACCACTGAGACACAGGGAACCAGAGATAATTCCCAAGGTTACAAAGTTAGTTCCCAGACTTGTTTTAATACCACCCCTAAGTTTCACAACAAAGAACCTAAAGACAGGCAGTTATCACTTCAGCATTAGTGCATAAGATACAGAAATACCCAGGGTGGCAGCCAGATCACATCAAATTTCAGAACACAGGAATCAGCATTAATAAAAGATTACAAAAAAAAAATGAATGAATCAGTATTCGGCATGTAACTCAATAAACATAAGAGATTAGGACAAAGTATATGTTGTTTTATACTTTCTTCCTGAATTTTAAAAAATTATCATGTTCCCCTCTTCCTTTCCCTGTCCCCTTTCCCACCCAGGTCCCTTCCTCCCTCCCTCCCTCTCCTATGATTGATTTCTTCTCCCTCCCAAGTGGTTATTAGATGGGGGAACAGGACTGAAGCCCTGAGAGCCAGCAGAAAGAATGGAAACAGGCAACCTCAGGAGGTAGGAGGTGGTAGTGGGGAACCCTCTAGAATGTACCAGAGACCTGAGAGGTGAGAGACTCTCAGGACTCAAAGGGAGGGACCTTAGATGAAATGCCCTACAGTGGGTAGAGGGAACTTATAGAATCCACTTTCAATAGAAAGACAGAGCATCAAGTGGAGGGATGGGGTTGCCATCCCACAGTCAAAAACTGACCCAGGATTGTTCCTGACTGAAAGAACTGCAGGGACAAAAATGGAGAAGAGACTGAGAGAAAGGAGGTCCAGTGGCAGGTCCAAATTAGGATCCAGCTCAAGAGGAGGTCCCAAGGCCTGACACTATTACTGAGACGATAGTAAGCTTACAAACAGGGGCCTATCATGACTGCCATCCGAAAGGTCCAACAAGCAGTTGAAAAAGTCAGATGCAGATATTTACACCCAACCAATGGACAGAAGTCAGGGACCCCTGTAGATGAATTAGGGAAAAGCTGGAAGAAGCTGAGGAGGACGAAGACCCTATAGGAAGACCAGCAGTCTCAACTAACCTGGACCCCCGAGATCTCTCAGACACTGGACCACCAACCAGGCACCATACACCAGCTGGTATTAGGTCCCCAACACATATACAGCAGAGGACTGCTGAGTCTGGACCCAGTGAGAGAAGATGCACCTAAACCTCAAGAGACTTGAGATCCCAAGGAGTGGGGAGGTCCAGTGGGATGGGGGTAGAGGGGTAGAGACATCCTCTTGGAGACAAGGAGAGGGATGAGGAGGTATGGGATGTGAAACAGTCAGAGGGTGGACTGGGAGGGGGATAAAGTCTGGACTGTAAAAAAAAAAGATAAAAGAATAAATAGAAGGAAGGAAGGAAGGAAGGAAGGAAGGCAGAAAGAAAAAAATACAGAAAAGAAAAAAATATCACGCAAATAAAATTAAAAACTGTTCACAGTGATGCTATTAATAGTAACTATATTTGCTTTATTACATATGTATCTGTCCTTCCTTTAATACATTCTATTTCTTCTGTTCTTTATTGGCTCCTTCAATCTATAAAAACTGTAGACTCTCTATCTCTGAAGTCTGGCATTTGCTTATTGTACATTATTTTAAAAATATTTACAAAAAAGAAAATACAGAGACTACTAAATTAATTCTGATAAAATATAGACAACTGAGTAATCTAAATCTGAAATAAAGGCATAGCATATAATCCTCCTCACAGAGAGGAAGGAATAGTTCTTGTATAGGGGAAAATAAAGTTATTTTTAAAAATGCCTCTACAAACAGCCACGACAATATGATATATAACATACTACTAAATATTATTAGAAATATATAAGCCAATTTGAATAAAATCATAACTTATGAAATACACATGATCCAATGAGCAGAAAATCTAGATACCCGGTGTATCAGAACTTGAAGTAAATTAAATCTCAAAACAAAACAACCCAAATTAAAAGCTGTGTGCATATAGGTTGGGCAGAAGCTAAAGCAAAACCTGAGAGAAATGGAAAGGAAATTTCTAGAACACAGAAGAGAGAAAAGTAAGCAGAGGCAAGAAAGGGAAGGCAATGGCAAGGTCACTGGGTGGGGAGCTGGCTGGAGACACCAAAAAAGAAAAGAGCAGTGTGCAGGAATGGCTGCGCTCAGGGAGCAAATCCACAGTCAAGAATCACAGAGGCAAGCAGAACAGCTACAACAATTTTACAGTAACTGCTAAAACCAAGGGCAGTCTGAAAACATTAAAAGCAGCCAAAAGGGAGAAAAGAACATTTTCTCCAAAGGAACAGACCTCACGGCTTACTGTAACTATCAAGCGGAAGCCATGAAACAAAAGGCTGAAGTTCAGTGTGCAGAGAGTACATGGCTAGTATAGTATAGACAGAACGGAGCAAACCAAAATTCAGAAATAGTATCATTCCTGCAAAATTCAAAGGCCTACCTACCTATGCCCATGCCCAAAATTAGTATCTATGGAGCCTTATACCTGCAACCCCTCAACCCCTGTCTTTTTCTAAGACACTCAGGAATCCTCATCTTCCAACTTTTAAGCTTGTTGCCAATAAAGTGCTTCCTTTCCCATCACCTTCTCTCAAATGTGTGGTTTCACCTGGCAGCCATGAAACTTAACTTTCTGTTTTGTCTTAGTCAGGGTTTATATTGTCAAGACAAGCATCATGATCAAAAGCAAGTCGAAGAGAAGAGGGCTTAATTGGCCTGTGCATTCCCATCACAGTTCATCACTTAAGGAAGTCAGGACAGGAACTCAAACAGGGCAGGAACATGGAGGCAGGAGCTGATGCAGAGTCCATGGAGGAATTCGGCTTATTGGTGGCTCCTTATGTTTCCCTCAGCATGCTTTCTTATAGAACCCAGCGATGGCCCCACCCATAATGGGCTGGGACTACCCACATTAATCACTAATTAAGAAAATGCCCAGGCTTGCCTGCAGCCGAATCTTAATAAGGCATTGTCACAATTGAGGCTCTTTTCTCTAGTTTGTGTCAGGCTGACATAAAACTAGCCAGCATATTAAGCTGTGCTGCAACTGATGCTCGAGCAAAAATACTGCAAATGCTCAGACTTTCAAAGGAACAAAAGGAACATCTATAGCTATACAGGATACTCTCATTAGACAGAAAACAAACAAACATGGAAGAGAGCTGTCTCGGGCCTGTTATTAGACCCTCCGCTTCAACCTGTCCCAGTTTTTACCTCTGTCACTCTGAGGTCTGTGCAAGATCATTTCTTTGCCTGATTTAGTATATCTTGTGCTGCCTCCGTTCTGCTATTAAGACTATACACTGAGGTTTTCATCTCAGCTTCAGTAAACATCCAGATTATTATTATTTTTTATTTCCAATTCTGTTTAATCCTTTTACTAGTATGTATTTATGTTACAGTTTCTTGCTTACTGAAAAAATGTTCATCTTGTTTAAAATGTTAAATGTACTCATGCCAAAGCTTCAACTTTAGAACCAAAGTCCAAAGTCCTTATAAAGTCTTCCTGGCTCTGATTTCTATGGGGGGAAAGGTTTGGCTTATAAATTCCTAAGTGCAAGAGAGACCTAAGATTATTCTACCCAGCTAATCTCTGGCCACATGTACAAGCATAAATAAATAAATAAATAAATCCACACTCACTATTTTTAAAGAACCAAAAAGAGTGAGTTTTGGAATACCTTCTTAAAGCCACTCAATCAATCTCTCTCTCTCTCTCTCTCTCTCTCTCTCTCTCTCTCTCTCTCTCTCTCTCACACACACACACACACACACACAGTGTCACAATATCCAACACAGTAAGTACTCTAAGGCTGTGGAACCAAGGTAAAAGATTTGTTAAATACAAAACTAAAACAACCCTATATATTATGATTCCTAATCAATTTTGATAATGATACATTTAGTTACTTAGTTTTCTGAGACAAGGTCCCATATAGCCCAGGGTAATCTCAAGCTAGCCATGTAGTTGAAGCTTAAAGTCCTGTTCCTCCTGCTGCCACCTCCCAAATACTAGGATTATAGGCTTTTAAACATTGTTCAGTGGTACACTTATCCTTTATAAGATAAATTTGTAAATGTCATAAAATTGGCTAGCATCGGATGCCAGTCAAATCTGATCCCAAATGTTGCTGTGTCCTGCTCAGGAACACCAAGCCTGCTGCACACCTCTGGCATCGCTTGACTGCAGCCAGGCTTCTGTCACTTCCTTTTCTTTCCCTTGCTCTTTCCTGCTTTCTGCTTCATCTTTTCCCAGCTCTTCCTTTCCTACCTGAGGTATGTTATTCCAGGATCCTGGATAGAGAACCCTTTCTCATCAATCTCTTTTCTCTGGTGCCCAGACATTTATTTATACATTACATAACATATACATAACATTACAGGGAAAGTACAGCTTTCTCAAAGTGCCTCTGGGTTGTGTGTTGGAAATCTCCAAACACAGGGTGCATTAGGTCTACCCTCTGAGCTGAGTTTGCTATGGAAACATGTAAGTATTTTTGAATTTTCCTTTGTTATATAGATGAAAAAAAAATGTAGGTCAGAAAAACTTGTGACAAACTAAAAGTAGGACTGGAAGGGACAATTTTTAGTTCTGTAATTTAGGCCAAATCACCAATACTATTAACAATGTCATAAGTAAAACCATAATACTACAGTTTGGATCTGGAATGCACCAATCTTCCCCTGGACCCATGTGTAATTGGATCCTGACTTGGCATTACTGGGAAGTGGCATAAACTTTAAGAGGTATGACCTAGGGGCTGGAGAGATGGCTCAGTGGTTAAGAGCACTGACTTCTCTTCCAGAGGTCCTGAGTTCAATTCCCAGCAACCACATGGTGGCTCACAACCATCTGTAATGGGATCTGATGCCCTCTTCTGGTACGTCTAAAGAGAGCAATAGCATACTCATATACATAAAATAAATAAATAAATCTTAAAAAAGACAAAAAAAAAAGAGGTATGACTGAGTGGAATATTATAGGTCATAGCAGAATGTACCCTCAAAGAAGATTATAGGACTCTAATCTCTTGATCTCTCTTTTTCTTTTATCCAAGAGGTAAATAGGCCTCAATCTGGTTCCTGGTTCTACTTTAATATGCTTCCCTGCCAAAGGCCCAAAGCAACAGGACCAAGTGACCTTGGACTAAGACCCTTGGAACTGAGACAAAATACACCTCTTGTATTTACACTGATGTCCCTATGCACGTGTTAGAGCAACAGGAAACTGACTAATAAGAACAAAGATGACATCAACTTTATGACTGTATAACACACACTGACCTGTCGAAATACTTCATTCACAAAATTCACATAACCCCGTGTTGACAGGAGGATCCGCTGCACCATTTCATACACTGTCCGATGCTCCTCTTCAATACTACAAAGACTGGAGTTGCTGAGTCTTCGGTCAGACAAGGTGCTGCTGTTAGAATGGCTTTTGTCTTGCTCTGTGGACCCAGCACCATCCAGCTCTGGCACCTTCTCTTGTATTGCACCACCACCAACAGTCTGGAAAATGTCATCACAGATCTCAGCAATCCACAGCCTCATTCACTAGCCCCTAGTAAAATGTGAGTCCTGTCTTGCTCATTACCTTTTGGGTTTTGTGAATGCTGCAGGACTAGAGAAGGAATCCACACTCTCATAAATGTGAATATGTGCTCTGTCACTGATCCACACCCCTACACCCAGGTCTTGCCTTGTTTCCAAGTACTCTGATTACCACCAATTGCACTATAGCAAGGTGAACGTCAGCAGTTGCCTCAAGCATGGACACCTGAACCTCTACTTACCAATTTCCTAATTAACCAAATAATCCTTCCTCAACTCAGTGACTTTAACAGGAAAACTACTAAGCTATTTCAGGGAAGAGGACTGTGAAATCTTGCCACCAATTGCACTATAGCAAGGTGAACGTCAGCAGTTGCCTCAAGCATGGACACCTGAACCTCTACTTACCAATTTCCTAATTAACCAAATAATCCTTCCTCAACTCAGTGACTTTAACAGGAAAACTACTAAGCTATTTCAGGGAAGAGGACTGTGAAATCTTGTCAGCTAAAAAGTTTAATTTGCATTTGTGAAATCACAGAGTAAGTTGATGTGTAAGTGCAATGTGTGCCACCATCACACCAGGACTCTATACTTACACACTTACTCTGCTGTCACAGATGTGTGAAAACTTGGGAGACTGCTTATAACAAAAGCATGGAGAATCACCAGGCCCAGACTCAAAAGGCTGGTAGTTAACATTTTCCATCTCTTAAAACATTGTTCTTGGTGGTCCCAGTGGCCATATAAGAAATCCAATGACCTTGTTAGTGAGACAGCATAGACTAATTCCAGATAAGCCAGTTTTCTCTCCAACTAACACTAACAGGCTTGTGGATGAAGGTCCCTTAGATTCCCCCAGACCAACCATCTACCAGCTAAAGATCACCACCCAAGGGTCCAAGAAATATATTAGAAGTATCAAGACAGAATCTGTCCCACTAAGTAAAAACGAAACACAATGTTAAAGGGGTTCTGCTTTAAGACACTTAAGTTTTGAGGTCGTTTATATTACAGTAATGAAATAATTAAGCTAGCACAAAGAATTATGTAACATCAAGTCATTCAAACATAAGCTCCAGACCTAAGAAGACTGCTTAGTGGGTAAAGCACGTGCTGGACAATTATGAAGAACTGGCTCTAGAAGGAGATCTGGCTTCTGTACACTAGAATCAAGCTGAATGTGAAGCTGATGGCATGAGACCATCCTGAGAGTCAATGTGGAGATGATATCTAGTCCTCTGGTACATGCAGAAGACTTATAAGTGAAACAAGCAACGTACCAGGACCAGGCCAGCACTACATGGCTCAGAAAACCACATACTGCCACTTATTCCTTACCTCGCTCTCTCTGCCACCCTGATGCCCTCTGAACCCCACAGCTCATACTGAGACAAAGGCATTCTAAGGGTCAGTCTAAATATGGACACCCACTACCCATGAAGCAACTCTCAAGGCAGGGCATGCCTCAGTTGTTTTGTTGGTGATGCCTGAGTATGATACTGCTCAGTTCCTCTATCCTGATCTGCCAACACAGTCAGCACATCCTATCACTGCCTGTGCGAAGTTCAAGAACAACAGAGAAGACTACAGCAGGAGTCAACTGACAAATGTACACAATTCTTCAGAGTTGTCAACTTGTATATGCTACTGTTCTACTCATTCATCCCATGGGCCTGTGGATCATTGGGAGAACTGTCTCAGAATTAGTAAAAATGATGTTTTATTAATATAACTAAAGAGTTAAACAAATAAATACGCTCATCTGCCTTGCTGTCTCAATGTTTTTTAAATCCCTGACAGGCAGAACCAAACCCACAGGACAACTGACCACGGACTACAACCTCTAAAAGTATGAGCCCAAAGTAAATTGTTTTGAGTTGACTATTTCAGGTATCTTTGCCACAGTAACAAAGAGCCAACTACCAATGGAACAAGAAAGTCTGTTAGGCCCAGACTTACCTAGTGCTAGGGAAGCTAAGTCTAAAATGTGCATCATTAGCTGGCTTTTCCCTGTCAAAAGTACTAGGTCTAGAACAAGAAAAGGACATTGTTTCATTTGGGGAACAGAAAACCAAAAACTCTGCATATATAGCAAAAGTACCTTGTAGCAAAAATGTGAATTCTATTGTGAAACAGAACTTTAAAGTATATTTTAAAGTCTTTTATAAAACCAGTACATTGTTTGAAAACAGTTTTGATCGCCTTGATAAAGACAGTAGTTTTTTTGTTGTTTGTTTGTTTTTGACACAGGGTCTCTCTACATAGCCCAGCTGTCCTGGAATATGCTTTGCAGACCAGGCTGGTCTCAAACTCAAGGAGATTCACCTGCCTCTGCCTCTGGAGACTTGGAGTAAAATCCTAGTGTGCACCACCACACCTAGCTCACTTTAAATGTATGAAAGAATATCATATTTCAAATTTCAAATAAAAACTTTGAGGAAACAAATATACTCATTACTATTTTCATTTCATTTTCTTTCAAAGAATAAAGTTAAGGGTTTGGGTTTGTTTTGAACTATCTCTCAGCAAGTCCTTTCTTTGCTATTCTTACTGTACTTCTACACCTGAGATTGTTTTGAAAACAAGTTTGCCCTCTGAGTCTCCAGTAAGTCCTCTACAATGGATCCACAGGCTATAAACTGCTTGGTGCTCCTCCTACCAAGGCACCAATGACCTTGAAATACAGCAACTCTGCTCTGCCTCCTTCAGCGTATGTGTTTTTCCAGCTTAGAGCAACGTCCTATTTCTGGAGCCTCCTTGACATCAGCAAACCTTCAGTAAGTGCACTACACTTTCTGGCCCTGTTCTTGAGGACAAGAAACAACAATAACCAACCCACAGAAAGCCATGACCCCTCAGTGATGCAACTGATCTCTAAGCTCTAAAAACAGCAGTGTTCTACCAAGTACACACCCTGAAGGCCCTCCTAACGGATAAGTCTTTCCTTAAGGCCTCAGAGAAAGACAGACCTCTCTAGGAACAGCATCATAAAGCAACAACTACCCAGGATCCTGAGCTGCTGGCCCAATTCTCTCCTGAGATGCCAGAGGCTGCATGACAGCATGAGCCCTCTCCATAGGCCCCATCTACATAACATGAGGGCCTTCCAACTGGTGACTGGTGAAGGAAAGGCAAGACCCTGTGCCTGTATTCAGAAAACACAACACTTTAAAAAAGGAGAAAGAAGGGAAGTAGTAAAGTACCTACAAGAGGTCTAGTCTCAGAATGCTGCTTGCCCCTGAGAGACTACCTTCTTATAGCAATTCCAATATTGCATAGCAAGTGCTTCAGACCAAAGTTCCCTCTAAAACCTCAGGCCTGCAGACAAGCGAGCCAATAAATCAAACCTACAAAAACCATAGTTCTAAAAATCAGTTACTTTGCTAATGTGCTAGTGTATTTATTATGCAAGAAAGAGAAATTTTAAAATGATGGCTGTCATACCTGGATGATTTTAGGCAATACATCAACTCCATTTTTAGTGTTTTGTGTTGTAGTTAGATACTTTTTTTCCAAAAAGAAAGTTACAATCCATTTAATGAAAACAACACGAGCTGCCATGTATGGAATTTTTGTACTGTAAATTGTTTCATTATCTCGAGTTACAGTAACATATACTGGCTTTGGTCTCAAATGGGGAATTTCTGATAGAAAGAAAAAGAATATGCAATTAAGTTAGTGAATCTTAACAGTACATAATCCCTATGAACGATTCCAATTAATCAACATATTATATATACGTGATTGTTTGCATAGCAATTAAAAGTGATAACCTATAAATGTTTAAAATAGCATCTTCTTGCAGGTTTGATTCTGATTTTACCTTTCAATATAAATAAAAAGAGGTGGCTGTCATTGCCTACACACTGAAATAGTGTATAGCCACACTAACTGCTCTTGTTAACAATTTTTAAAATTATTTGAGACTATAATAGTGAATATGTCTTCATTTCTAGTATACCTAATTTAATGTTATTTTATGACTGAAACAAATGTAAAACCATACATGAACTTTAACAAAAAAAAAAATCTAAAGCTGAACATGGTGGTATAAATCTGTAATTGCTATACTCAGAAAGCCAAGACTTTTCATCTAAATGAACTCAGAAACTCATGTTTTCATCTTTGAAGTCTCAGGTACCACCTTTTCAAAAGAGAGAGTCAGTCCTTAAGTTTCATCAAATATGCATAATGTATGGCCGGATTTGAGACACGATATAAGTCCTACCTCATATCTTAACTACTTCTTACATATCTGGAATACCTTAATGAGGCAAAAATACTGACAATAAATAACTTTTTGTTATTATTTCTTTTTCATTACAGAATCTCTAAATAGAGGCAAGATTGGCTTCTAACTAACAATTCTGCTACCTCAAGTTTCCAAGCCCTAGAACTGAAGTTATGGGCCACCATGACCAGTTTCAATATACAACTTTCAACCTAGCAACATCAGCAATATATAGTGTTTTTATAATGAATACATATAACACAAAGTCAGAAACAAATTTTGGAAAAAAATGTATATAACAAAATACAGGTCCCAGAACCTCTACAGTTTTTAAAATGCACTAGGCTTCAGCTCGTCTCCCTTCCCATGTGTCTGCCCATTTCTGTGTGTGTGTGTGTGTGTGAGTGTGTGTGTGTGTGAGTGTGTGTGTGTGTGAGTGTGTGTGTGTGAGTGTGTGTGTGTGTGTGTGTGTGTGTGTAATTAGTTGGACAAGTCCTACAGGTAGAGTACAGTCCCTTGTGACCTCTTCTCCGCCAAAGCTATTCTTAATTACCCATTTAACTAATTTCTGTCTTTATAGGGAGAAAATTTATGACCACTTTCACCACTTTAAGGGATGATTCCATCTTGTGAATCCTAATTTCTTATAAAAGGTAACTTTAGGGGCTAAGTTAAATGTTCTTTTCTGTTTGCCAGTATTCTGGGGGTTTCCTATCTATAGACTGTCCCATCACAAAAACATCTCCCTCATAAGCACCTGTCAGTATCCTGATAGATAACAGCCCCAACATAAAGTGTACTACTCCAGGAGCTGTGTGCCCTGGGCTGGCCTATCTAGTCATTGAGCAGGGTGTGGCATCATTAAAATTCACTACATATAAGAGAAGACTGAGAAATGGAAAACATGACATTAAAAAGTAGAGAACATACAAAGACAGCATAACACATTTTATTTTTTTTTTTAAAGATATGTAAGTACACCATAGCTGTGTTCAGACACACCAGAAGAGGGCGTCAGATCTCTTTACTGATGGTTGTGAGCCACCATGTGGTTGCTGGGATTTGAACTCAGGACCTCTGGAAGAGCAGTCAGTGCTCTTAACCGCTGAGCCATCTCACCAACCCCCCACATTTTATTTTTACAGAAGCCATAGCTCTCTTTATTTCTATGAGGCAAAACCTCACATAATTGAATCGTTGATTAGGGAACTTTATAACTTCTCATAAAAGCATTACCATTCAATATGAATGTAAAGTAACCATTTTGCTTTAGAACACTCACAGGGATTACTATGGAAGCTACTGTACAGTTTCCCTGTGGATGACACCTATACAGAAATCAGACAGTACTTACCAAGTACAGGTTTGTAGATGTTGGTTAACTTAGTAAATGATGGAAACAAATGAGGAAGATAATACTTTCGAAACAATGTAAAAAGAAATTTAAAACCAGTATCTTGATTCTCCTTATTCTTCCACTCCAAGCTTGCAGCCTTTAGATAATATGTGGGAAAGAATATTCACTTATTTACAGTTTAAATTAATGTATACAAACAGGAAATATTAGACTGAAATTTCAATTGTAAATTTGTAAATGACAATATTGGTAATAATGTAAAGAAATTGTATCTTAAGAAAACTCAAAAGACGATAAGAATTACAGGTATTGTAAGCCTGGACAAGAACCTATAACTAGGTGTCAAAGGCCCCACGGCAGACTGTACTAATTTTGATAAAGGGACATACTATCAAACTGCCTTCTAAACACGCTTGCTCCTTCCTACAGATGAGCGCACCTCACAGCCCTCATCAGAGGAGCTTCTTCACTTGGTGAATGATGATTGATATATAGGCTCAAAACTGTTCACAGTGCAGAGGACAGCAGCTGCAGATGCTCAGGCCCTCAAAAGGAACACCTGCATTACCCCGTCCCCAGAGACAGGACCATCAGGAAGAGGGGATAGAATATTCTAAATGTCAGAGGTCAGGAAGGACTACAACAAAAGAGTTGTGGCCTAGACATGCAGGTCCTGTCACAGCAGCTGTGGTTGCCTGCACAAGATCAAGCCAGTCAGCACTCTGAAATGGACAGCTGCTGGATGGAGAATCAACTTTCTTCAGCAGTGTGGCCCATGGTAGGCTGCCCATGACCCAGTAGATGGCCTTGCACTCGTGTACATCTGGGCAGCTCTAACTATACTCAGTAGGTTATTTTAAAGAGGAGAAGTTGAGTGAGGTGGCATACTCAGTAGGCAGATGAGATCAAGGCCAACCTGGTCAAAAATAAGTACTAGGCCAGCCAGAGCTACACAGTGAGACCCTGACTTGAAAAAAGGAAGTTGGAAGGATAATAGAGGAGGAGGAGATTCAGGAGGTATGACAATGATGTAAATATACTGCATTTGTATATGAAATAATATATATATGCATATATATATGTAAAAATGCCTTAAATAATTCATCATACAAAAAGTACTTATACCATGTCTTGCTGAAGTGGCCCAGCATCAATGGGTGCCCTGTGTTTAATGAATCACTACATAAAATTGCCTCAGGGAAAGCAGTATAGCCATACAGAAAGAAGAGAGGCAGTAACTCTCCATCCTATGAAAATAAGCCCATCAGTGAAACAGCTATGATTTTTCTCTGACCTGAATAACCATGTATTTCAACAGTATTTGAAGAAAAAAGCAGGTTTGGTCCTCAGCAATCTTCTCCCCTGATATGGCTGGCAGAAGTGGGGTGATTTCCTCTGGGTATATTTTTGCTGAAAGGTAGAAAATAAATGAGAGCATATTCACTACAGCTGAATTTTAAATAAGGTTTTAAGATGGTCTTTATTACAACTCATCTATGCAGCCACTGAAACTTCTCAGACTGAACCCCAAGCCACTATATACAGGGCTTAGGGCCCAGTAAAGAGGTCCACAGAGGCTTCTCTCTCTCTCTGGACCATTCTTTCCCATTCAAAGTCTGTCTTGGTCAGCCTAAAATCCAATACAATGAAGTGTTACACAGTAAGTTCTCACTCACAGAACACAAATAGTCCAATGAGGCCACCACTGTCCATTCAGACATGCTACATGGAAAAACACAGCTGGCAAAGTAAGATGAATGGCCTCTTAAAGCAACAGAGTGAGAACAACAGACAGTGGTTTAGGAATGCAGGTTTCAATTTCATCAGCTGGCACAGAACACGTGTGTGAAGTACATCTTCCCCTGCATTCCTCTCCTGTTTCGGTCACTTGAGAAATTTTCTCATTAAAATTAAATAGAAAACAGGCTCCAGCTTTTTGGTTCTGGTTTGTTTGTTTGGTTGACTGGTTTTAAGACAGAGTCTCTCGTATAGCCCATGCTGGCCTCAAACTTATTAGGTAATCAAGGCTGACCTTCAGACCCTGATGCTCCTGCCTCCTCCATCCCCACCTGCCAGGGGCTGGGATCACAGGTTTACTTCACCACTGCCTGTTTTTCATTCTTTTTTTGTGGTACTGTGAGTTGAACCTATGGCTTTGATAATAATGTCTTTGGGAATCCTCTGTGAACCACAAGGAATAATTCTTCTTTGGGCTTCATTTCTATTCAAGAACATCAACACCAAGGAAAGCCTCAGGATAAGTTCAAGAGCAATTCAGGGACTGGAGAGGTGTCTTCAGAAGTTAACAGCACTGGGTTTGCAGCTCTTCCAGAGGAGACCAAGTTTGGCTCCCAGCACCCATGTCAGGTGGCTCACAATCTAACTCCAACCCCTTGGGGGATCATCTTCTTCTGCCTTCCTCATACACCCATACACACGAGGCACATGCTTACAGACACACACACACACACACACACACACATATACATACACATAAGTAAAAGTTAACATTAGAGGAGTCATTTCAGCATGTCGTCACAGCTGCTGATGCTGCTTACCATCAACTACACTGGGGCTAGGGTTGATGAGCGTCTCCAGCGTGCAGGGACCTCTGGATGACAAGACCGCTGGGAAACCAGGCACTAGGCAAGCGAAAATCAGCACCTGCTCTTCGGCACAGTTTGTCTGAAGTGCTTGAAGCCACAAAAGAAACAGTCTGATTCCTTCACATCTTATCTAAAAACAGAATTAAAAGCAACAAAAAACAAACATTTAATGAAGATTTGTAGAAATGTTTTGCAATGTAGCATCAGTTTTAAGAAAAAAGAAAATGGAGAGGGGGGGGGTGTTTATGTGTCAGGCATGGTGGTATAACACTTGTAATCCCAGCACTTGGAAGTCTAAAAAAAGGAAAATCTCAACTTAGAGGCCAGCAAAAAAAAGAAAGAAAAAGGAGGAGGCGGAGGAGGAGGAGAAAGAGGGAGAAAGAGGAGGAAGGGCAAGAAGAAGAAAGAAGGAGGAGGAGGAAAGAGAGAGGGGACATAAAGGAGGGGAGGGAAAGAGGGGGATAAAGTTATCATTAAATTACACAGGCTCTTCCCTCAGTGACAAGCAAGGAAGCAATACAGCATAAAGGTTAAAAGCTTGGGTGCTGGAGAAGGGAACCTGGGTTCAAATTCATCCTCTACTACTTTCTGGCTGTGATACATGGAAAATCATTGGACTTCTCTGTCTTAGTCACCCCATCTGTGAAGCAAGCAGGACTAAGTGAGCGGACATGCACGTAAAGACACATAAAGGCACACAACGCAGTGTCTGGCTCCCACTGGACTATTTCATTAAGTAAGGCAACATCTGCCCATCATCAGTGCTAAACTGTCCATGGAGCAATGGCAGAGACACTCTCCTTCACATTTACACTACGTGAGAACAGAGGAGGATTTCAGCCATCTTAACATAATGTTCTTTGGAGCTAAATGAGACTCTGAAGACCTGGCTGAGTGACACGGAGCTGCTTTCTAGCTTCCTTGCCATGTGTCTATACTCAGCTGCTCCCTGTACCGTCACCACGATCTGAATGGTGAGCAGCACCCAAGAGAAAATGGGCAGCATGCCCCTTTTCTCCTCTACACTCACTTCTATCTCTACCCTATTTTAAAACCACATATTGCTCCTTTTCTGTATTCTCAAATGATTAAAACAAAGTCAATAAAAGAAGATACATAAGTAACCAAGAATGAAAAGTGTTATCAAATGCGAATGAAACATGCTGATGGAGTTCCCATGGCCTTTAGTCACAACCATCCATAACTCAAGTTCCAGAGGATCCAACGGCCTCTTCTGATCTCTGCTGGCACTAGGCACACATGTGATACATACATGCAAGCAAATCGCTCATACACATATAATAAAGTAAATAAAAATAAAAAGTAGAGAAATATTCCATTATACTTTCATAAAAAGGATTACCTTAATAGAATTTCCAGTGTGTAAAAGCTTCTTTAAAGTTGAGCCTGGAAGTTTAAAACAACTGATTAGAAACAGAGTATACAAATAAATATTTAAAATATATAAGGGAATATTAAATATCTATATTTTATTTTGATTTATGTGTATGAATGTATGCATTCATATACATGTATATATGTATACTGTTGGTACAGTTATCCTCAGAGCCAGAAAAGGGCACTGGATGGTTCCCTGGAACTGGAGTTACAGCCAGTTGTAAGCCACCCAACGTGTGGGTGCTTGGAACCAAACCCGGGTGTTCTGCAAGAGCAGCAAGTGTTCTTGACACAAAATATATGTTTAAAGATCAGCTTTAGAAGGGGGAAAATGCATGCCATTTTCAAAATATAAGACTGACCTTCAATGAAAAACAACATCACAGGATAAAAGATATTTTTTTTAAAGACAGCAGTACTTTGATTATGAAACATTTTAAATTCTTTTTAAAAGAGTTGACATGACTGACATTCCTACTACAGAGACACCTGTTCATCCACTTCATTGCTGCTCTAGTCACAATAGCTATCAATAGAAATGGAATCAGCCATCAACTGATACACGGATAATAAAAATTTGATACACATGGATATTGGAATCTTATATTAAAGAAAAAAATAACTTTGCAGGTAAATGAGGGGAACCGAAAAAAAATTAGACTGACTGAATCACCCAGGCCCAGAAAGACAACACTCTCATGAAATGAGAGACCCTGGAGGGCCCCAAACAACACAAGGTTCTGCTGTTCTCTGCCTTATGTCTCAACCAGTAAAGTGAGCAATACCAAACACCATCAGGAAGTCCTTTCAGAGGATCTACTTTGTGCCAGGGGCATGAAGAAAAGACACCTGGGCTACTGATTTACAAAAACCATAGCAAGTGGCAGGTGGAGAAAGAAACAGAACTTTCTGGCATTTCTAGACCCACTGTGAGTACATAGGACAGTGGTCCATTTACAATTCATCAAAAATTGTTTTAAAATGGATCAAGGACCTAAATGTGAAATATAACTATAAAATTACTAGAAGAAAATAGGCCCAGTGCGATGGCACACTTGGGGGACAGAAGCAGGTGGAGTTCAGTTAGTTCCAAACAAGCCTGTCTACACAGTGGGGGGCAAAAGGAGGAGTTGGGGGAGGACACGTGAGCAAACACAGGATGACTTTGTATTAGTAACCAATTTCCTATCCAGTGAACATCTGAGGTGCTAGTGGCAAGTGATGGCTGCTTAGAGAGGGACAGTCAGTTTTCTTCAGAGATGAAGAGCCTACACATCCTCCAGTGTGTGGTCTACACACTACAGGAAGTGGTAAAAGAATTCAATATGTTGGCCTTTTTTTTTTTAAAGAGAGAGTACATGCAGCTTGGAGGGGAAAGTGGGAGACAGGTAAGGGAGAACTGAAGGAATGGAATGGGGATTAGAAGTGATCCAAATACATGATATGTATTCTATGAATAGTAAGTAAAATCTTAAAGATTCCTAGATGACACTAAAAAGTATAACCCATAAAAATTGGTAAATTGAATATTTTCAAATTAAAAACATTATTCTTCAAAGCATAGTAAATTATAGAGAAAATATTTCCAAGGAATACATGTGATAAGACTTCTACAAAATTATTGGACTCCCCAAAATCAAAAAAAAAAAAAAGAAAGAAAGAAAAAAGAAAAGAAAACAATGTAACTTTTAAATAGTTAACCTTGATAAATACATGTTACTGAAGATACACAGAAATCACATGAAAAGTTCAAGACCATGAGTCAATGAGATAGCACAGTGTTAGTGCATGCCTTTAGCCCCAGCACTCAGGAGGCAAAGGCAAGTGGATCTCTGTGAGTTTGAGGCCAGTGTAGGTGAGTTCCAGGACAGCTAGGGATACACTCAAAGAAACCCTGTTTCAGAAAAAGAGAAAGAGAGAGGATGGGGAAGAGAGAAGAGAAGACAATTACCAACAAACTAAACAGTGACTATATTAACTGCTGTTAAATGGACTGTGAGATTGCTTTGGACATAAAATGATAAGGCCACTCTATAAAGACTTTACCAGTTAAGTATACTCTACAGAAGATAGAAAAACTTATGTCCACATAAAGACCTGTACATAATGTCTAACAGTAGGTTTATGATAATAGCCAAATATGAGAATCAACTGAATACTATCAGCGAAAAATAAAAAAAAAAAAAAAATCAACAGATGATGGCAAAGCCATACAATGGAATACAATTCTACTCAGAAATAAAAATAATGAACTATTAGTACATACCATATAGATGAATTTCATAATAATTATAGCATAAAAGATGCTGTGTTGGCTATTGTTATGTCAACTTGATACAAGCTATTGTCATCTGAAAGAAAGGAACCTAAACTGAGAAAATGCCTCCATAACCTCAGGCCATAGACAAGCCTATAGGGGATTGTTTTAAATTGGTGATTGGTGTGGAAGGACCCAGTCCATTGCAGGTGTTAATACCCTAGGCTAGTGTGTTCTGGGTGCTATAAGAAAGCAGGCTGAGCAAGCCATGAGGACCAAACCAAAAAGCATCAGCTCCTGTCTCCAGGTTCCTGCCCAGTTTGAGTTCCTGCCTTGGTTTCCCTCAGTAGACTGTACAAGTCTTCTGAATCAGGATATGTAAGTCAAATAAACCCTTTTCCCCCCAAGTTGCTTTTGGTCGCAGTGTTTCATGACAGCAATAGTAACCCTACCAAAGGTAGACACCAAACAAACAAAAAAGAACAATGCTATATGATTCTATCTAAACAAGACTCTAGAAAATGCAAAGGCAGACTAGTTTCTTTTGATTTGAAGAAACCCAACTTATCAATTTTTTTGTTTTATGGATTTTACTTTCAGTGCCATATCTAGTGAATCTTGTGAAAATATATTAAAGGTTGGGGCTATGATGGGGAAGAAAGGAGCAAAGGGATTACTAAGGAGAATGAGGAAGTTTTGAGGGTTATGCTGCATTCAAATATATATATATTCCATCCCCTCCCCAATAAAGCTTTTTTCTAGAACAATAAAATAAAAATCAGAACAGGTGGCCTAGATGTAACTAGGTAAGAGACGAGAAGGATAGACGCTCGTAACCAGACAGACATCCATATGATAACAAAGGGCAGGAAGCCCCTGGAGGATGGAGAAGAAGAACAATGGACTTATGGGTAACAAGAAGGATCAGGCGAGAACAAAGCCACAAAAAAAGGATATGAGATAATGTGGCACCAAGCTGACATAGTCCAAGGAGAGGGATGCCAAACCACTTCTGGAATTAGCACTAAATAAAAGAGGCCATGACCTTCTGTGTTCCTGAGGGACAACACAGAAGGTGTAAGTCTCCAAGAAAAGCAAGGTTTCACTGACCAAGGAGGTGAAAGAAAGACCAAGCTGTGAGTCTGCTAGCAGCCCAACCAAGAGAACTGGCTCCAAGCTCACAGGAGCATTAGTTCCAGCCACTCCTTCATAAGCTGAGACATGAACCTGGCCCTCTGGTTAGCTCATCTGGCCGAGGCACTTGTGAGAGAGTCCTAGTGCCAAGTGTACAAGAGGCCCAGCCCGGGGTGATGAATGGGAAATGGGATGGACAGCTGCAAGGGAACCAGGAAAGTTCCTCCTACTCAAGCTCCTCAGAGGTGGGACCAGTGGGGTAAGAACTCTGAGGAAAGACTTGTTATGTTCATATGTCTCACAATGTGGGACACAATGGGTAGCCCCCAGTATAAACCCAGGGACAGTTCTGAAAAGTCAAAAATTACATTTCAGCTTACTTATGCACTTGGTTTTTATTCTATAGAATAAAAACTGGTTGAATAAATAAGACTTAGAAATTAATGACAGAGAGGCAAGTAACCCTATTAAAAAATGGGGTACAGAGCTCCACAAAGAGTTCTCACCTGAAGAATATCTAATGGCTGAGAAGCACCTAAAGAGATGTTCATCATCCTTAGTCATTAGGGAAATGCAAATCAAAACAACCCTGAGATTCCATCTCACACCAGTCAGGATGGCTAAGATCAAAAACACAGGAGACAGCAGTTGTTGGCGAGGATGTGGAGAAAGAGGAACACTCCTCCACTGCTGGTGGAATTGCAGGCTGGTACAACCACTCTGGAAAGCAGTCTGGCGGCTCCTCAGAAAACTGGGCATGACACTTCCGGAGGATCCGGCTATACCACTCCTGGGCATATACCCAGAGACTTTACCTGCATGCAATAAGGACACATGCTCCACTATATTCATAGCAGCCTTATTTATAATAGCCAGAAGCTGGAAAGAACCCAGATGTCCCTCAACGGAGGAATGGATTCAGAAGATGTGGTATATTTACACAATGGAATACTACTCTGCAATTAAAAACAATGAATTCACGAAATTCCTAGGCAAATGGTCAGAACTTGAAAATATCATCCTTAGTGAGGTAACCCAATCACAAAAGATCACACATGGTATGAAGTCACTGATAAGGGGATATTGACCCAGAATCTCAGAATACCCTAGACACAATCAGCATATCAATAGATTTCTAAAAAGATGGAAGGAGAGACCCCTGGTCCTGGAAAGACTGGATGTAGGGGAACGCCAGGACAGAGTAATGAGAGGGGGTTGAACGGAGAAAAGAGGGAGGGAAGGGGGCTTATGGGACTTTCGGGGAGGGAGGAAACGGGAAAGGGGAAGTGATTTGGAATGTAAATTAAAAAAATAAAATAAAATTAAATTAAAAAAAAATAAAAAAAAAAGAAATTAATGACATATAAAATACATAACCAAATATTGCATGGTATTGAGTATTTTTCACTGAGTCCTATCCCTTTAAGCCAAAAGATTGCTTATTATTAGCACCTTTGCTATAAAACATCTCTAAGTACAGCTTTTCAGCCACTAAACAAACAGGCACAACTGCACTGTGAACCAGGTAGGAAACCTGCTCTGTGGATGCTTGCGAACAGGAGCCTTTTTCAACCTTAGTCCTGTGTTGACATCACATGGGCACACCAGGAGCAGTAGAGCCTGCTCTCACATTAAACATCCTGTTTTGCTGTCATCACCATTTCTGACACACCATTCTCTGCCAGCTCTCAATTACTGTCAAGCAGCTGCTTTAGCCACTGTAATTTACAAGCTTAAAGCTGACTGCAGGAAAAGCTTCAACACTTTTGCATTCGCTATCAGCCATGAAACTTTCCAAAGAGTTCAGTCCTGGGTTAGCATCACTTAGCAAGGCCTCTATAAACCTGGGATAATGGATCTAGTTCACTTCACAGTGTAAAACACAGAGTTGAAATATGTTTATTATTTCACTGATTTACAGCAAAAAGCTAGTCTTAAATTGCATTTATTATGTGTGTGTGTGTGTGTGTGTGTGTGTGTGTGTGTGTGTGTGTGTGTAGGTTAGAGAACAAGTTTTCAGTTTTCTCTTCATGGGTTCCAGGGGTTGAACTCAGATCATCTGGCTTGGTGGCAAACACCTTTACCAGCCGAGCATCTCACTGCCCCTCCAATAAAAAATTAATTAAAAAGGACAAACTGCAACTATTGCTTTCATTAAAACTGTTTTAAGAGAAACAGAATGTCTCTAGTTGCTACAGACAGATGAAAAGACAGGGCAAGAAACAAACACAGCATGGTGGCAACTGATGCTTCACACTGCCTGACTCCTTCTGATAGAATGTGGCTACTCTCAGGGAGACTGGAGAGCTTGGGGTGGAGGCTGCTTTCATTTAAGTTTTCTGTGTAGTGAGTTGTTGACTCTACCATGGGACAGTAAACTGCACTGGCTATAACACCAGGTTCTAGCCCAGTATCTGTGTTGTATAGCAGGATTCCATTGACAAGGATGCCACACACTGACTGTGGAGAACCCAGGATCAGCTGGGAGACGGCCGTGCTGTTCACAGCACACCACTCTCCTGATACCTAGGTTTCACTGCAGTTTCTAGGGTTAACTCAGTCAAGACCTCAAGTGACAAGTAACTGTTTAACAAACTCAAGTAAACTAGAGAGGAAGCCAGAGGCTTAAGACACACAAAGTCAGTGCATATAGTGACAAATTAACAGCCTCTTAACAATCCTAAGATCAAAAGGCAGTGAAAGGAACCCTTCTGTAGAGCAATAGTTAATAGTCTCCATCTGGACATTGTGGGCCACATCAGGCTACTTGAGACTTCATTACTCCATAGTCAGTAAACATTCATTCCAATACTAATACCTCACTTTGTTAGACTGCTGCCTAGCCCCTAGAGGTGTTACACAGACATTAACTCCCATGAATGTTCTCAGTTATTTGTATCCTACACCAATACACACATTGCCAAGCTAAACTTCAACATAAGGGGCTAGAAAAAGGGTTTGGCAGTTAAGAGTATTTACTGCTCTTGTGAATACTGAGCAGTAAATACAAATAGTTCACAAACACTGTAACTCCAGCTTCAGGAGACCTGACTCCTTCTGGCACTCATTTGCACACGCGCATGAATGCAGGCACACATGCTCGCACGTGTGTGTGCACACAAACACACACACACACACACACACAAAACTAAAAATAAAATAAATCTTACAACTCAAACCAAGTCAGATTCCAAAGTATACCCAGCCTAAAGACCAAGTTAAGAAAGATATGGACCTCTACACATGCCGCTGTCTACTTGATTTGATTAATACAACAAAAATACCTTTAAAAACTCTATCTGCCTCAAGAACTGGGCACATAAGCATCAATGATAAGAATGACTTTATATGCAAATGATTATACTTCAACAATCTGACCACTCTATATAGACAGCTTTGCATGTCCCATATAAATAAGGCCATGGGGACTCCAATGACTTGGAAGATTAGTAGTTTGCAATCCCAGTTCAGGAAGTCAGAAGCTCCTGGTCATTCTTGATTAGATTTTAGCAAACTGGGTAAAGAGCAAATCATGTCATAAATTTTAATTAGACAACATTAAAGAATACTATAGGACATAGGACTTGTTAAGTTTCACAACACAATGCTAATTAATCTTCAGGGTTCTAGGATGTTTATTCACACTGAGGTGAGCCCCCTAATCTTGAGACAGTCTGAAGTGCTAACTGAAGAAAAAAAGTGTGGGTTTTGGATAAATGCTGCA
Source organism: Tokudaia tokunoshimensis (assembly GCA_036184795.1). Classification (NCBI taxonomy): domain Eukaryota; kingdom Metazoa; phylum Chordata; class Mammalia; order Rodentia; family Muridae; genus Tokudaia; species Tokudaia tokunoshimensis. The sequence continues at coordinate 121,320,367 of BTHU01000004.1, forward strand.
AGCCAAATTAGAAGTGATTCTAGGGCTGGAGAGATGGCTCAGCGGTTAAGAGCACCGACTGCTCTTCCACAGGTCCTGAGTTCAGTTCCCAGCAACCACATTGTGGCTCACAACCATCTGTCATGGGGATCCGATGCCCTCTTCTGGTGTGTCTGAAGACAATGACAGTGTACTCATATACATAAAATAAATAAATATTTAAAAAGAAAAAAAGTGATTCTACCTGCACAGCCAAGGATGCTGCACTCTCACTTCTCACTCCCACACATGGAGCCTTACAAATCCCCAGCCTCTTTAGTTGACACTCTGCATTTTTAAAATATTTACCTTACTGTAAATACATAATCACAAAGCTTCAATTAAGCAGAAATGCTAGGGCAAACTTGCTCAGATTTAAAGGAAGACTTTCTTTGCTTATTTGAAAGATTTAAAGATTAGCACACTCTCGCAGATGATACGGCCATCGAATTTCATAGGTATATACCATATACATACTTTACCTTCTTTAAATTTAAATTTGTAACACAAAACTTGAATTTGTTTTTTTATAAGAGTTTATTACCTGTTTTCATAGGAACAATCCTAAATTAAATTTAGAACTCTGAATTTTGGAATTGTTTTTTCAAGCTCTGACTTTGCACATGATGTTGCTCTCCCAACCAAGAAACCCTGTTTACCTTTCAGGGCTCAGGTGGTAGTGACTTCTCTTTAAGATCCCTCAACTCTCCTGGGCAGAATTATTCAACCTTTCTTCTCCCTTCCCGCTATATCCTCTCACAGCAACAATTACACTGTAATTACTTTTCTCATTTACCTACCCACCGGGCAAGAGACCATTCCAAAGCAAGAATGGTGACATGTTCTTTTCTGTCCCAAAGGTTTGTCTCTCCCTCAATAAATACTGGAATGTGTGAATATTCAAATAAAGATTCTACTCAAGGTTCACACTCTCCTCTAATGTAGCCATCTGATACAGAAGAAAGAAAAAAAAAGACATGCAGAACTCACAATGGATACCCTAGAACTTCAGTTGGGCTGGGCATTTTAAATGTGTGCCGTCAGATGTAAAGCCCTGAGCGGAAGGGATAGCACTGACACTTGCTTTGTTTCAAATTCCCTCCTGGTCGGCACATCTTACATTATCTAAATAGGGAATTTTGAATCAATAATGCAGACTTGAGGAACAATTTTTAGTAAGAAATAATGTACAATTATTTAAGAAAATACTTTAGATCAGGGCTTCTCAACTTGATGTGCACAGGAAACCTCTTGTGTCCCTTGTTAAGAGACCACCATAATTAGAAGGTTGGACTGGGACCTAAAAGTAAGCATCTTCAACACGATCCTGGGAAGCCCATGGACTACAACTCAATGGGCACATTTAAAATAAGAGAGAGATTCAACTGAGGATTGAATACATATATACAATCTCTTTTCATCATACCCATTCCCCACTCCCTACTCTGACTTCTGCTGGCCCCTCCCAATATAGCCCCCTCCCAACTTTACGTCCTCTGCCTTTGGTTTTTTTAACCCTTCTTCCATTCATTCTAGAATGTTAACAGGATTGATTTTGTGTAGGTCTTGTGCAAGCAAGTGCAGCTACAATGAGTGCATGAGAACAACAGCCCTCCTCAACCTCTGACTTACAGTCCTTCACACCCCCTCCTGAGACATTCCCTGAGCCTTTGGTGGAGGAGACATGATAGAGATGACCATTTAGCATCCATAGTCATTTATTCTGACCAGTTATGGTGAGAAGGATACTTTCCTACAAAGTTGAAGATGGACTTGATTTAAACTACAAAGCCTTTATTTCTTTATTTCTTTCTATAAGCTATCTTGGGAATATTAGCTACATAGAGCATTATGAAACCTCCACTAGTACAAATCTAAATCACTAATACATTATTATTTCATCTTACCTATACTCTGGTAATGCCATCGAAAGAAAATTCGTTCAGGTAGAAACTGCAGTATTTTCTACAAAATAAAAAAAGACAAAAAGAAACAAAAGCAACAAATGAAATATATATTTTAGATAGGCACGTTTCTTTCCTCCCCCCAACTTGCAAACAAATAAATAAATGTTAATTTTTATATATATAGACACACACACACAACTATATATACAATTGTGTATATGTGTGTGTATATATGAATCTCATAAAAGTAATACAAGGAGGTCTTAAGTTGTACTTAGGAAAGCACCCATTAGTGGGTAATGAACAAACTTCTGAAGCACAAGAGGATTGAGTTGGCCTCACTAGCAAAAGCTAGCTGTGAGAGTCAGCTTCTTCAAGGATGTATCCCTATGCTCCAATAGATGGTCCTATGCCCATACACATACAAAAAACACTAAATGATTCATGAATTTAAAAACATGAAGTTGGGAGGGGAAAGTGTATGGGAAGGGAGGAGAAAGGAATTGGAGGGGGTTTGAAAAGGACTAGACTTGATCAAAATGCATTATATTCATGTATAAAATTCTAAAACAATTTTTATTAGTTTTGCAAAGAAAAAATCCAAAAGGTCCATGAGATTCACACACACACACACACACACACACACACACAGGCACATTCTGGTAAATTATACTTGGATTCCTTTTATTTTTAGTATAACTACTTAAAATATTCATTATATTTTTATTGGAGGATAAGTCAGAGGACAACTTGTGGGAGTCAGTGTTTTCTTTACACTGTGGGTAGTAGGGACTGAGTGTCAGCAAGCACCTTTGCTCACTAAGCCACTTCAGTATTCCAGCAACCACCTTTCTTTAAAATGAAAAAAAAAAAAAAAAGCAAATGGCCAAAATATATCTCGTGGCATTAAGAGTACATTACATTATCATTGTGGGGTAAAAATTCCTATTCTTGCATCCTGTAGATGCATGTGTCTATAATCCCAGCAATCCTACAGGGATATAAGAGGCAGAGACAGGAAAATCTCTGGAAATTAGTTTGCTATAAGCAGTGGTGAACAAGAGAGCCTGCCTCAAATGAGGAGGAAAGCAAGAACCAAAAATCAGAGCACACTGTAACCTGTAGTCATACATATAAGTATGCACAAATGAACATATACACATGCACATACAAATCATACACAGACACATAAATGTTTTGTTTTGTCTTCCTTTTTCAGACAGCATCTCTCTGAGGCCCTAGCTGTCTTAGAACTCACGTAGATCTGGATGACCTTGAACTCACAGAGATCCACCTGCCACTGCCTCCTGAGTGTGGATTAAAGGTGTTGGCCATCTTGTACAACTTCAAAAAAATATGCTTTTAAAAAGGCAATCAGAAGATGTGAAGGTCAGTCCTCATCACTGATCCACATTCAGTTTGTTTATGTACAGGCTGTGGTGTCTAGGGCCCAAACGAGAACCTCACAGTTACTATTCAAATCTGCTACCACTGAGCCACATCCCATCCCTAAAATGTCAGTTCTCTATAATTCTGCCTGAGCAAACAGCACACCCTCTGTATTCTCTTTCAAGGGACGCTCCTAGCTGCGAGGTAGGGTCACTTTAGGACACCATTCTTCAAGAAGGTGCTGAGTGTGTTAAAGATTCAGGATGAGCCAGGCAGTGGTGGCACACACCTTTATTCCTAACATGGAAGAGGCAGAGGCATCTCTCTGAATTTGGGGTTAGCCTGGTCTACAGAGCATATTCCAGGACAGCCAAAGCTGTGCAGAAAAACCCCGTCTTGAAAAACCAAAAAAAAAAAAAAAAAAAAAAAAAAATCCAGGGTGGATTTTGTCTTGATCTGACATGCCCACTGATTTTCAGATTTTTAACTTTTAATAGAAACAAAACTAGCACCGAGTCATACTTTTCAGTTTCCAAAATACATACTAATATTCCTCAGTTGTTTTTTTTTGTTAGTATATGGCAACAAAAAGCACCTTTTAATATAAGAAAACAGAAAATGCATCAAGCAGATATGAGTAAAGATGTTTCCATATTATCCAAGTCTGACACAATCATGTCCAATGCACATAAGGTCAGGTCAGGACAGGTCTCATTACTTCTTGTATATATTCAGATTTATAAAATGGGTCTACTTTAAGGATATTAAGAAATAAACTCCAAGGTTTAGATATGAAACATTGTGTCTAATGCATGAGGTAATATTTCCAAAAGGACCTATGAGATGGGCTAATAGATAAATTCACTTGCCATCAAGCCTGACAACCTGAGTTCAATACCCAGGACTTACATGATGGAAGTATTAACTTCCACAAGCTGTGCCCCTCACATGCACTCCATGGTACATGAGCATGCGCATTCACAAGCGCACACACACAGACAAACAGACCATAATTTTTTAAAAAGAATATTTCCTCAATGACAGAATTTTATACAACAATTCAGAGACTGAAATAGCCATACTAACGCATCTTTCTGTACACTAATATTGTGAGGGGTGTTTTTTATGGATTAAACCCTACGAGGGTCAATAAATATCAAGCCAAACACAACTACCTAGTCTAAATGCTAAGCCTATGCCTCAGAAGTCCAGATGAAGCCTTCCTTTGGTGAGGCAAATGCAATCTGGTATTTCCTGTACTGCAGCTGATATTCTAAGCTATACTGCTGTGAATGCCACATAAGCTATTGACATCTTGTTTGTAGTTTCACTGGAGAATAAAATAAAAAAAAAATCAAGAAAGCCACACAGTGTGAATAAATATTACTTTTCTGGAAAACACATGACTCTTTAATGTTCAGTGCTCAGCTGAATCTATATGGTAATCCATTACAGCACACTCAAAATTGAAATTAGGTATTACTACCGATCAGCACATCAGGGAATCTGTCATTCTTTTAACTGATTATCCTTAGCTACTTTTTCTTTAGAACGTACTGCATGACCAGGAATAATATGAAACATAAGCTGGAGTTTATACAAGATGCTACTGTGAACTTTAAAACCAGCAGTCTTCATTTAATTTAGATGGGAAACTTTCTTTTTCCAAACTATTACCAGATGATTGCAGCATGCCCGAGTTGATTCACACTTGATTTCAAGTCTACATGGAAAGCAGGGCAGAGAAGAATGAAGATACTAATGCATACCAGTTAATCTACCTGAAACAATAACCAACTAAACCTGTTCAGCTTGAGAATAGAGAGCTGAGGAGTAACCCTTCCCCAAACCAGCTGTAGGGCATGATGTTGTGCGTACAGAAGATGCTGCCCTGGGAGAAAACAGATTTCATTTAAAAGAACAGACATCCCAGCTCCTTTACCTTAGAAGTAACAAATGTGCAGAAAACTTAGATTGAGAATTAGAAGTTCCTTCAGGACAGCATTCTGTGGGTGTCTTGACTACACATCTAGTCTGGCTTCAGACGAAGAGCCCGCACATGCTTCCATATCAACCTACAGGAGGCAACTTTTTCACTACTGTCTAATGGATTTTTATCAGTCACTAAAGATAACTCAACTCTGATATAGACAGAATATTTTCACTGGTGGTCAATACTTGTTTAGAACCTTTAAATTCAAGTGAGACAGAGCTAAACGAACAGATAATCTTAAAAATAAATACATTTTAGCTCAAACAAATGCTGTCTTACTTATACCAGAAATCCCTTCTACTACACAGTACTACTTAATCTCTCGGCATGCTGTTATGGAATAAGTAAAACACAGCTCTTTATTGTCATATCCCTATTGGTCATTGTAAATACTAAATTCAAATGTCACCTCCTAGAATGAAACCACTTCAAAAAGACCATGCAGCATTCTTCACAGGTGGACAGGCCTAAGGCCCACTCCGCCATCGCAGCTGGATTCCCTGGGAGAAAGGACTTACACTTCAGTGATACATCAAGTATCCTCAACATCAGGACCATTGCCTAGCACACAATATTTTCTAATAAGCAGTGGCACAAGCAAATAGATAGGTAAAAAAATCATGAAAAGAAATCAAAGGAATTCTAGTTTTAGTACACACACACACACACACACACACACACACACACACGAGAAATAGTACCCTAACACAGTAGTGTGGTGGTGGCTGGGCAGTGGTGGCACACGCCTTTAATCCCAGCACTCTGGGAGCAAAGGCAGGTAGATCTCTATGAGTTCGAGGCCAGCTTGGTCTACAGAGTTCCAGGACAGCCAAGGCTACACAGAGAATCCTTGTCTCAAAAGAAAAAAATGGTAATGGGAAGGAAAAGGAGAGGGTGAAGGGAAGAAAAGGAAAGGAAAGAAGAAAGAAACCAACCAACCAACCAACCATGGCAGGGAAGTACTAGGTGGCAGGTAATAAAAAGAACTGAAAATGCAAATGTGTCTCCAAACATTTTATATCTCAATACATGATTAGGTCACTGCTTAAAAGATAATTATTTCTTAGCCCATGAGAAAGCAGACTTAAAATCTGTAAGAAACTTAGATTTAATTTACAATACAAAAAAAGACATCTAAAATAAAAATGGAACATATTGTTTTTAAAGAAAGACATATCAGACGTTCTACATTTTTAGAAATCAACCAAGATGCTGGAAACCTGATTGTCAGTTGTCATAGTTTGAATATGCTTGGCCCAGGTAGTAGCACTATTTGGAGATGTAGCCTTGTTGGAATAGGTGTGTCACTTTGGGTATGGGCTTTAAGACCTTCATTCTCGCTGCCTGGAAGTCAGTATTCTGCTAACAGCCTTCAGATAAAGACGTAGAACTCTCAGCTGCTCTTGCACCATGACTGACTGGCTGCTGCCATGTTCCTACCTTGGTGATAACGGACTGAACCTCTAACCCTGTAATCCAGCCCCAATTAAATGTTGTCCTTATAAGAGTTGCCTTGATCATGGCGTCTGCTCATAGCAGTAAACTCTAAGACATCAATGAAGACCTAAAAATGTAAAGGTATACTAATGACAAAGGTTATTGTTTACTTAAGTTTACCCAAAGCAGCAAAAAGGTGTGTGGGGGGTGACTTTATTCCACACAAGTGCCATGCAGCTGCAATGGTGGTTCCACAAAAGAGACAATCCCAAAGGAAAATGGAAATATCTCCTCAAAAACAAACAAAATAAATAAAAAGGAAAATTTGGTTTCAGCATTTCTGATTTATGTTCTTAAGTTCTCAAGTGTATATTGAAGAGACGATGAAAACTTGGGGAAACTAATGAAGTAGATATGTAATTAAATAACCTTCTGAAATCATAAAATATTAATTAATGAAGATAGAAAGCATGGTTAGCATTAAACTAGACTATTACAGATTACCCCATGTGCCAGGACAGTGTACATCACAAACTCCCCAGAGCCACATAAAAGAACACACACAAGAAATGCCTGGACAAAGCACATTTAAAGTTGTAAATTCAGTATAAGTCTAAAAAGCACTAGGCAAAAAACAAATAGAAAATGCAGTATGTTCCTTAAACAACAGCAACAAGGCAGACCTTGGCCTTTTCATCAGCTGTGGTGACGTGATCATGAGTCATGGAGTGAACGTCAGGACCCAGAGAGAAAGTGAAAAAATCAGGGACCCAAAGCAGACCAAGGGCCAATACTTGCAGTTCCTGGTGTTTCTGAAGCAAATTATATCTGCCTCAGACATACACATTAATGGGTGGGCGGTAATGATCTGAAAATTATGTAGTCACCTACATATGCTTATATACGTCTGAAGTTGAAGGAAAGTTGTTTCTGAGCTAGAATTATATCAGCCACATATCTTCCCTTCTTCAACAAAGTATATAATTCACCTCCTAGCAACAAGGATTAATCAAAGTAATTCCCTAACAAGAATGGAGGCATAAAGATCCTGTAGCAGTGAGCTATAGTTACACAACTGGCATTTAATATGTTAATAAAAATAGATTCTCCAAATCATTTAATATAAGAGAAATAGCAGCTGAAAATATTATAATAAAATAATGTAGATATAAATTGTTCAAAATGCTGAGAAATAAGAAGTGCAAAAGACATGTATGCATATCTACTCACAAGAAAATAATGAATTCAATAAATGCATCATTCAGATGGTATAGGTTTAAATTACCATTTAATTAACTAACTAATTAATTAATTAATTAATTAATATTCTTGTTAAGTACCAATTCTGTGCCAGGTACCATGAGAGAGACCAGAGATAGACAAAAGACACGCCATCTCTGCCTTGACAGCATAATCTAAGGGGGAAAGGCAGAAATATCTTCGAACAGAATCCTTAAGAAAACAAAGGGGTGAGCCTACAAGAGAAGGACATTTCAGGAAAACTAAACAGTGTCCACCCCACCCCCAGAAACCTTTTCTGCTGCTCTAAGGACCTCTAAGAGGTTGCCAGTAGGGTCGAGAATAGGACAGGTGACAGGAAAGAGGAGGCAGAGATCAGATGAAGAGGGCCCTTGAGAGCTTGCTAGGAGTGCAAGAGCCCTGATGGGAATGGCACCAGAACTGCATTACAGGAAAGCACTGGAGAGGTTGAAGGACAGAAAGCAGAGGACAGCTGCCTATAGACTAGTTAGTGAGATACTCCTCTGCAGGATGGAGCATGACATGTGCAGAACCACAGACAAAACAGGAAAGCATTCCCATTACATACTAACAAACAAACTTTCAAACACTTGAAGCTTTGGAAGCAGAAACATTACACATTTTATATGTTTATCTTTGCACTTGCACATCATACTCAGGTCTAACCCTCTCTAAGAAAACACTTGCACTGAATGTTTCATAGACCCTCAACTTAGTAGCATAAAATTTTGCCATAAGAGGGGAGCTTCGCCCTGAAGAAAGGTCAGCTCTAAGAAAAGTCTTCTTTGTACACATGGAACTCACATAAAAGGTGTCAGTCACTCCCTTTAGTTAGTCTCCATTCCATGCAAGCTTCTACCTTTTGGCAAAAAACTACCATGTCTTTCATCCTCTTCCATTTTGTACTAGCATATCTAATTGACTCTCCTTTCCATACCGTTCTTTTAGTTTAAAACTTTCACTCTGAGAGAATCTGCACAGGGAAGTAGACAGACACAACAGAGCCTGCATGCAATGCTCTAACTTGGTTCCTGCCACCTCAGAAACTTAAGATTTATATGCTTCCCTCAACAACACTAGAGTACTACAGACCTGTAGGCTATCGTGGGACTAGCCACACTGTCGAGTTCATCAGTAAACGTCCCTGCTGTAAGGATCTGCAAAGAAGGAAGGGTCAAGCCAGCTTTCCTTCCTACCCAGTGTCACATGCACATCAAACACTAGATGTCACTCTCTAATAGCTACTGTGCTATACAACCACACAAAACAAGCCAGAGAAAACATACAAAACAGCAAGCATCTGTACAGCTCCCTTCTAAGTGAATATTTTTTAAAAAAGAAACCAATTCATACAAACTAGGTCTCAACATTAGTGTGAGAACATTGTAAAAGGAGAAAATGTGCTCTGTTCGAACATAACACCGAGTGCTCACTTGTTACTGTGAATGTCCTGTCATTAAGTCTTGATGTGCTTTCTCCTATTATCTTGAAAGGATTCACGTGTGCATTTCCTAACGCTCATCTACAAGATCTTCTCTGAGGGTGTCAGTTACCACAGGTCAGCTGCTACCATGATGGGGTGGGTAAGGCACCTTGCTAAGGCAGATAATCAATCACGAGAATGTAATTTCAGACTTTCACAAACATCGTGTCTCCAGGTTCCCTTCCTCCAGGGTGAACTGAGTAATTCAGTACATTCGGTTGGGCCGATCCCAAGTTTCTCACCTCTAGATCCCAATTCATGAGAGAGGCCGTAGTTCTGCAGTGTGGCAGTTACCTTATCGAATGAAAACAAGTATCTTCATCTCAGACATTGGTCCTCTAATTCAAACTATCAATACAGCACAATGTAATAAGCAAATTATGTCCAAAGTAAGCTAAACATTTATATTTTTTTATCTTCCAGTTTGTTGAGTTCACAAACAAAAACAGACATCAGAATAACGAGAGAGAGAGAGAGAGAGAGAGAGAGAGAGAGAGAGAGAGAGAGAGAGAGACAGAAAGAGAGAGAGAAATACCTGAGTCCTAAATTTTAACATGCCCCTAGTATCCAGTAAATGCATGCACCAAAGAGAGATTATAGCAATAAAATGAACAATCAAGCTAGGGGTGGTATTCAAATCCAAAGCAGTGTCAGAGGAATGAAAGCCAGCCTTTGGTTTCACCTTACTTGCTGAGCTCCTAGCACAGTGCTGGGACAAGTCATGTGACTGCTTTCAGGAAAGCAGCTGCAAGTCTCTTTCCCTTACTTTGAGAAACCATGAGAGGCTAAACTCACTCTCTCTACAAGCTCACCTGAGCAATGAGGAAGAAACCCACCATGGAAATCTACTAAAGTGAGATGTAAAACCCACTGCAGCCCTAGGCTCACTAGAGGTCATACAGTAACTCCTGAACACAGCTGTGGTTCTGATCCAGCATCCCCACAATCTTTGGGGAGGAAAGAAAACATACTCATGCCACCCTGAGCACTGAAGGAAAAGCAGACACCTGTGCCTGTGGTTATTCATGTGTGCCTTTCATCTGTGTGCCCTTCATCTGTGTGCCCCTTAAAAAGCCCAGGTGTCACCTGTACCCACTGTGCAGCTCACCTGCTGCAGTTTCCTCTCACTTCAGTGCTTCCCAGGTCACCAAAGGAGGGACAGAGAAGAGATATAATGCCCCATCCTGGAATGACAGAATTTGTATCCTTTAGCTTAGAGGTAGGGGTGCAGGATGACAGGGTCTGTAAGGTGTGGTGGAGAGACACAGGACCAAATAATTGATTTACTGCTATATTAATGGCATTTTCATACCAAAACATGAATACAAAAGAATGAAATTTGCATGACTTTTAAATTTTGTATTTCCAGAAAGCTGCTTTGAAGCCATGTTTCCTTGTCCCATGGAAGTCAACAACACTCAGGCCATAGCCATGCCTCAGGTCACAACCATAACACCTTGGGACTAACAAGAAGCCTAGCAAATCTACTACAGTAAAACCCTAATTCTTGGAAGTCCCCAATCCATAAGGACAGATCTACATACAGTAAAGTGAAAATCTAACCCTGTGTTTAACAAAGAGGAATGACCTTTCAAGTGCAGTAGCCTGGAAACTCCATAGCTTCTCCACTATACATGGTATACATACAGAAATAAAATAGGCAATTTTAAAAGACTAACCAGAGTTCAATCAGTTTAAATTTTGTTCAGACACTTCAAACAAAGCTGCAGTTACAGTTTTGAGAGTTAACAGACGTGTAAGTGACTCCAAGGCTTACCCAGTCCTACCCCCTGACTTCTAGGCCTGGAAACCAAAGCAAAGAAGGTAGTACCTCTATCAAAGTCATCAGCTTAATGCTGTCAAAGCTGATCTAGACCAAGACATATCTGAGCCTGTCTCTTTCATCTAGCAAGTTCTAGGTGGGGGGAAAAATGTTATTAACACAAAAGTACCAAATAACTACAATGGAGAGAGGTTGAGAATTTAAGAGTCTTTAATTCAACAATAAATATTAGCAAGTACAAATCCCTGTGGGAAACACAAAGAACTGTAAGTAATGGCTGCTAGGCTGAGGAATTTTATGGCCTCATTAAGAGGCTGAGGCATAGCCACATTAAGGAATAACAAACAAGTGGGCACACACTATGGTTTATTATACAAGTTCACTAGAAGAATGAGTGTTCCCCACCCCTCATCCCAGCAACACTTACCAGAAGAATTCAGTGAGTTTGAACAGTACAAGAAAGAGTGGTGGTAAGAAAAGGGTTAAAGCTCTTGCAAGGAAAGGCACCTGACTAACAGGCAGAGAAGAAACAGTGAAAAATAATGGCAAAGTGGCCTGGAACTGAGGGAGCTGTTCCCCAGAGAAGGACTCCCCTGGGGAGTGGGAAGGACAGACCAGCTGAGCCTCATTTTACAGGCAAGAAAGAGCACATTCAAGTGTCTAGAAGGATAATGGCAAGATTAAAATAGTCTAATCTGGGACATAATTTTGATAAAATTTAGAATAAGGATTCTGAAAATCAAGTGGGTTTATCCATAATTTCAGACTCTGTAATGTGTGTGAGTTTGGCGGGGAGGGCAAGTGTGTAGAAGTCCAAAGCCGGCACACATGCAGGCTCTGTAAGCAAAGCCTCTTCCCTGTGTGTTTTAATCAGGTATGGGCAAGTGAAGAAATCTCTTGCTATCAAATTTTAAAAGCTTTCTTATTTCCTAACAATATACTTCTTGTAAATCATCCAATTTGTCTGCTGGAAAGGAATGGCATTCAAGGTAGCAGACTGCTCTTCTATTGGGATAGTTTCTTATCTTCTGTATTCTTTGTGGTCTGATATCTATGGCCTCCCTGAAGGGAAGATCTGGCCCTCTTTGGGTTAGCTAATTCCTGTAGAAAGGGCCTAAAACCAACCAATCCCAAATTATTTCTTATGCTCTCTCACTCTTGAGCCTCCTGGATCCCTCTGATATGAACAGCCAGCCTAGAGTCAGCTCAAATGGCCCAACTCCATAACACTAAATTCAGCTCAGTATACTTGTCTTGCCTTGACCATTCTTATAAACATAGTAATGGTTCCTGCCCTCAATTTTCTCTGTACCTGATGATTTCACCTCTGGGTGACCCTCTAAGACCCTCTGTGACATGCCTCCAGCTTTAAGGCAAGAGCAAGTATAATTAAAACCTCTCCTTCATTACAGTCATTTTCCTATTGGGGTACCTGATCATACCTGACTAAAACAAATCTTAGATATCACTAAAATAACCTACTGAGTGAGTCATTAGATTCCTCAGCACATTAAACATCCCCTTATTCCCCTGTACAAGTAACTACTGCAGAGTTAAGAACACAGGTGTAAATTCTGTGAGCTACTACCTGATAAATGTGCAACCTGAGAAAGGTTGCCTAACTTCACAGATCTCCCTACCTGTCTTCAATAAAAGCCAAGAAATGAAGGTGGAGAGATGGCTCAGCAGCTAGGAATACATACTGCTCTTGCAGAAGACTTGAGTTCAGTTCTTAGTACCCATATCTAGTAAAAATTCCTGAAGATCTGATGGGCTCTTCTGGCCTCCACAGGTACTAAAGTCACATGCATGAACCCACACAGACTCATATACACATATACACACACATACACATGCATAATTAAAAATAAAATCTTTAAAAACTAAGGCATACAGGGAATGTAGCTCAGAGGTCAAAGCTGTACATATGACCACCAACAACACACACCAAAAAAACCAAACCTAGAAAGACATAATCTCTTTCAGAATGGCCCTTGTAAAATAGATTCTGGACCATGTAAGATGGCATTTAATTCATGTTCTGAGATCCTACATCTATATTAGAAATATCTGGCAATGATAGATAAATGTTTTTAAAAAGAATAAAAATCTAGTCATAACCACAATAACAATAAAACAATTTTTAAAGCAGAATGATGAGCATCCCCAAATGCCAACAGGAACAGAAATGCTAGGTGACACTACAAGTAGAGGTAGCCAGGTCCTTTTCCAAAGGTTCATGTGCCCCCTCCCACCAGAGGTAAAGGCAAACAGATGTCATCTCCGTACAGCCCTCCACACCCTGTATCTTACCACCCGAGCTGCCAACCTCACCTGCCCATCACTTACTCACCAGAACACTGTACTGTCTGGCAGCCAGCTACACTGTACAACTACTGTTCCCACTTCCAAAACTGCCCTAGCACTTTGTCCCTTATCAAGGTAAGATGTAGCTCTCTTACACAGCCTTCCTCCATGCCCCTGCAACTCTCTTAATTATCCACTTTCTTGCAATCCAATTCTTATTTATAGAACATCCTTGTGCAGGGTCGCTTCTATAATTTAACATCTTAATAACTCTACCTCTTCTAAAGGGAGCCTTTCTCAATTATTTACACATTGATGAGTATTCACCTCAGAAACCTCATAAACCACTTCTAATGTAGAAAGCAGCGATGAAGTTGCTTAGTGCCCAGAATGAACCATACAAATTACAACCTAACTTGTAAAGCTAGAGCTGAGCATAGAACATAAAAGAAATGCAAGTTCATCATTCACTCATATTTACTATGCAAAGTGAAAGTTTTATGAAGCTTTGAATAACATATATATGTTCTTCTATATAGGCAACTAACTCTCTGTAAATAGTAATGTATCACTAATAGCTCCCTCCCTTGTGCAGAGTTTCTGGACAAGAAGGAAGGTATCAGACTTCCTTTGTGGGAGGGTAAGGACTCAGGCTTCTGGAGGCTTCCCACCTTTGGGACACCTAGTTCCAAGAGAAACAACAAATATGACTCTTAAAGCATTGCATGGTTTTTAGGACTCAGATAAACTAATAGAGATCAAAAAAAAAAGTTAATAGAAGAGACAGAAGCAAAAAACGGAAAGGACATGTGGGGTAGAAGAATAATCTGTGATCTTCAAGCAAGGAAGAATGCTGGAGCCAAAGAGCTAATTCCCATGCCAGCACTAGAATGGACAGACATCTGGTCCCTCCAGCCCCCCGAGCCCTACCCTCAGGAAGTTGTGGGTATTCATCCTGAGACCCCATTAGTAATCCTCAAAGGAAGACAAAGTAGTTCTAAATAAAACCACTCCAAAAGTCCTGTCCATAGCTGAAATAAATCCATCCATAAAAAAAGACTTAACAAAAATTTAATCTGTGTGATTCATATTGATCTTACAACATACGCAAAAACAAAGAAGCCACCGTGTTGGAAAAGATTTATACTACTAAAGACTTCACATATTATAATTACCAGAAATAGAATACAAAACACCCAGCATGAAAGAGGGAAAATCAGTACAAAGTCCCACTTCTATCCAAGAAGCTATCTGCAATTGATAGCTGCAAGAAGAAGGAAAATCAGTTTTCTTCACTCAACCACATTCCAGGACAGTCCTAACACTCAGGAGTAGCAGGGCCAATACAAAACAGGCTTCACGATTGTTGGGATTCTGCTGTTCTTTGAGGGGAAGGTGGGGTGCCTTTTTTTTTTTTAAGAAAAAAGAAAACATGAGACTGATTAGATAGGGAGAGGGGTGGATCTGGAAGGAGTTAGAGGAAGAGAAAGAATGGAATAAAAATACGTTATATAAAAACTTCTAAGAAAAAAATTAAATATATAAAAATTAAATCGTCACCTAAAACCATGAAAAAAAATATTAAGTCCTTATGCAAGCAAAGAGTTAGTCCCTGCAAAACCTAGA
Organism: Tokudaia tokunoshimensis; assembly: GCA_036184795.1. Lineage (NCBI taxonomy): Eukaryota > Metazoa > Chordata > Mammalia > Rodentia > Muridae > Tokudaia > Tokudaia tokunoshimensis. The sequence continues at coordinate 121,335,570 of BTHU01000004.1, forward strand.
ACTGGAAGACACAGGAGCCATCAGTTGATCAATGCAGAGAAAAAAAGAAACCTGAAAATTAAAAAAAAAAAAACCCATCTGCTATTTTTTTTTAAACAATCAAACTAGAAATGGAAACAAATTTATGTAATCTGATAGAGTGGCCACTAAAAATTATAGAATATATTATTCTTACTGGTAAGACATGAACATGAGCAAAACTCTTTTGGGGATAAAAATATAATGATTACTTTTATCATTTCTATTTGCAAATGTAATACAGGACTGTGCCAGCGCAGTAAAAACACAGGCCTCTGCAAAGGTTGTCCAACATCCACAGACAATCAAAGAAAACAGAAATCCCCTATAGACCAAATGTGGGAACTGGATGAGTCATACCTACCCACTGAGTCCAGCAGTATGAATGGATAAATCTGAGCTACATTTTACACTGTGGAATAATGCATTAGAAATAAGGCTGAGAGCACCAGACAAATCACAGGTGACTGTGTGCCCTGCGGACACTTCTACTACACTCAAAACCAAACTACACAACAAATAACTCAAGAATACTTGTGTGTGTGTGTGTGTGTGTAAGCACACACCGATTACAACATATATGCAGAGGTCAGAGGGCAACCTCAGGTGTCGGTCCTCTTCTACCTGGATTAAGACAGGGTCTCTCCTGTTCACCACTGTGTATGCAAGGTTAGCTGGCCTGAGAGCTCCTGGCAATTCTCCTGCCTCACCCTCCAATCTCCTAGTAGAGGTATTCTGGGATTTTAGACACTTGCTTCACAGTATCTCTCTGGCTTTTCCATTGGGTTCTAGGGAACACCAACTCAGATTGTCAGACTTGTGTGGCAAGTGCTCTACCCAGTGAACCATCTCCCCCAGCCAGGTAATACATTTTCCCCCCTCAACACAGGATCTCTATGTCGCTCTGGCTATCCGGGAACTCACTATGGAGACCAGGCTGGCCTTGAATTCAGAGATTCATTTGACTCTGCCTCCCAAGTACTAAGATTAAAGGCATGCATCATTACAACGAGCTCAGTTAACACTCCTTTTTAAAAGAAGAAAGAAGATGCTCGGGATTGAATGTCTCCAGAGACAAGGAAGAGGTTATCAAGGGGGAATACCTCCTTTTAGTAGTAGCTTCTAGTCTTCAAAATGGGGCAGGAGGCTGTCAGGATCACAGGCTTTTTATTAGACTTTGTAATGTTAAAATGTTAGATTCTTTGGTAAATTTATACCTTGTTACAAAAAATAAATGAAATTAGTGAAACATAATAGTTAACAGATTTAAGCAATGGACTCATTAATTAATGTTCCCAGTAATAACTTTGCATAGGCTTGATTCACTGGAAGGTAACCACAGGAAATACAATGAGTGTGACAAAATAATGCATGATATAGGCGAGAGAGAGATGCCCTCCCTAACCCCTTGCCCTTGCCACCTGTGGTGGGGGGTGGGTCATGAGATAAGAAGAGCTGGTCCTGCCCCTCAGCAGCTGCAGATCTGGGAAAAGCAGGCCCTGCATCTCACCTAGGCAACAAAGTAGGGCTGGCCCTGGTTGCAGAGACTGCAGGTGAGCCAGCCAGGAGGGCATAAGAGCTAGAGAGCTGGACGAGCTAGTCAGAGCAGTGCTGAGGAGCTCACTCTGGTGGTGTGGGTACTGGAAAGCTTGCAAGATGACCAGCTCAGATACCTCCAGGCCCATATCCAGGGCTTTGAGCTGACCTGCCCCAATATTTACCATGTCATAACACATCCCATGCCATAATTTACTCCATTCAAACAGCCCCTCACAATTCACTCACAACTTCCTTTCCTAGCCTTCCCTCCAGCCATGTCTGCACATTTGGCCTTTCCTTACAGTCACACATTTTTCTTCTTTGGGTTGGAGAGACAACTTAACTAGAAAAGTCCTTTTCATACAAGCACACATGGTGGTGCCTGTGTGTGATCCCAGTGCTGAGAAAGCAAAGACAGGAGGATTCCTGGAGCTTTCTGGCCAGCCAGCACAGCCTAGTCAGGGAACTCTAGATCCTAGTGAAAGACCCTGGCTCAAAACAGAAAGAAACAGAAAACCAGAGTGATTACTGAAGACCACACAATGCTGATTTCTGGCCTTCACAGATATGTATACATACCTGCACACACGCACACAAACACACATGGAGTTTATTTTCTTATAGCAAACTATGCACACACTACTTCAAGCTATGTATAAATGTTGCTTTTATTTCCTCAGATGACTTGATGAGAGGAGAGCTATACACGAGCTATTTGAATACATGCCTTGGGTTGAGCCCAGAGCATTTCCTTCTCTGTTCAAACTATCCCTAGCCCTAGGCCTGGAAGCTTCTAGCCTCCATACAATCTAATCTTCCAAGCTCACTGATTCAATTGGGTTTAGCTTCTGACTGAATTGTTCTGCCTGGCCTCATACTAACTTTGGTGATATATTCTAGTTTTCTGGCTCCTTCTTCTCTGGCTCACTCTGTCTTCACCTGTGTCTAGTTTGTTCTCTCTGTAACCAGTCTCTGTCAAGCTGTTCCAGTAAAACCCCCATACACACACACTACCACCCCCACTACTCCCCACCCCTCTCCCTGTCCCTCTCCCTCTACCCCTCTCCCTCACTCTCCATGCTCTTAAGTAGCCTCTCTTCCCTGTCCTGTTCTCACATGAGTTAGACATATCCTGTCTCTGACTCCATTCTGTCAAACCGTTCTCTGATTTGTCACTTTGCCCCTCAATTAGATGTCATTTTCAAACATGACTGCTTCCTTCTACAAACTCACTTTTCCTTCATTGTTAGGGATTAAAGTTGTATACTAAGGGCATGTCTGTATTCCAGCCAAAACATACTGTAATCCAGAGTGTGGTTGCATTCTGGCAGGATCATACAAACCTAGAAGGTCTTTGGATGTGATCCCTTGCCAGAGCAGCCATGTTGCTGAATTAAAATACTATACTATAAATGAATTAACAATCGCAGTGAGCAGGCACACATGCATACAACATACTCTCATCCATATGCATAAAAATAAATAATTTTAAAAATATTACATATATATGTGGGAAAACATGTCAGATTCACATGTCAGTAAGACAAGTCACCTGAAGTTTGGGGGATAGAGAACATTTATGCAAGATTCACATAAAAGTTCATATGAAAAACAGCAAAAGCTATTACTATTTAAAATTTGTTAACTCTTCCAACTAGTACCATTATATTTAGATGTTCATACAGAGGAAACTTCTACACATTTTTTAAAAAGAAAAATCATATAAACTCTTAATAGTACTGTGGTGAAACATGGGTAAAAGGCAGGAAAGAGGGCAGGGTACAGCCATGCACAGCCATTACTATTGCACAGGTAAAAGTAAGAATCAATTAAGGTATCTTATTTCTAACAAGAATTTTAAGAGCTATAATAATAATAATAATAACAACAACAACAACAATAATAACCAAAACTTACTTCAAATAGAAAGAGAATGGAGTCCAGCTCCTCCCTTTGTGACTTATTATTCCCTGGAAAATAAGAAAATAAAAAAAAAAAAGAAAGAAAATGAAATTAGTCAACATGCTAACACTTAAGCTTTAGAACATGACACATGATACTGAAAAGCATCTTAAATGCTGAAGACAAGCATGGGGACCTACTCGGGGGAGGGGCGCTGCTAGGAATGCACAGACAGTAAAATGCCACATCATGTCCATTTCAGCTGTAGCAACCCCTTATACTATATCTCTTAATCTAGCACTTCGTACGGAACCTCCATATTTTCTAGTTGGTGTTTTTATTTTTTTACTTCTTCACTTTACATCCCACTCACTGCCCCACTCCTAGTCACCTCCTCCCACAATCCTTAACCCCTTCCCTCCTCTAATTGGTTTCTTAACTAGGTACTAAGTGGCTCTAATTACAGTAAAATGAACAGGAAAAAATAATATTAACAGTCAAAGAACATGGGCATCTATAGAGAAGAGTCTGTCTCCTTCATTGTACAAATTCACATTGTTTTTTTTTTTTTTTTTTTTTTTGAGACAGGGTCTCATTGTACCCCAAGCTGACCTCCAACTTGCTATATAGGTGAGGATGACCTTGAAGTTTTGATTCTCCTGCGTCTACCTCCAAAGTACTGGAATTACAAAAGGTGTGCCACCATACTTGGTTTTATATGGTGCTAGAATTAAACCTAGTATTTCCTGCATGCTAGGCAAGCACTCTACCTACATCCACAGCCCCAAAATGCCCCTTTGATAATGTTAATTAATAATAATATAAAAGCTGCACTACCTACCTCCAGTAGTAATTACCATTTATTGTTCAGGCTATGTCCCAGACTTTGTGTATAGCTGCATCTAACTTAAGAATCATCAGAGAGTAAACAGTTTTGGCTTTTCAGATCTCTCTTGCAACTGTCAGACTCTGTAGTCACAGGCTGTATGTAAGTGAGTGGATATGAGTGTATCCAGTAAAGTCAGTGTGGCCTGGTGGCCCACAACTGTAATACTGGTAGTGGGAAGGAGAAAATCAACAGGAGTTCAAGGCCATCCTAGGCCTTGAACTACATAACAAAAACCTCTCTCAACAACAAAAGTCAAGAAAGCAATCAGTTTCAGGCTCCTGACCTAACTGAATGTTTATAGCTCTAAGAAGTAGCCATCATTTATTCATTTACAAAGACTGTTTTTTAGGAATTCTATTGGAGCCTGAGGACAAAGGAATGAACCAAAGAAGCAAAAATCCCTGCCCTGGGGAATATTACATTTTGACAAGAGGAGGCAAACTATAAATAAGTTAGAAAATACATGAGCAAAAGCAAATGAGGAATATTAAAATCCAATATGCAATTTGATTAGGGATGGCAGAAAACACTTTCCTGGGAAAGTGACAGCTAGACAACTTTCACAAAATGAAAGCGAATTTACAACAGGCAAAGAAGCAAGCCATACAAAAATATGAGGGAGTCACCTCCCGGAGAGAGAGAGGGGACCAGACCAAGTTCCTGTAGCTGAGCATGTTTGACAGAGTCAGGAAGGCCCTGAAGGCTACAGCAAAGATGGGAGCAGATAAGCTTAGAATAGGTGTGGCAAAGAAGGCAGATGAGAGAGAGGCAGGATAAAGTCACTACAGTGACTTTGAGGAAGAAAAGCCATTGCAGGGCTAGAGCCAATAAGCATAAGTCATGGCTTCAGTTACTCTTTTGACAAGAAATGTGGAGGTAGAAGAAAGCAAAGAATTGAAGGGAGAAGACCCTCTGCAGCTAGTGCCAGTCTAGACAAGGATACTAGAAGCTTTGGCGCTATTAGTGTAGGTGAGGAGACGGCCAATGATTCTCAAAGGTTTTATCCTGAATAACTAGAAACCTGCAGTTGCCATAAAATGATTTCATTATTCCTATTAAACATTTTTCTTCCTTTTGGGGTACATTTTTTTTTACTCCAATTCAATACAGATCGCACTAAAAGGAAGAACTTCCCAAAAATCTCACCCTGCTCCTATTGGTTCATCGCTGAGTCTTTATGAGAGCTCCCATAAGGGGGTAGAGTCCTCTTCCTCCCACAGAGATGTCTCCTGCTGTATTCCTTGGGTCTGGACTGCCTCATAATAGCTTTCAACCAATGTGACTCTCGCAAATTTGAGGCATGTTTGCTGCTGCTGAGACTAAGGCCATCCTATAAAGGAATGCAACCTGGCCTGCTCTCTGGAGGATGAGGATCCACATGGTTCCAGAACTAAGGCATCTGGCCAACTGTAAGATGTGTGGTGAGGCCATTCAAACCAGCTGAACAAAGAGCTCAAGCTAGACTAAACCAGAAGAATGTCCCAGCAGATCTAGAGAACCAAAGCTGAATGCTGGTTATCTCAAGGCATTTGATTCGGGAGTGTTTTTTATATAGCACAAACTAACTGATACTGTCTGAAAGTGCCACAATTTTCCAAAAAAATGGATGTAAGAAAGGTGAAAATGAGGATAGAGGAAAGAAGGGAAAATGGGGTATGACAAAATAATTTTGGAAAGGTAGTTTTTTGGGGATTTAATATCTTAATTTTTTTCATTGATTTTTTTTTTTTAGTTTTTGTTTTGGCGTGTGTGTGTGTGTGTGTGTGTGTGTGTGTGTGTGTGTGTGTGTAGACAAGGTCTCACTATATAGCCTTGGCAGACCTCAAACTCACTGGCCTTAATTCAAGAGATCCTCCTGTTTCTGCCTCCTAAGTGCTGGAATTAAGGTTTGAGCTGCCACACTCAGCTCATTGTCATTATAATTGTGCAAAATATGACCCCTTTCTCCTCTACATACCTGTAAAAGAAAGCAGAGCAGAGCAAAACTGCCCAAGTAAATACAGATCATTTCATATTTGTACTATCTATGCTTTGGGCCAAAATAAATTTTCCTAAGTTCAAGATTTGCACCTTACAAATCTGACATTGAGAAACACCTTTTTAAAAGATGCTGGCATCCTAGAAACAGACGACTATATAGTCTAGTGTATACTAGAGCCCCAAACTCTTGGAAAGACTCTGAACCATCGCTGCATACCAGAGCCCACTGAAGACTGAGACCCTATCCCTTCCCCTTCACACACAGGGCACACTTCTGTTTGATCACAGCAATTGGGCCACTCCAGGAAGCCCTTCAGTTTTTCTTTCTTATCCCAAAATGTCTGTCTATATTCTCAGACAAAAAAAGCCACTCTGCTCTTGCCTGTGTCTCTCTACTGTTTACTTGACTCTCTCAGCCCCTTCTCCAACACCCATACTATCTGTTACTTCTCCATCTGGCTGTCCCTCTCCTCCATCTGTAGGTGCAGCCCCTTAGTAACTCTCCCATGACCAGCTTAAGACAGGCTCTCTGTCTACACATCACAGTTCCAAGATTTCCCTGGTTCTACACCCCACGGCTCCATGTCCACCTGTCAGCTTCTGACAGTTCCTCACCAAGAACTGCCCTCAGGTCAGACGTAGGCTCTCATTTCCTAATCCCACTGCATCTCATTTTTCTGCAGCATCAGGCTTTTTGATTTTACATACCTTGATGAAATCTCTCCCCTGAGCTTCCATAACAACATAATCTCCTAACACCTTTCCACTAATATATCTCCTCCCCTTTATTTGCTGACTCCCTTTTCTTTGATATACTTTCACCCTTGGCAACAGCAAGCTTCTACCCACTTCGCCCAAACATAGCTCACCTACGTTCCTGCTGCCCAGCCAACACTTACTCCTGAGTGTCCCAAAGTACCTCAAATACAGACTGGTCAGAGCTGCCTTCATCCTCTTACTTCCAAAATACCTTTCTCCTCAAAGGTTCCTGCAGCTACAATGATACCTCATAAGTCAAACTGGGAGCCTGAAAAGTTCTTTGACTTTCCTCTCTCCTCTGTATTCAGTCTCACAGACCTCTTCTCTTCCCTTAACCATCACCTTTCTCTGTCACTTCTCTCCAGTTCTCCAGCAGAATAGCAGCTCTCACATGGGTGACACCATCAGCTCCCCACCCCCAACTCACCTATGCATTCACCACTTAACAGGACACTTGTCTCAGAGGCAAATGTTTTTAAGGGCTCTAAGTAAAACTGAAATCCCAACTCATTAGCCTGGAAGGCAGGGCTCCTGGCAAGCAGGATTGGATTTCCTACACATCTCATTCACATACCTTATGTTGCAAGAAAAAGCTACACAGGGCCCAAACATGCCCTAAGGGCACTTTACTGCCTTTGCTCAAGTTCTGTCCTCTATCTGCAATGCTGTTCTCCACTTCAAATCCTACTTTCAGTGCCATCCACCACCTACAACCTGCAGGCTAAGTTCATCACCTGTGACTAATACTGATCAATCATGCCTATATAATGAAGCATCCATTAAAGCCAAAAGAATCTGGCTAAGGGAGATCCCAGATTGTGAAAACAAAGGTATCATGTATATGCAGAGTGGTGTTCCCCAACTCCATGGCAAGGACGCTCCTGTATTCAGGGCTTTCCAGACCTCACACACAGCTTTTTATCTGTCTGTTCACAAGCTCCCATTAAAATCTGTATTATTCATGTGTAATGCAGTAAATGAACAAGAATTCTCTAATAAATACAAGTAAGTAAGGTTGTTTCCCTGCATTCTGCCAGCTCTTGTAGCAGATTAACCAACCCTGAGAAGAGAGTAGTAGATTCTTGAATATAGGCAGTCTGTCACCGCACAGGTAGCAAACCAGAACCTGCAACTGGCATTAAAGGAGGGTAGCCTTATGGCACTCAGCCCTTAGTCTGCAGGATGTGAAACTATTTCCCAGCAGTCTGGCAAGACTGAATGGAGTTAATGGGCACGCGCTGATATTTGCTGGAGAGAGATATTTGCAGCAGAATGCTGTGCCGAGTTGGTGCTAGAGACTGGGAAAAACACTCTCCTTTGTTTTTCCTAACCAGTTTCCAAAACAGATGACATGAAACGGAAAAGCAAAGAGAGTGATGGCAGTTTCCCTGTACTGCGAGCTATGTCTGTGCTGAAATCCTAGTGTATCTGTTAACCTGCTTCTTACTGACAGGAAGGGGCTGGGGGCAGGAGTGAGGGTGGACACCAGCACAGGCCAAGTAATGCTCAAGGAGAAACAGCAAGAAGGGTGAGGACAGTCTGATTTTGACGCTACACAATTCCCTCACCAAATTCCCACAAAGATACTTTACACATGGGCATAATAAGTATGTGAGCATACAAAGAAGACTCATTGATAATACAGAAAATCTCTAAGGACAGGAGGTATGGACAAAGGAGCCACACGATTCTCATCTCACATCCCCTATAATGGAATTTGGTTTTGCTGTGGGTGTTGTTTTTGGCTTTTGTGGTACTACAGTCTTACTATGTAGGCCAGGCTGCTCTTGGCTTCCTGCTTTTGTTGCCTCTGCCTCCAGAGCTCTGGGATTATAGCTTGTGCCACCAAGCACAGCTTAAATCTGGATTTAAAAAGAAAAAAAAAGTGTCCATGCCTTATTTTCCTTCCCTGCTCTCTTTTTTTAAAAGATTATTTATTTATTTTATGTGGATGAGTACACTGTAGCTGTACAGATGGTTGTAAACCATCGTGTGGTTGCTGGGAATTTAACTCAGGACCTCTGCTCACTCCGGCCCAGCTTTCTCCGGCCCTGCTCACTCTGGTCCAAAGAATTATTTATTTATTATATGTAAGTACACTGTAGTTGTCTTCAGACACACCAGAGGAAGGTGTCAGATCTTATTAGAGATGGTTGTGAGCCACCATGTGGTTGCTGGGATTTGAACTCAGGACCTTTGGAAGAGCAGTCAGTGTTCTTAACCGCTGAGCCACCTCGCTGCTCTTTAAATGACTTATCCCTTTGGAATCCATGCCTTCTGTGGGTTCCCTCTATTTACCCTTTGGCCACCTGCTGTTCAGTTTACACCTGTGTGAGGGAACACTCAAGGGAAACAGATGCCAACCAATCCACCAGACTGAGGGCTCAGAGTCTGGGAAGAAAGAAAACTTAAATGCAGAACTTGTGGCTCAAGACCACATAGCTTCCGAAATTTCCTGAGTGCTCAGAAAAGAGCTGTAGAAATGCTTACCTTTTAACTTCAAACTATTTTCCAGTGTTATAAGATTTTCATAGAAGATGAAATATATCTGAGAATAGTTGGTCTCAAAAAACTGCTTAAGATCACTTGCATCCACATTATCTGAAAAGAGAAGTTTGCATTTACATTATTAGGATTCACAAACATTTTCAAAAATGAAACAAAATACAGCTAGTCTTACTCCCTCATGTGACAAAACAAAACAGTGTTCTCATTTGACTATTCACCTAAGAGAGTTCTGTCCTGCACTGTGGGTACCACTCACAAACGAATGTCCAAGAAACTGTAAGGCCCACCCAAGAAGGCCAGACCTCACAGACCAGCTAAAAGCTTGGAGGAAGTGGATGGGTCTGAGGAGTTTTCTTTTGGGGGAAGAAGACATGGAAGCCCATGGAAGAAGCAGCTTTGACAGGGGTCTCAAAGAGGGACCATTCTGTAGACTTGTGAAAAGCAACTTGTGGAGGTCTCACAACACCAGCCCCTCCTTCTCCACCACCACAGTGCTCTAGGCACTGAAGAGAAAGCAGTTCAATCGACCTAGTGTGCGTTCCCAGCACATCCCTGCAGCCCGTCCCCTGCTCACTTACTCCACCTCAATAATGTGGATCCTGTACTCCTGTCATGACAGAGCTCTGCTATGACCAGGGACTATATGCCAGAGAAGCGGGTGGTACAGTTACCATTCCCACTGGGGTTCCTCCTTCCCAAGAGCCTGATCAGCCCAGGCAAAAAACCCTCATCAGAGCAGCTATCCACTGTCCATTCCTCTAAGCCAGTGATGTTGCTTGTGCCATTTACGAGGTCCTGATCATTGGAGTTAATGCTTTAGAACTACATATCTGGGGGCTGGAGAGATGGCTCATCGGTTAAGAGCACTCACTGTTCTTCTGAAGGTCCTGAGTTCAAATCCCAGCAACCACATGATGGCTCACAACCATCCGTAAGGAGATCTGACGCCCTCTTCTGGTGTGTCTGAATACAGCTACAGTGTACTTAGATATAATAATAAATAAATCTTTAAAAAAAAAAAGAACTACATATCTAAGGGAAACTGAAACATTCTCAAAATTCTAAATATTAGTCAAGAGAAAAAGCCGACGCTGCCATTCAGTCTATAGCAGGACAGTGTTCCCTGTGTTTGCAGTCCTAACTGTAAATCCATGTGGCATGCTCACTACAATGCTCAAGTCCACACAGCTAACAGGAACAGTCAGCAAGGATCTACAGAACTGACTTCCTTTAGTTACCATCTAAAGCCCCTTTGTGTAAAAATTATTACACATTTTTAAAAATAATACACACAAGATGTTTATTAAACTCACATGATCTGTCAATTTTATACTATTTTTAGAGCTCAAAATAAACATCACTGAACATTAGAGTTTCCTAGTAGCTGAAAATTTACCTGGGTGAATGTAGACAAGAGAGAAACTAATATCATCAACCGGCATGAACGCTATCATTTGTTTGTCCATGTACTTACTTTCTTGTTTATTGATTTATTTAGAGACAAGGTCTATAAGCCAAGCTGGCCTGAAACACTCTATATAATGGAGGATGACCTTGAACTTCTGGTCCTCCTGCCTCCACCTCTCTCTAACCACATTTGGTTTTATGTGGTACTAAAGATTGAATTATTGTCTCACACATTCTAGACAAGCACTCTACCAAGTGAACTCCATCCTCCTTTCTATATTTCTTAGGAGCAACATTGTCTTTCCAGGAACCCTTGATGGCCTTATTCAGAATCTGCCTGTTACAACATGACATTTATGTTCTAATGGCCTCAAGATTTCCTGCTTGTAGGTGTACAGTGGTAGTCATTATCTTATCACTGATTTTGTAGAGTGTTTCTTTTATTCAATTGTTTTAAGAAAATATCAGTAAAATTTTGTTCTCGATTCAGGGGTATAGTGATGTATGAGTTCTGTGATTGTATCTAACAGAGAAGGCCTGATTTCGTTATGCCCTGGAGAATGAAGCAGTATGACAAGTCCCAGAACAGGGAAAAACTAGGTGGAAGTCACACAGGGGAGGTACAGACAGGCTGATAGGAAAGACTGTGTGTTTTAACTACAGTTCAAATTTAATGGCAAACTTTCTGCAGAGGACTAAGCACAAGTGGCCCAGTAACCTCTGTCAACTGAAACACACCACACCACTGCCAGTCTGTCTACATCTCCCCTGAACAATTATCCCTAATAACTACCTCCACTGCACACCACTGTCCCCCTCAGGCCCTACACTCTACCCACCATGACATCTTTCCATGCCTCAAAGTTCCCAAACATATTTTCCTCAGGGACACTGTCTCATCCCTCAGAAATGGGATTACTCTTAATACCTCAAGAAATCCATGAATGTCCCAAGCAAGTGCCGCTCTGTCCTTTTCATCCCATCTACTGCCTTATTCCTCATAGTAAAAGGGCTTCAGACTCAGAAGCCACAAGGACCAAACAGCCCTTAGCAGGACATCAGTGCAACCCAGAGGTTACTGGATAATCAGTACTTTCCCACCTTACCGCCTGACCCCAAGTCCCTCCATGACATTCAAAATACCAGGCACCAGAACAAAGACAGGCCTCAAGAACTTTGAGTGGCTTCCATATAAATCACAATGCTTTCCTGGAAGCCCAAAATCCAGGTAGCAGCCACCTTTCTCCCTCAACCAACCAGAGTCTTTCTTGTTGATAAGAGCATAAAGTTCTCAGTGGCAGGACGAGTAGATAACTTCAGGGTCATCCAACACAAAGTAAGCCAGGCGTAGCACTAGTTAACACAATCCGTTTATCTATACCAGCTGAGGACCTCACTGCCTGGGGAGTACTCATCAAAGGCCCTGGGAATTCTCATCAAAGGCAGCATTAAAATGGGCCAAAATATCAACTTACTCAGTTATGTCTTTTGTGACCTTCACTAGAACAGAAATGACATGAGGGCAGGAACCCCACCTGCATTGTTGACTGCTGCCCCTTCTACCCCAGGAAATAGCCTGAGGTATGGGGTATCCATTTGTTAAGTGAATAAGCAAAGTCTGACTATCAAATGTTTTATACATCTAGTCCAAGATCCAGAGAATACAGAATAAAGCTAAGTCTTAGAGAAGGCACAGGAGTTTGGCATCCTGAAGGAAAGACAAAAAAAGACTGGAATAAAACAGTATTTTTAGCAAGGCTAACATTAAGAAGCATATAATATAAAGGAAGGGTTTGCTCAAGGCTGGGGAACTACCATAACCACAGACTTTGTTTAGATGGGCTTTTTTTTTTTTTTGGCTAATTCATTCACTTATTGTGCCCTATCAATGCCAAGTAATAGTCTACCTAGTACTTAGAAATTAAAAGCCAAAGCCATCAAGATATACAGGTAAACATAGCCCACAACAGCAGGGTACCAAGGCTGAAGTCCATGCTGGGCACAAAGCAAGGAATAGATAACCATACACAGGCAGGTTTGGGATATTAATAATACATATATTTATGGCCCACCTTATGCTTTACAAGATATTTCGTGAGCTATTCTATCCTACTCTCCCTACAACCCTGTGAAGTAGATGGAACAGTGAGGGAGCACCCTTAAATGAAGATCTCCCTGGTTCACCTATCCAAAATAACAAGTTAGGAATTCATGCCTGAGGTTCTGACTTCAAAGCAAAACTAGAAAGCAGATCAGGAATTCAGAAGAAATAAATGACCCCCCTGGAGATGTACAGAAAAGCACAGAAAAAGAACAGGAAGTGCTCAAAGTAAGAAGGCAGAGCAGAGTGAGCAAGAGCGGGGAGCAGAACGACCATCCATGGCCTCAGGGTCTGCTGAGGAAAAGGGAGGGGGAGTGAGAGGACGCTGACCCCCCAGCTCTGACAAGGACGCCTGCTTTCCATCTTATCACTCATGCAACTCAGCAAGGACTTCCAAAAAACCACAGGGAAGCAAATGCCAGGCAGCCCTGCAGCGTGAGGGCCTTTCTAAGTTTCAGGAGTACCCTTTATTACTCACGCTCCTCCGCCACCAGCAGCCGTCCACTGCGGCACTTTGCCATCCTCTCCCAAAGGTACTCAACCCTTTGCACTCCTGTCACTAAACCTTAGACTGACGATTCTCTCTCCACTTCTAGTTGGAAGTCAACAGAAAAAAGCAAAGGGCAAAACCTTCAGAGCAGACTGTCTGGCTTGGGACAAATGAAGTAAACACTGTTCCTCAATTTCCTGTGAAAAGCAGAACTAACAATGGTCCCTATACCGCCTGGCAATGGTGATGAGAAAATAAGCATGTGCAGAGTGCTTGTAGAAAATCAGTTGGCATCATATAAATGTTAAGTTGTTTTTAATAATTACTTAGCTTCTGGCAAAGCTCTCTCACCAGGAATAACACAACCTTACCTATGTACGAAGCTATCAAATTCAATGACTCAGAAATTTGTACACTTAATGAGGCCATCCCATACTAAATAGTACTTAATCCCAATTCAACAGTAAATACTGCCAACAAGCATACCCATGAAACCAGGCCAATTCTCCTTCCATCTTTCTATGGCAATTCCATCTTCCATCTCAATGGCAATTCTATTACTCCTCAGTAAGAAGGGTCATAACATAGCTTCATGAAAACTTGCTCCAGCAGATCTCTAACCAAATGAAGAGAAGCCTTTAGCCCACTCAGGAGTCTCCACTGACTCAAAAGCAGAGGAGGAAGCCCAAGCCCGGCTCCTCCATGAGAGGGGACTGTCAGCCTCCTTTAACCACACCCCAGAGCTAAGAGCTACCTACTTCTGGACACATATCTGTGTGCACTTTCTATTTTAATCCAGTTTCCTGGATAATGTTACTGAAGGCCAGGTGATCAAAACCATAGACTTGTGAAAACGGACAAGTGAAGAATTCAAGGTGACTTACTAAAACAAACAACCATTTAGAAACACTTGGCAAGAAAACTGGAGGCCAGGGAGGTGACTCAGTGAATGTTTCCCCAGCAATCCTACGGACTGAGTTCAGATCCCCAGTCCCTATGAAAAGGCCAAATGCAGCACACACCTGTAACCCCAGCACTTTCGGGTAGTCAATCAGATCTGGGGACTTGCTGGGCAGTCAGTCTAGCTGCATCAGCAAGCTCCAGTTAAATAAGGGATCCTCTCTCAAGAAAATGGAGAACAATGGGAAAAAACACCATCCTCTGAGCATGAACAGAAGGGTATATACACATACACCATATGCACACACACTTACACAAAACACACATGCACACAGACTCACAGAAAAAGAGAGAGCACACAAGGAAAATAATAAATAATTAACAATAAACTAGGCAGACACAAGGTTGAAATTTTTGTCAGAAGTGTATGTCACTAGTGAGAAGCCTAGTATAATTGGCTTTACTGGCCAATATTATTAGCCTTAGAGGCTGATATGATTCTGATTTCACATTTAAGTAATTACATAGGTTAGTGTCCTCTTTTCTTCATGATGTAAAGATGCCATGCACAGCTGCACCTTGATCCGAACTTTCTGTCAACAGTGACTTGTTCTAGCCTGCGTTTAGGGAAGGACTCCTCGTGACATCAACTGGTACATCTGAGTACCTCCTCATGCCATAAAGTGCTATAAAGTGTGAGCGTGGGTAAACACCAGGAGCTTATCTAGGAGAGGCCACAGCTCTGTACCAGGAAGACTCTCCAGACTCAGCAGCTTAATTGTCATAGAACAGGAGGTGTCCAAGGAATGATTACATTTCCATGGCTAATCAACAAACACATTTAAGCTATCATTATTATAAGAGAAATCCATTCCTGAAAAATGAGTTTCATACGAAGACTCTTAAGATGTTTCCTATACTAGTTGAGTGTGATGAATGATGCATATAACCCCAGCTGTTAGGAAGATGAGACAGAACTGTCACAAGTTCAAAGCCAGTCTGAAATGCATAGTGAAGTCTAGGCCAGTCTGGTATACAAATTGAGACTTTGTCTCAAAAAGCCAAAAATATAACACTAAAGACTACTATGTTTCTTGCACTGCCTACTATTTACAAACACAAAATTCTTATGTAGGTAGAAATATAAATTTATGCAATGGAAAGCACGACTTAGACTCAGATTTAGACCCTGAGCCTAAAGTGACCAAGGCCTAAAACAGGTGTGGTCAAGAGGGAAGCAGCCCGTACAGGAAGGACGGAGAGAAGGGGCTCAGCCCTGTATCTAAGTAAGCTCTGTCTTTCCCCCAAGTCAGCTAGCAGGAAGGGACCCAGCCTGGCTGCACGCCTGCTGCTTTCAGGCTGGTTTTCCTGCTTGCATGCCAGCAGAAATAAGACCTATTCTACAACTATTAAATTCTAATTATTTTCAAAACAATAGCAACATAAGCATTTGTTCATCCCTTATCTGTTATCAATATTCATTTTATAAAATTAGTTCATATCTATATACCATCCACTATTTAAGTCTGATATATTAGAAAGAAATCTGGTCAGAAAAAACAACAGCAAAGCTTCCAAGCTTGCTACTATATGATTTTTAAATGAATTGATATCAATTTCTCTTTTAATAAGTAAATTGCTTGATAATGAGGATGATGAATTAGTGCCACACTTATTTACAGAAACACTTATTTACAGAGATATATTTATGCCTGCTATGTCCAACATTTATATGGAGGTCAAAGGATAACCTCAACTGTCAGTCCTTGCCTTTCACGTTGTTTGAGACAGGGTCTCTTGGTTGTTCACTGATGCCTATCCCAGGATGGCTGGCCCTCAAAAGCTTCCACAGACTGTCGTCTCTGCCTCCCAGCTCACCTTAGGACACTGGAATTACATATAAACACTACACCCAGCTTTATGTGAGTTCTGAGAACCCCTCAAAAATTGCGCAGCAAACACTTTACCCCTGGAGTCATACCCCAACCTTGGCACAAATATGAGTTAATATAGCCAAAAATTCACGTTTTAAAAATTAAAATATGTACCAGGGGTGGTTCCACGTGTCTTTGATCCAAGGAGGCAGAGACAAATGAATCTGAGTGTGAGGCCAGCCTGGTCTACATAGCAAGTTCCAGGCCAACCAAGGCTGCATAGCGAGACCCTATTCCAAAAACAAAATAACTCCTCTGAGCTACCAGTTCCCTTTATCTCTCAAAGTAACTAAACCACAAAGTTCTGATTTCAATAGTTCCAAAGAATTTTACAAAGAAAACCAACACATAACACTCTTACTGAGCCCATACCTTCCAAAGATTCAGCCTTGAACTCAGCACACAAAATAGCCCAAATCTGGCCCTAACTCTCACTCTTCACTGCCACAAATCCAAATGCCAACAGCAAGCTCTTGAGCTGGTGTCAAAATCAGATCAAAAGCAAACCCCACCTCTCAACGTTACTCTGCCATGCATCTCAGTCCTCCCTGCTGCTCCTCGTCTCTTTCCCTGCATACTGTTTTCAGTCTCAGACACGCAATTTCTATGAAGCTTTAAGAACCAGATGACCAACATCTGTTTCCCACGTATTCTTTGTAACACATGAGACTTCATATTTCAGCAAAATCCTCAAGTAGTACAATACTTCCAACCCCATCCACTTTTAGGCACTAGACATATTTGATATGCAATCACTTCCCAAGTCATTCAGATATTAACTAACAATGTACTCAGAATAATTCTGGCTCCTCTTTTAATCCCCTAACCCAGTGGAGTAGGAGGAGTACCTCCTAGTTCTTTGAGAGACACTATTCCCTCTCCCTCATACCATACAATAAACTGCCTAAGAAACCTTAAGGCTTCAATCAGGAACATTAATTCAGACAATTCCCAAGACTTCCTCAGGTTTGTATTCATCTCTTGAGAACTCCAAGATTCTCACATGACCCTCATCTTAAATACCAACACCACACAAATACGGATGCTAATAAATCTCACCCCAGGTCCCTAACACAGCCTGCCCACCTACAATATCCAGTAAAACTCAACAAGGCTCCTCTCTTCCACCATATTTTTAACAGCTCTTCCCTAAACCTGGCAATCCCTTCAGAACACTTCCCTTATAGTCATACACAAGGCTTTCACCCTCCACCTATACTCATGTGGCACTATAAACACAACCCCCTGAAATCTCAACACACACATGCACGACAATTTCTAAGCCATTCTGGTCCTTCTCACATATACAAAAAGCTCCTTTGCTGTTCATCACACCATCTATCATGGACCAATGACTACCCATCCCCAACTGGAGTGGTACTGTCTCTCAGACTTCAGTACACTCTCCAATGACTATAGGGCCTGACTCCTTGCCTTCCTTATTGGTGATTTCAACATTTACATGGATGATGCCTGGCTTCCTCATCCCTAATGAAGTTGTCAGGCTCCACCTCTACCACCCACACCCACAGCCAGAGCCTAGACCTGGTGATTACAACCCACCTCCTAAGCCTTGGTTTCAAGTGATTCATTCTCCTACTCCCTGCCATTTCTTATCTTTCCTGCCCACTCCTCAACCCTAACCTCAACAATTCCTCCACCCTACTGGCCCACGAATCAAGTTTCAAATCCACCATCTTGTACTCAAGTCCTCCTTTCATTTTGCTTCCAACTTAGTTGCCATTGCTCATCTTAAAAAAAAAATCATACCTTTACTTACTGGGGGAAAGGGGAGCACATACATGTGGTAGCATACAAAATGAAAGTCAGAGGAGAACATGCTGGAATTGGATCTCTCTATCATATAGGCCCCAGAGATGAAAGCTAGGTTATGAAGCTTGGCAGCAGGTGCCTTTACCCACTAAGTCTCTCACCAGCCTCACTCCTTCATCATCCCTCAGCCCTTCCATCCTTTTGTTCTTTCACAGTCACTCAATAAAATCCAAGTCTACTTCATCCATGGCATTTATCTGAAGCCAAGCCATGTGCTAGGCACACAAGCTTTTTAAAATATGTTTTATCAGGGGATAGAGAAATGGCTCAGAGGTTAAAAGTACTTGCTGGTTCTTACAAAGAACCAGAGTTTGGTTCCTAGCACTCACACTGGGTGATTTATAACCTCCTCTGACTCTAGCTCTGTGAGATATGACTCCCTCTTCTGACCTCTATAGGGACCTGCACACACACACACACACACACACACACACACAAGTAATAAACAAAATTTAAAAATTAATGCATATAAAAGAATAAGCCCTGCACATATGTGATTATACCACATAGTAACAAAGCAAACACTTTAGACTACTCACTGAATGAAGGCACCTAGTCTAATCAGACTTTTGGTGCCACGCTCTAAGGAGCTTGTCACTGTTGATACAAAGGGCAATGTTAAGTGCTTCCAAGGCCAAGAGAAAATACACATGTACCCCATGCCCAGGTTCTACTACTGTGCCATTAGAAGGAATGAAGACATGTTGGGACCAAAATTATACAATACATAGTCTTTTTTTGAGCTGGGCGGTGGTGGCGCACGCCTTTAATCCCAGCACTTGGGAGACAGAGGCAGGAGGATTTCTGAGTTCGAGGCCAGCCTGGTCTACAAAGTGAGTTCCAGGACAGCCAGGGCTACACAGAGAAACCCTGTCTCGAAAAACCAAAAAAAAAAAAAACAAACAAAAAACCAGTCTTTTTTTTTTTTTTCCTAGAGACAGAGTTTCTCTGTGTAGCCCTAGCTGTCCTGGACTTGGACTAGGCTGGTCTTGAACTCACAGAGATCCACCTGCCTCTGCCTCCTGAGTGCTAAGATTAAAGCATGTGCCACCAAACCAGGCTTATTTTCAGGAAATAAACATATCTTTTGGCTTCTTTGATAGTTCTGTTTATTACATACATTATAGTCATATTTTACTGTTTCCTTAGTTACATACTAATTACACTAAATTTTTTAATGTTCCCATATGTATTACATATGTACATTTGTCATAATTGGCAACACATTTCCATAAGGGTTCTCCATAGCACTTCAGACAAAAGCATTATTGCTGCCTGGAGTCCACACTACTGGTTCTCCCCAGTTCCTTCACCCACTACCGGCTCCCTCAGTCAGTTCCTCACTCTTGGTTTACTCCTTCACAGAGCTGTACCCACTGGGAAGACTAACATATACCCACCCATAGGAAGTGGGCATGATGTAACTGAGCCAAATATGATGGCAATATAACCCTTGCCAGTGACAGCCATAGGCCAAAGCCTCTGACACAGTGCTGATCCATCCACACAGGAGAAGACTGATAGAAGTATGGGGGAAGTACTCATAGCTCCTGAACAGACATAAGGAAAAGCAGCTTTTTAATGCCCTGGGTATCATGGGTATCACTCCATCTGGGTGGCTGTGGGTACTTTGACACTCTGAGCACAAATCTGTCTCAGTGAGGATGACACAGCAGAGAGGCAGGAAGCCTGGACAGTCAACATTACAGAACAGCTAGATTATCCCACTCTGGTTTGCCCTGCCTGAAGACAGGCAGGACCTCTTTATATAGAAATAAGAAATACCTTTTATCTATTTATATTTAGTTTTCTCTTAGTTATAGACAAGAACATTTGTAGGCAGATGGCTGAAGTCAATACTAGTACCAATTAAAAAGCTCACAGAAGCTGGGCAGTGATGGTTCATGCCTTCAACCCCAGCACTCAGGAAGGAGAGGCAGGTGGATCTCTTGAGTTCAAAGCCAGCCTGGAAGTGAGTTCCAGGACAGACAGGGCTACATAGAGAAACCCTGTCTCAAACCCACCCCCATTAAAAAAAAAAAAGTAAAAAAAAAAAAGAAAAGAAAGAAAGAAAAGAAAAGAAAGAAGAAAAGCTCACAGAAACCTCATTAAACATTTTAAGCCAATCATACTTGTATACTGTTTTAAAATGGACTGGGACCAATTTATATCACAATGAGAAGTTGGAGACAGAAGTAGAATAGGTAAGCAAGACCTAAATGGCCACTTCTTACCTGCCACTCTCAACAGCTAGTAAAACAGAAAAGTGGTGAAGAAGGTAGGGAAGGCCATCCAATAATGTCTGTGTCAAATAACTATTATTAATCATATAATAATAGCCTACAAAACAGCTCTGCATAGGGTGACTCAATTAACCCTCCAGCCACAACAGCAGGAAGGTACAGTCTTCACTGCTTGTAGAAAGAGGGTTAGAGAAGGCAGTTCACTCTAGCTTGGACCCCACATGGCTGGGCTCCCCATTGCTCAGTTGATTGGGTCCACACTTACAAAAAGTGGTAGGAGAGTGCAAGGAAACACCTAAAAACGTACTTTGTTTCAATTTGCTGAGAGAGAGAGAGAGAGTGTGTGTGTGTGTGTGTGTGTGTGTGTGTCAGAGAGAGAGAGAGAGAGAGAGAGAGAGAGAGAGAGGAAAGATATGGCATAGGCTACAGATTTCATTTTAAATCCAGAAGGGGGAAAAAAAGTCTGGAAAGTAGCTTATTTTATTTTACATTTTTGCATCTTTATGAGTGTGGTATATAAATACGTGTGAGTGTTCCCATGTTTGCAGCTGCACATGTATATTAGTGCACATTTGTGGACACCTGCAGCTATTCTCCACATTACTTATTAAGGCAGGGTCGACTCTCACTGAGCCAGACCTCCTGGTTCCCTGATTCTGTCTAGTGTAGCAAGCAAGCTTCCTCTGGGCAGCCAATCTCTACTAGTTCTGGCATTACACATGGCCCCAAGACTACATGGTTTTTACATGGGCTCTAGGGATCTGCACTCCAGTCCTTGAATTTGTGAGGCAGGTGCTTTATCCACTGAGTCATCTCCCAGATTCTATAATTTAAAAGGGTATCAGAGACAGTGTGCAAGTGAAATGACCTTCTTCCTGGACAGGTTAAAAAGGTGGCTTTTCTGTGAAATTGGTTTAACAAAGATATAAGTGGCCTTCCCCCAAAGGACTGTCTTTACCTCTAGAAAACCATAATGATGTTCTTGCTCTGTCATCAGCCTATTAGTGACCTCTGTTGTATACCTTACACAAGTACACAAAACCCCTTGTCTGTTCACTGGGAGCCACTCGTAGCCGTACAATCTGCTGACCTTGTGTAAGAACATAAAAATCACAACCTACAGTGTTGTTGATTTGGTTAAACACTTGTATTATGTTAATTGGGTTCCCAAAATTGCACGAATCCTGCATGTAAGATGGTGAGGGTCACTGCCCCCCAGTTGGTTCTGATTGGTAAGTAAAGTTGCTGGGGGGGCAATAGCTGGGCAAAGGAGTCAAAGGTAGAGAATTTAGGAAGGCAAGAGGACCAGAAAAGGAAGACAAATAAGATCCAAGCTTGAGAGCTGCAGAAGAGAGAGCATACCAAATCATGTATGGGAAGAGCGGTCCCAGGGCCCTCCCTGCCCCCATTGAGTCTAGGACAGCAAAGATGGAATATGGATTTTAGCAAGTAATAACTCAGGAGTATTGGAGGGGAGGCATTAGCAATGTGGAGGTTGTGTGTGAGAGTATGCATGTGTGTCTTTCTTTCAGGAACTTAGAACACTGGGGCGGGTAGCGAGGAACTTGAACCAGCGCTGGTGGGGCAATTTGAGCAGCGTTATTTGCTTATAGCAACACTACAGTAGTAGTGAACAGTTCGTTATAGGAGCCCAATAAAACACAATACAGCCATGTCAGGATAATGTAAGTCTTCCCATCCTGGTATGCACAAATGTTTAAGGTGTCTTCATAAAAACACAGCAGTAGACTATGTATAATGATAACTCAGGCAAAACTGTGTGTGCATGTGTGTATATGTGTGTGTATGGGTGCTCACAAGCACAACTAAAAGCAAGAGAGAGAGGAGAGCATGCACAAGCCCCAAGAGAGCAAGCTTACCCAAATACCAGCAATGGACAAAGGACTGCAGAATTTTAAATTATTTTTACACTATTCAAGCTCACATATTATTCAAGTTTTCATAATAGGTATATTAAATATGCAACCTCCCCCCCAAAAAAGCTAAAAGAAGAAAACATGCTTCCCAGTGTTTTGTAAAGAAACAAAAAATGTTTCAAAGCTGGAGAACTATAAAAGAAATTAGCAACTATGCAGTCTGTACTTTGGATACACTATTCTTTAAATTTGAAAATACAACTTTTCAACTCTGAAGAAAAGTTAACACAAACAATACATAGAATAATAGCTTTATCATTTCTAAAAGCAGCAATTCACATAAATTCCATGTCCAATATGTACAGTGCACTTTAGGAATAGCACATACCTTGCACAGAATGCTTGATAATGATCTAATTGCTGAAAGGAGATTCATTGTGTTTAAGAAAGGTTGTGTATCTGAAATTCAGTGGAAATGATAGAAAACAGAACTGGGCAGCAAGAGATGCTTATGTCATATTCAAGAGCTTGCACTGAGTGGAAATAAGCAAACATGGATACCTTAAGATGCAAAAAAAGGTGATGAAATCTCCAATCACAACAAGCTTTCATTTACAAGACCTGGTAGCCTTAGACCATATGAGTCAACCTCTTATTCTGCCAGACAGACTATAAAGTGCTAATGAGATGGTCTAGGCTCAGAAATGACAGCTCTGGGAGTCGACCATACGATCCTCTTTCTGTACCTAACCTCCTCTTGCCATCTGACTTTGAATCATCGTACTACAGGTGATGGGATCTTCAGCCTGGAGACAACAGTAAGAAGACTCAGGAAAGCATGTGGGATACAGTCAGGGTTTTGGAAAGGACGTGAGCTCTCAAGCAGAAGAGCAGGCACTAACCATTAAGCTGCTCTCCAAAGAGGGAGGCAAGCGTTTATTGATTTGCTGGGGTGGACTAACATTTTCTCTGAAGGATCCCAGAGGCTTAGGCTACTGCAGCCTCTGAAAGCATACTGCAGTGGTTTGAATGAGAAAGGTCATCATATTTGAATCCTTCATCCCTAGTGGGTGGGGCTGTTTTAGGAAAGAGTAGGAGTGGTCTTATTGGAGGAGTTGTGTCACTGGAGTTGGCTTTGAGGTTTCAAAAGCTTAGTCTGTCTGCCTCCAACTTGCAGACAAGTAAGCTCTCAGCTACTTCTCCAGCACGACGCTTGCTTGCCTCCTGCCATGTCCCTGCCAAGATGGTCATGGGCTCACCCTCTGAAACTGTGAGCAAGTCCCCAGTTAATTGCTTTTATAAGTTTCATTAGTCATGGTGTCTCTTCAAAGCAATAGAACAATACAAAACAGTACAACAGAACATGTTCAGAAGTGGACAGAAAAAAAACACATGCCATGTGTTCAGTGGTTAACAAGCCCAGGAACTTGTGTGCCCCTGTCTTCTTTAGTAAGCCTGGTCTCAACCACCCTGTGTCTAAGAAAGACACAAGGCTCAGTGACACTAGTTCATAATACAATTAATATTAAACCAAAATTCAAGTTCTCACAGGTCTTTTTATTAAGAAACCCTCAAAATACAGAAAAAGAGTTAAAATTGGCAGAGCACCTGCAATGAGCCTCCCAGCAGGGTCTGCTGCCCTTTGTCGTCATTTATATAGTTGTGTCATTACTGTTCTGACACACATTTTTCTGGGCTCAGTCTTTTTCAGTCACTGGCCTGCCTCCCTTTTCCTCCATGTCTGCAGAGCTTTCTAATTGCCTGTCCTTTGCCTATTACCCAATTACCAGTACAGTCCATTGTGGGGGGTCACAGCACATGGTCCAGAACACTCTACCTTTCCTGTTCCATGGGCCACAGTGTTCCTAGCTTGCATCCTCATCACTGGTCCCTGCAGAGTGAGGAAGGACACAAACTGTGTCCCCTCTTCCTCCATAAGAATGTATGCCACCGCTTCTACACCACTCAGTTGTTCAACACCACTTCCTTCTCTCTTCTCTTTTGTCTCTAGCCACTGCCCAGCTTACGACAAAGGATTTGACTCTTCATAAAATAAACTGTGTTGGTTTGAATGAGATTTCCCACCCTCACCCCTGCCTCTCAGGCATTTGATTATTAGGCTCCCCGGTTGGTGACCCTATTTGGAAAGGCTTAGGAAGAATGTCCTTGCTGGAGAAAATTCATCTCTGCCTTCAAGGTTTTAAAAGCCATGTGTCATCCCAGTTCACTCTCTGCTTCCTGCTCCAGTCACTGTGCTACACTTCCCTGCTGGGATGGGCATGAACTTACCCTCTGTAACTGTAAGCCCCAAATAAACCCTTCTCTCTCTACATCCCCTTGGCCATGGTGTTTCATCACAGCATTAGAAAGGTAACTAATCCATAAGCAATAGAGAATTCCCAGTAAGAGAACCAGTGTCTACTGAGTTATTCAAGCAGGTCTACTTACCCAAACAGGAAGCATAGCAATTCAGCCCCGTCTGTCACCCGCAGGGGTTCCTATCTTATCTTTCCCCACCAGGCCTCAACCCTGTTCCTTTTCATCTAACTCTGGGGCTCTGGGGCAATTCCAAGCCAGCCTTTGCACTTACTATTCACTTTCCTTGGAATACTGTTTCCTAAAATAATGACAAAGCCACTACCTTCTCAACTCAGGCCTTCAACAATACACATCAGAAAGCCTCTTCTGACCCCAACACAGGCATGTGCACAGGGCGGGCATGGGCACACACACCCTTACCAAGATCCATTTTTCTACTATCAATACTTAAAATGACATTATAAACTTTTTGTTATTCTTATATTGCCTGTCTTGGTAGAATGAAAATCCTATGAGGGCTGGGGCTTGATTTGTGAATACCAGGCAAGTGAAATAACTTAAATAATTCTCTGGAATAACTTAAAAACCAATGGAGAGTCTCTATTCTAGACAGACTTAACATGCTCAAACCTATTTCTTCAAAAGACAGTGATTTATTTCTCTCAAATTGGGTAAATAATCCTTAAATATAACACCACAGTCATAAGTAGATTTTACAGAATATCAACTAAGGATTTCTCAGTGATTTGGAACAAAAGTTAGTGAACTTTGTGGTAAAACAGGTATCAAACAGGGACACTGTCAGTGCCACTGTCTTGAGCATGAATCTATTAGAATGCCTTCTAGAACTTTCTCAGAAATAAAGGAGCCAGAAAAAGGTTCCATCTGTAGGAAGAGAATAAGAAACCAACCTGACTCTTCCAGACACCCAACACCCTCACCAGTCTTTGGCGCAGGAATGGGGAGCCAATCAGAGAGGTTCTCAGGCACTAGGGTAGACTCCTAGGGAGGGGCTGGACTCTGCTCATGACTCACTAGCTCTGGAGCTGTGTCAAGCTGGCAAAGCCAGAGATCATCTCTCCTATGCCTGGAGAGTTGGTCCGAAAACAAAACAAAAGCACAAAAACAAAACAAACCAACCCAGTACAATGAGTGAAAAGAACTATTTCAGCAAAGGAGAGGTGAGACGAGAAAGAATGGATGTGAGCTGGTGAAAGCTCTGGACACCATTTATACCTGGCAGACAGTCATATCTAAGGCCACATGTGACCTTTCACTGTTTCATTGGACACTCTGCCCCTTCCTTCAGCGAGCACTGATCTGTAGTTCTTGCACACACGGGTGTTGGCTAGTATAAATGCTAACCACATCTTTTAGCTGAAAATTAAGAAAAAATGTAAAACCTAGTCGAGCTAAACAGAAACACACAAGTAGCAGTCATGTAACTGCTTAATGGCTATAGGGCTCCTTTGCCTGCTGATACAAAAAATTTTGAAAGGCCAGACATAGTGTTGCCTACCTTAAATCCCAGCCCTTGAGAAGCAGAGATAGGAGGATCTCTGTGAGATGGGAGCCAGCCTGGTATAGATAGTTGAGTCCCAGGCTAGCCAGAACTACAGAGAATCTGTCTCAAAAAAAAGTTCTGAAGCTAGGAGCAATGGCTATAATGTATTACAAGGGTATTTAATGCCTCCAAACTGTTTACTTTTAAATGATCTCTTTTATGTGAATTTCACTTCAATAAACAAACATGCAAACAATGTGGGAAGACGTTTTTAATAGAATAACCTTTAAATATCGCAAGTGTAAAGGAGGAAATTGGGCCAAATGATATATCTATTTTGAAGATCACTGATATATATTAAGCTATTTACCAGAAAGACTATACTAAATTATAGTCTTACCAAATGTGTATTAGAAACCTCACATGTATGTTGTTGGGATGGGAAACAGCAATTTTTATAATTGATAGGAAATTTGGTAACATATTTAAGTTTATAT
The DNA here is from genome assembly GCA_036184795.1 of Tokudaia tokunoshimensis. NCBI lineage: Eukaryota > Metazoa > Chordata > Mammalia > Rodentia > Muridae > Tokudaia > Tokudaia tokunoshimensis. The sequence continues at coordinate 121,362,270 of BTHU01000004.1, forward strand.
ATCTTAAAAGTATTAGTAAAGTATGACATCTAAATATGGTCATAACTCTCATTTCTCTGGTTGTGACATATAATCATTATAATGTTTCTTGTTAAAGTATAGGAGTTTTTATGAACTAAAAGTATAACTAATTTAATTTAATATTGTTCCACTTCCTTATTTACTTTTGATTTTAATTGAAGGTGATCTATTTGTGTATGTGCTTATTTTAAGAGCACCTGAAAGAGATGGGAATATTCCTTCCAAAATAAATATTTGCAATGATATACATAAAGGCACATGCTGAGGAAGATATAGAGACACTCTGCCTGCCTCTGCTTCAAAGTTCAGAGCTCTGTGTCAACTCTAGTACATCAGACCTAACTGGTTCAAACACACCCTTATGTTATCAGACACAGTCCATAGAAGACAGAGGTTTCTGTCACAAATATAAGCAGACAGAAATAAACTAACTTAATCCCTAAACATTTGTTCTTCAGTTCTTCTCTATTCTGTGCAGGTTGAAAATACTATTAAGTATTCAATTATTGTTTAAAAAAAAAAAGGTTGGATTCTTTTTTGTTTGTTTGTTTGTTTTCTCTCCAGCTAGAAAAGGGGCTAGTCAGTTTTGGAGTTGATAAATTTAAAATCTGACAATATTTCTCCTATTTTGTTTCCAGGAGCACCATCCAAGCCATTCTTCACTACCCCTCCTCAGTTTACCCACATGGTTAACTTGTCCCCTTTGTCCACAGAAACACTGGTTCCTTACATCTGTTCTCCTTGGGCACCAAGGCCTGGTCTGATCATAAATTCACCCACACAAGGGAAAGTTAATTCATGGTCTTAAATAATATGTGCTTGCATCTTCTCACTAGTAAAAACCATATTTAGGACAGGAAGGTTCTCACTTTTTTTTAAATATCCATATGGATGACTAGATCCCTCCCAACTCAAATCTATATAATAATTCTATATAATTATTCTATATAATAAGTTCTATGAAGTAAATCTATATAATAATTCTGAAATTATTGTTTATTTGTTTAAACTCACTTATCTAGACTTACAGTACAAACCCTGACATCCCGAATGCTGCACACATGCCTGGTACACTGCTGTGACAGACATACAGCTGCTAAATGAATAGGGGCCCTAGAGCTACCTGCCTTAGGGGCAGACACTTTTGGTTACAGAGGTTTGCATAGAGTTCTTATCCTCTCTCTATTTTATCTATAAAATGTCTCAATTTCACTTGGAAGCATTAAATGAGTTAATATGCATGAGAGAACAGCAGTACTGGGAACAGTGTACCAAATGAATAGTCTTTAAATTTTTTTAATGTTTTAAATGTATTTTTATTATGTTTAATTATTGAAGTGGTGTAATCACATGACTGCAGATGCCCATGGAGGCCAGAGGTATGCCTAAATCTGGAACTACAGGAGATTGGGAGCTATCTAACATGTCTTCTGGGAACTGACCTCTGGTCCTCTACAGAAGTAATACAAGTTCATAACTGCTGAACCATCTCTCCAGTCCAAGCATTATTATTCTAAATAGAGAAATGTGTTACTAAGAGGCATCAAGATGAGCAAGAAGTTGCTATGTTTGCCATAAGCTTCATTTAGTGGAGAAGATGAAGCAGAACACAAAAGCATAATCGAAAGAAAATGCACAAGTGGCCAATGAGAGGTAAAAATGCTGTGGGAATTCTGCAGAAAAGTAATTTCAGAACAAGAGGACAAAGGCAGTTTATGTGGAACTGTAATGTACATGAGTGCTTTCGTGTGTGTGTGTGTGTGTGTGTGTGTGTGTGTGTGTGTGTGTGTGTGTCCACCCTGTCCTAGAATCGGTTTAGACAGCAGGATGAAAAACTTTTGATAGGGTAAGAGAAGGTGTCTTGGTGTGAGTTCTCTGAGAAGTGGACAGAATTACACACGTGTGAGACTGATTGGGGGAAGACAAAGGAAATCTGGGAAAGGCACGCAGAGGCTTCAGACTACATGGGGGTCTGACCCCTGGAAGGGAGAGGGGTGAAGAACACTAAGCAGAGATGTCTTGGACTGTAAGAGCAAGAGGAATCTCACGACAAAGCTGTCCTCTGGTGGCACCTAGGTCTCTAGAAAGAAGCTAGGTTTGTTACTCAGCTGTGAGAAGCTTGAGAGAAGTTCAGCTTTGGAAGAAACTGATGGATGCAGAAGGCTGCCAGTCAATCCCACTGTACACAGCAGGAGCAAGAACCCTACATTCTCAGCCCTCCTACAGCAGGCCACAAGTAATGTCACTTTGCATGTCCTTGGCAGACCAATGCATATGCAGAGCAGAAACCTTAAAAAAAAAACCAAACAAACAAAACAGAAGACATAATCAGTGAGCTCCTTGATTCTATCGAAGTAGTTTTTTCTTTTAACTAAATCACAACTCTAATAGCAAAATCAAAGTCCATATTTACTGTTGGAGACTATAAGGGCTTTAGCTGATATCCAATGTCTTCTAGATGGAAACAGCATCAAGGACACAGAGGGTCACAGTATCTCCATAAGGCAAATACATTAAGATCCAATTTCTGTGTTTCATCTAATACTCAATCACCAGGCTCTGATAATACATTCTGAATCCTCTCACCTGACATGCTGTTGGAACTGACAGATGTGGGAGGCTGGTACGAGGGAAGATAGCCTAAACTGCAGAGTACCTATGATACAGTCACACACCGACACTTCATAAGCTTCTTTGATGATTAGAAAGAGCCTCTGGCTTGAGGTGTCACTCTGATTGGCTGGAGAACATGAGAAAAGTCTTTGGACAAGGACAACGTGCTACCTGAACAGATCTGTCAATGCTGTGAGTTACAGCTTACATGAGGTTAAGTCACACAAACCCTCAAATACCACAGGCACAGCCTGCCAGATCACCTCCTACAGTGCAGTCCCACCTCATACCCACCCCAGAGCACGTGAACACAGAGTGGCAGAGCTGGCAATGTGACATCTGCTCTACTAAACTAAGCTCATGTGATACAACTCTCCCTGCGTCTGGCTGAATGCCTTTTTACTCTGAAAAGAACAGAAGCAAGCCTTACATGTTGCCAAATTTCCTTATTTTAAGAGGATACGTGGCATAGAAGACAGAGTTTGACATTCCAAGTTCCTATCACCACACCAGCAAGAAAGCTGGCTCAAGCAGATGTCACCACTGACCTCCAGAGAAGAGAGTATGTCATGAGAGCTCTGCCCACATCTCTGACATCCAGTACTACATTTTTACTCCCTTTAATAGTCCTCCAATAAGGAGGCATCCAACCATCAAGCCCCTTTCCCTGCCCACCCCCACTCTGTGGTGCTTGTGTTTACATGTGTCGGAGTTGTATGTACATATGTATGTATATGTATGTGTATGTGTATGTATATGTATGCATGTGTGTACAGGCATGCCTGTGTACTTGCTCAGAGGTCAGAAGAGAATGTTGGCGGTCCTCCCACTCTAACACTCTCCTTATTCCCTTGAGAAAAGGACTCTTGCTGAACCTGGAGCTACATTGGTAACCAGCAATCCCAAGAGTTCTGTTTCTACTCCACTCAGAGATAGGGGCCTCTTCTATGAATGCTAAGGATTTAAAGTCAAGTCTTTATGCCTGGTCAGTCAGTGTTCTTATCGGCTGAGTCGTGTCTGCAGCCCTCCTTTACCCCATCTCTCTGCAGATCACACCCTTCTTATTAATTCTTCCTCTTACTATCAACTCAAATTCCCATGGTTCTTTAAAAATACTGAAAATTCATACCTCCCCCTATATCCAGTCTCAATCTGGAATGACTCTTACTAGCACATTGCCTGGCCATCTTTTAGTTGCAAAGCCCAGACACACCTTTAGCTAACTAAAACAAAAGCAGGATGAGACTAATTCCTGCAACTGGGCACCTCAAGGGTGGAACTGGCATAGACACGCTGGACCCTGTAGCTCACACAGTATCTATAGCGCTCCCTTAACCCAATCTCTGAAGGCTTCCCCTCTGAGTACTGGGTTCACTTTTTAAGGTATGTGTTTTCCATAAAGTGTAAAGACTAAGATCAGGTACCTCCCCAGAGCTTTCACTGCAAATGGACAAAGTTTTTCTCTTGGCATCTAGGCTTCAAATGTTAGGAGAGGCTGGGACTCCCAGACCCTTCCTTAAGAAAAGACATCTACCTTCTCTGCTTCACACACTCCAATGGGTTCTCACTATCTACCTATACCCAGTACAAAAATTACTGTACACTTAACTCCTTAGTGCCCTGCAGGATTGTCTTTGTAGTTCTGTTCTCTGCCCACGTCCTTATCCACTCCTTATCCACCAGGCAAAGTCCTTTATCTATTATTCATACCCCAACTCAGCCCTGACCTTCCTCTGGAAGCACTCCCAACACCTCCAGGAGGCTTGGTGGAGTTCCTCCCTGAATGGTGACCACCTCCCTAGCTCCTTCTAATTCCACTGTATGGCTCTAAACACTGTGCAGAAACTTCATCGGTTAAGCATCTGCTTTTCCTACTGAATTCTAAGCCTTGACCTTATATCATACTATCTGAATACACAGCAGACATAAACACAATTGTACACATATCTTCATATACTAAATAAAACAAACCAGAGTTCCCAAATTGAATTTTAAAATCTCAAGGATAAGACAACTTGATAAGTAACTGTTACTACATTTACATATTAATTGTTCTTAATTTAGTAGTATAGTAATTTTGTTCTTTTTTAAAATTTTCAAAGCCGGGCGGTGGTGGCGCACGCCTTTAATCCCAGCACTTGGGAGGCAGAGGCAGGAGGATTTCTGAGTTCAAGGCCAGCCTGGTCTACAAAGTGAGTTCCAGGACAGCCAGGGCTACACAGAGAAACCCTGTTTTGAAAAAAAACAAAAAAAAAAAAATTTTCAAGGTTTAAATGGAATCAATTGCTACTTTGAAAACCAACTTTAAAACATATAAACACAATTTGCTATAGTTATACCTATTTTACTCAGTTTGGAGACCAAAGATCAATATTATAAACAACTTGAAGAAGTACTTAGGCTTGCCCAGGAGTTAAGTGCCTATCAACAAAATAAAAATCCAAATTATAAATATTTATAGGAAAATATTTTGGGCCTACAAATAATCTCTTTTCTCAGAACAGGCATTGGAAAGCAATCCTTCTCAGGTATCACACCCAGAGCATCTCAGCTCAGATGGTGGCCCTGGGCTCACCTTTCTTGGGTCTAGACAGCCTGAATCCTAGAGACAGGGATCGTACAAGTGCACAAAGTTCATTTTACATTCCAGAGATTACAGACACACTGTATTAGTGATTGATGAAAAACCAGCAATGGGAACATTGGCAAAGCCATTTTGCATTAACTTGGCCAACTAAAAGAGATCAAAAAATGCCTGCAAGGACCTGAAATTACAGTTCCCAGCCTTTTCAAGTTGTAGACTTACTGTCTGTGCAAATACCTCACTACCTGGCAGGCCTAAACACAGAACCCAATGATCTGAATCAGAAAGCACAAAAGAAGTCTTTTTTAAAAATCTTCTGCCATGCTCAAGTCAAATAGGATCTTCCAGATCTCCTGGAACAGACCAAAATGAGAGCTACGAATGTCACAGAAATTTTACAAGACAGGCAAAACCTAGTAGGTTTTGTTTATGTATTAACATTCACTCTGGTGGGTAAATATCTATGCTGATGTGTAAATGTTCTTTTAAATCAGATAACTAGCAGAAACACAACATTAGCTTTTTTTTTTTTCCACTTTTTATTTTGAGTACATCTCACTAAATTGCTGAGGCTGGCCTTGAACTCAGTTTGTGGCCTAATGGGCTTTGCTGTTTCATCTTCCAGAGTAGTTTGAATTAAAGGCTTCTATCGCCAGGCTGGCCACCATTATGGATATGAATATCAGCTTGTCAGCTGGGAGTTGGTAGACAAATGGTTAACTTACTGCACCTCAGTTTCTCTGCTGTAGGTTGAAGTGGGAGCACTACCTTCATCACAGTTGTGGAGAGAGTTGATGAGTTCATCATAATGAAAATCATATCATGGTTTTCTATCCTCTCATTAAGTTCCCAACCCCACATACCACAATCTCATCCCAGACATTCCACTTGGACCTTCCTTTTCTCACACTTAACCTGTAGTACATCAAACTTGCCATGCCCCATCATTACCTAGGAACCCTTGCACCTCCCTAGCCCCATCTATGATACTCCCATGATCCCAAATGCCCATCACTAATCATCAAACTGTTAAAGGGGTGTGTTTCTAGTCAGACTAAAGTCAAAAGGGAAAGTCTATTCTAAGGAAAAAACACCAGATGGTTTAGAGGTATTACTGTAATCAGAAGAGGAAAGGAGGGTAAGTTAAGGGAGAAGGAAGGGAGGGGAGGGGAAGGGAGGGAACAGAAACAGGGAAGGGGAGGGGAGGGAAGGGAAGGGCAGGGAAGGGGAGGGGAAGGGAGGGGAGAAAAAGGAAGGGGAGTGGAGGGGAGGGAGGAAATAAAGAAAAAGCTGAGCATGGTGCCACATACATCTGTAATCCCAGAACTCATCAGGTAAAGAAAGGAAGATGGCGAGTTTGAGGCCAGCCTAGGCTACTGGGTTATGGTACATACTGCTCACAAATGTTTGAAACTAAAAATGAGAGGGACAAAACATGATTAACAGTAATAACTAAATACATATAAAGAGCTAGAGAGAGGGCTCAGTGGGTAAGAGCACTTGCTACATACTCAAGTATACAGGACTCCAGTTCAAATCCCTAGCACCCATAGTTGCACACATACCTACAAGCCATGCTAAAGGCAGTGCAGAATGTGGAGACAGAGGATCTGTAGAGCTTCCAGGCCACCAGCCTTTCTCCAGGTTTACTGAGAGACCCTGTCTTAAGCAGAATGGAAGAAGACAGAGAGTGACAGAGCAGGACACCGATGTCCTCCTCAGATCTCTGTGTACATGCACACACACAAGAGTGTGCATAGACTACACACACAAAATAAATATGAGTAAAGTAAAAGGCAACACCTGAAACTGTAAGTGAACTTGTCCTGTTTAAAGCAAGAAGAAATCGAATGCCATACTTTGCTCTATCATTGGAGAGAACATTTGTAAGAAAATGGCCTCTAAACCAGGCAGTGGTGGCACATGCCTTTAATCCCAGCACTTGGGAGGCAGAGGCAGGCGGATTTCTGAGTTCGAGGCCAGCCTGGTCTACAGAGTGAATTCCAGGACAGCCAGGGCTACACAGAGAAACCCTGTCTCAAAAAACCAAAAAAAAAAAAAAAGAAAGAAAGAAAAAGAAAAGAAAAGAAAATGGCCTCTAAATCTTGAATGTCACAGTCTCCAATCCTAAATTAATTTCTATTAATCATTCTTCAGGCAGCATTTGAAACCCCCACTGCACTTCAAGTATCACAAGTTCTTGTTGCTCTTATCTCTCATCCTGGCCTTCCTCTTCCAACAATCCACTGTTGGCCTGTCCCCCCTGACATAACTCTTTCAAGGAACCTTTGCCTCTGCCTCTCCCTTCTTGATCCATTATTCTGATATTCCTATGAGATGAGCAGTTCCCAGTCTTCTTTATTGGCCTGCTAAAAAGTCTCCACACAAACTCCCACCTAAGGATAGGTATGAGCTTCCAACTCAAGCAAGCCGAACCCTCTCTGATCTGGACCATCAAGTTTGCCTCAGACCCTGCTTGTCAGGATACCTCTAACTCTGAGCTATACAAGGTTCTACGGAGGCATCCTCTGCATCCAGGGCTCTAACTCCCAAGGGATACAGGTGAGAGTCACCCTCCTGTACCATTGCCACATGGATATCTACTAACAACCTTTCCATCTTCTGCTGGCTGGAACTGCCCTAGCCTATCCCTCTGCTTTCCCTAATTCCAGTCCTACTACCAGTAGTCACCAGCCATAGCTTGATACCATGCATGTGAAATGTAGCTAGTAGGACAAATATGTGCTCTGACTGTATAACAGACACTGGATTTCAAACAAGTCATATAAACAAAGTACTGTAAAATTATTTATTAGCCTTTACCTGCTGATATAATACATTAGGTTAGGGGGCTGGAGAGACGGCTCAGCAGTTAAGAGCACTGACTGTTCTTCCTGAGGTCCTAAGTTCAATTCCCAGAAACCACAACCCTCAGTAATGAGATCCGATGCCCTCTTCTTGTGTGTCTGAAGAGAGCAACAGTGTACTCACATACATATAAATAAACAAATAAATACATTAAGTTAAATAAAATGTATTAAATTAATTTTACTTGCTTCTTTTGTATCATAAATGTACTTTCTAGAAATTTTTAATTATAAATGTGCCTTATATTTTTTCATGTCATTTGAAATAGGATCTTGTAGACCTGACTGACATAGAACTTTCTATGCAACCCAGACTGATCTCAAATTCACAATAATGTCTCTGCCTTTACCTCCCAAAGGCTGGATTACTTGTTTGCTTGATTAATACAGTAACACACAGGAGTTGTGGGGAGAGGGGTATTTATTTAGCTTATTCAGTTACTTTCCTGATGATAACTTAAACTGCATAAGGAGAACTGAAGTATCTCCCTGTTCTTTCCAATGATGCATACAAACCATCTAAAACTCAGCCCTGTGAGAGCCAATTTTAAAAATATAGTCAGGACAAGCTATCCAAGTAGCACTGAATTGGAATCATTATCATAATCCTGATACATTTTTCTCTCCATAGTTAACCATTTCTCCACAAGTTGTCTGAAGTACAAACTCTTTTCAAAAAGAGAATAAGGCCATACCATTATATAAAATAATAAAGAAGGGTAGAGAAAATACCTCTTAAAATATGTGTCCTATTAACATTGGGAGGAAAGCAATAAAGAAGAATCTGGTAAATGCCTGCTCCAAGCTGGCATCATTAGGTGTTATACTCTCACGGTACCATATCCATTTAGCAGAGTAACAAAGCTGAGGTTCAAGAGCAGGCTAGGTACTACCCCAAGTTCTGAAGCTACAAGTAGGAGTGGCAAACTGCAAACTCTGACCAGTAGCAGCATTCACTTGAGTGAAAAACAAGAGTTTAAACACAAATATAATACACAATACTAATTAAATTCATTCCTTTCAGGTTGCCTTCATATTGACTTAACTCCTATCTTTCAGTTTAATAACACTTTGTCTTTTTTAAAGGTAATAACCAGATAAAATATTTGATGCTATGGAAATTAATACTTTAATGCACTAGTTTTCTTTAAAGTCTTCAACCTACAATTGTAAAGCAAAAGTTTACACCAAATATTATGGATCGAACTCCTCGATTTTTTTTTAATTCAATTTAATTTTTTTTTTAACTTATCCACTTTACCTCCTGTTCACTGCCCCCCCTCTCGATCACCCCTACCGCAATCCTTCCCTCCTCCCTCCTCCCCTTCTCTTCTGAGCAGGGGGGAACCCCTCTGGGTATCCTCCCCCCCTGGCATTTCAAGTCTCTGCAAGACTAGGCACTTCCTCTCCCACTGAGGCCAGCCAGCCGAGGCAGCCCAGCTAGAAGAACATATCCCACGTACAGATAACAGCTTTTGGGATAGCCCCTGCTCCAGTCATTCAGGACGCACATGAAGGCCAAGCTGCACATCTACTACATATGAGCAGGGAGCCTAGGTCCAGACCCTGTATATAGAATTCGTCATTTTTCTTTTAAATAGAGCCCCTAAAGTTAAAGATCACAGTAGGACATAAAGGAAACTTGTCCATCAACAACAAAAGTATTCCTAATGAAATATAGGAGAACTCTACCCTACAAACAATATTTTAAACAGATTTTATCTTTGAGTAACAAAGGTTTTTTGGGTTTTATTTGTTTTTGTTTTTGTTTTTTTCACATATAAAGATGATTCAGGCTGCAGACACGGCTCGGAGGTTAAGAGCACCTGCTGCTCTTGTACAGAATTTGGTTCCCTGTTGTCCCTCAGAGCAGTTCACAATCACCTTTAACTCCAGTCCCAGGGGATCTGCCTACAGGTCTCTATGGTTACTGTACTCACTAGCACAAAGTCCACCACACACACACACACACACACACACACACATACATTTAAAAATTATAATCATAAAGCGATGCCATTGGCCAAGTTCACAGCCTATCCTTGCCACTTGCAGCTGGAAGGAGAAACACACCTTAGGGGAGAAATTAGGGATACTCAGACCTGAAAGTATCCATTTTCTCTGGATGGTAACACAGACAAGTGTATCTCTAAGAAACTACTCTGATCTAGGTTTTCTGTCTTTATAAATGTAGCCAACTTAATCTTGGTCAGAACAAAGGTTTAAATTCTTCAGCACAGAAAAAGTTCCAAAGTATCAAATGCCTTAAAATACTGTTCAATTCTCTTTTATCAAGAATGCCCCTGCAGCAGGAACTAATCAGATACTAAGGAACCAACACAAAGCACTTGTGTGCCTGGGCAATTCACTACAGGAAGGAGAAAGTTCAACTTACCAAGAACACCACATTTTGCTTTCAGAAGTCCAGAAACTAATCCTTCGAAGAGTAACTGATTTACATTCATTATAAACTGAACACATTAAGTGTAATATCTGGGAATCTGAGATAGTAACTTCAGTTGTCAAAATCTGGTGGGTTTCAAGGGGGAGGGGAGTAGTTTTTGTGGCAGTAGTCATGGTTTTGAGTTTTACATTTGGTTGGTCCATTGGTTGGCTGGTTGACTGGCCTATCCCCCACTGAGAGATAGTTTACACAATATAAATAGAAATAATTAGCAACTCTTAATCTCATTAACAAGAATGCTTAAAATTCTCACCTATAAAATGAATTCTTTTGTGCCCTATTTTCTCAAGTGACAGATGGTCTAAAATTTTAAAAACACTGGGTTTTTTAATTTTTATTACTGTTTCAACAGTAAATATATGTAGAAGAAATGTGTCTTTTCCTTGACCCCCAAATACAGATAAGTCTGTCCACAGACAGGCCAAGGGGGTTCTACCTTGAACAAACGTTCAGACAGACAGAAGTCAGACTAGAACCACGTAATACATAGCCTAGCCAAGCTACACATCACCAGCAGCAGATAACCTTGTGGACACTTCACACCCACAGGGGAGAGCTTTCAAGTCATCACAAGTCAATTCCAGGCCCACTTGGGCTCTGCAGAACCTCCACCCTGCAGGCCATAAAAAGGGAAGGAGGGAGTAGTAGATGGGAAGGGAAGAGGGAGTAATGGTTGTCATTCTGGTTATAAGGGAGAAGCAGCCTCCCTGAACCCAAAGAAAGTCTAGCTTCCTCTGAGAAGAACCCCCTTCACACGAAAGACCCAAGGAAACTCTATCAGCCAGACTCTTCCACCCGCCCCCCCCCAATGTAAATTTAAAAGAGAGAAGCGCAGGGGTGAAGAAATGACATCTAATCTGTCCTAAGATCAGCTGAAACCAGTCTTATCTAAAGTCTTACACCCAAACATAATAACATTTTAAAAGGAGAGTGAGTGAGAGATAGTAGTTCAACCAAGTCTGTGATGGGACGACATGAGGTCTTGGTCTAACCCAAGTTGTCAAGAATTTAAATTTTTAAAATGGGAGAAGGAGATAGCAGAGAGGGAGGTGTGTGTGTGTGTGTGTGTGTGTGTGTGTGTGTGTGTGTGTGTGTGTGTGTGTGTTTTCAAGCCCCGCACCACTTGTGTGTGCTTAGTTTATTTCCTGGAGAGGACAGCGTATAGTCACCTCTGTGCCTGGTCTCGAGGTTACCCGAGGCTAGGCGCCCAAAAGAAAATCTTGGCTAAGTTTACACTTGGGACGACAGAGCAGCGCCCAGGGCCAACGTACTGCCTTCAGGAACAATGCCTCAAGGGTCCCGATCTGGGCTAGCAGAGGTCGGCTGCGCACCATCCCCAGCTCCCTACATCACTCGGACCTGAGACCCCATCTGGCCCACGCCGCGAGTGGGACCCGGCCCTCCCGGCAGGTGGCCCTGACCCACAGCCCACGCCCCACGCCTCACCCAGCAGCGCCCGCAGGTGCTTCAGGCGGGTCAGCACGTCTTTCTTGGGGTCCAGCACCTTCTGCGTGGACTTTTTCACATCTCCGTGGCTCCTTCGGGAGAACATCCCGCCGCGGTCAGCCTGGGCCCCGCCGGCGGGGCAGGAGGCGCCTGCGCCGCACGAGTCACTGCATAGGGTCGCGACGGGCGCGTGTCGCTCCGGCCACTAGCCGCCCCCCTCCCGGCCGCCTCACCGCCTCAGCCTCAGCGGAGGCTCCAGGAAGGAGGGGCGGGCTGACCGGTCAGGGGCGGGGCAGGAAGGCGGTGTCTACGCGAAAGCCTCGGCCCCGCCCCACGGGTGCCTCTGGTCCACCCTCCGGCGCGACGCACGCGCACAACCCGAAATGTTCACGCACTAGGAGCCTGAGACCTCACGGGGACGCGTGCCCACCTTCGAGTCTGCGCAGTGACCTCCAATCAGATTGCTGTGTTTTCCAAATGACAAGGAACTCGCTGTCCCTCCCCTATGTGGGCCGCAAACGCTCTCGGGAACTGTAGTCCCCAGAAGAGCTGCGCCCTGCTTTCCAGAGTCCTAGAGGTGCTAGATGCCACCCTTGAAACTCGGACTCCCTCCCCTCTACTGTCTCGCCTGTATGTACCCCTCTCTCCCCTTAATCCCTCTCTCTCCCTCTCTTCCCTCTCTTAAACACTCTCTTCTTTCTCTCTCTCTCTCTCTCTCTCTCTCTCTCTCTCTCTCTCTCTCACTCTCATAGACACACACAAAGTAAGAAAAGTTGTAGGACTTTTAAAATTTGAGCCATTTTTTTTTAAACTTCTGGATTCACAGTAAGGAGCAAGACTTGTGGCCATGTCAAAATCTGAGCTCTAATTTCACACTAAAGTAAATAAATGGCTTTGGCAGCAGAGAAGAGTGGGCCTGCTATCCGGTGAGGTCCAGTCAGTCCCCAAGGCTCCTGGAACCCAATCTCAAGTGCAGAGGTCAGTCTTGCCTCTTGATTTGTGGAAAGAGCTCCTGCGTTATGCAAGGCCTCATAGCAATCCAATAACAGAACCAGAAATAGAATCTGAGGGACCTGACTCTCAGGCCAATGTGCTTTTTAAGGCCAGATGCCTGTTCGCTGAAGCAAGACTTTAAGGTAGAAGATACTCAAATGATTTCTTACCAGAGAACTGACTATATAATTGTTTATTAGCATCTGGATTCCCAAGGTTTGACGTTTCAGCTGTATTAGCAAGTAAGTACCTAACGTGCCAGCTTAGAATCGCAGTCACATGTTTTTCATTCAAATAGGCATAATTCAAGTGTCTTTTTCTCTAGTGGAGGAAAGTGCTAGAAATGTACACATCCTTGTATTAAGCTCGGTGTTTGATCTCTACAGGCACTCAATAAACTCATTAAATAAAATAAGATGATAAAGCAGTCCTACACATTTCAACTCAGCATGAAAAACTTCTCTGTTCTTGTAAGTTCTATTTTTAGAGTTAATCAAAATAGCATGGCTACGACTAAGATATACCCAAAGGAATATTATTCAGCCAAAAAAACAAAAACAAAACAAAACGGACTACAGACAGACCTAACAGCATAAATCTCACAGATCCAGAGATGTAATCTCCATGCTAAGGATGATGGCAGAGCTGTTGCACCTCCTGTGTCCCCAGATGACATCATAGATGAAGGCCACAATCTCCCCATAACTGTTGTAAGGGAGAGAAGTGATGCTGTCTCTTATATCATGGCAACAGTGTTTGTTACCATTGATTTATCCTGTGCCCTGTTGCAGATTAAAAAACACCATGTTCACTGTTGCATTCCTTTGAACAAGGATATCTTTTCTTACACTGATTGAAAAAATAAAATGAATTTATCTCACAGAAATCAATTTTTCTCTTGCAATGTGAGCTCTCATTATCATCAAATATCTATTGAGGACCTATAGTGTAAAAACAAGATCCTGAGCCCAGGGAATGAAAGATATAAGAAGCAGTTCCCTGACTGCCAGAGCTTCCAATCCAACTGAGGAGGAGAAACTAGCCAAATATATGCATTTCTGTATGCTAAATATATGGCACTGTTAAAAACTCCATAGACAGAAAAACAGGCATCTATGCATATAAACTCATCTCATCTATCATACTTAACGGAGTGAAAACATAAAACTGCAATACCCGCCCCCCTTTTTAAAAGGATCACATATTGGTGTTTTGATGCTTATTTACCCATGTGCATATTGCTCACGACACTTCCCAGTTTGGTTTTGTTGGGTTTTGTTATTGTTGTTCCCTCAAAAAAAAAAATAATAATCCTCTCCTTGGTCTGCAAACCCCTTGAGGAAATTATTCACCCTGTAGTTACTTATTGCTTCCTCGGGTTTTAGAGTGTCAAGTACTTTTCAGACACTCTGTTGTCACCTTAATCAATAAATAACAAACATGAAATTCAAAGTTTAAAACTTGGGGCTGGAGAGATGCCTCCATGGTTAGGAGCAGTTAGGAGTCCTGGCTGCTCTACTACAGGAGCCAGGTTCAATTCCTAGCACTTACATGGTGGCTCACAACCATCTATAACTCTAGTATCAGGGATCGGATGCCCTTTCTAGTCTCTGAGGACAGACGTGCACCCAGGGCACAGACATACATGCAAGCAAAACACTCATACACATAAAATAAAGATGAATATGTGGGGCTGGAGAATTGGCTCAGTAGTTAAGAGCACTTACTGCTCGTCCAGAGGATCCAAGTTCTGTTCTCAGCACCTGTGTGCTCAAAATCACCTGTAACTCCAGTTCTAGGGGAATCTGGCATTCTCTTCTGACCTCCGCAGTCACCGGCACATACATAGCACAGACCCACATAGACACAACATATAAATAAAAAAATTAAATCTAAAAGAGAAAATTTAGCCTGTAACTTGCAATACAAAGTAATGCTACTCTGAAATAACATGAGAGAGAGAGAGAGAGAGAGAGAGAATATGTTACCAGAGGTGCTGTCTGCCTTGGGTGTTTGCAGGTTCTTGGCCTCTTATTCAAAAATGAAATAAAAGCCTACACAAATTGCAAAGTAGCAAGGAAACTTTAAAGCAAAGCAATAGGGGCTGGAGAGATGGCTCAGTGGTTAAGAGCTCTGGCTGCTCTTCTGAAGGTCCTGAGTTCAAATCCCAGCAACCACATGGTGGCTCACAACCATCTGTAATGAGATCTGACACCTTCTTTTGGTGTGTCTGAAGACAGTTACAGTGTACTTACATATAATATTAAATAAAAAAATCTTAAAAAAAAATAAAGCAAATCAATAGAAAAAGATCAGAATATACAGTAGGGAGTAGCAGGCAGCATGGGTGAAAAGACTCATGGGTCCCAATTACTGCTTGGAACAGTAATTTTGGGGGGATTTGAGAGAAGGAATTATTTAGTTACTAAGGGGTACTTCTCTATTTTGGTTAATTGATACGAATTATGTAAGCTTTGCTCCACAATGTGTCTTATTTTAATCATATGCATGTCCTATTATGCATAAGCATAAGATGGCAAATAGAAAATCCATTTGGGTACACAGTGCTGTCTTATTGAGCATGAACCCAAACTTGTCTGGACTAGATCAGTCTTTCTATTCTGATTGAGTTGAATCTGTCTACGTTTGATGGTCGTTAAAGAGAGGAGACATGTACTCCATTGTTCAGAGAGGGGTGTGCATGCAGCAGCAAGTGGGAAGGTCCTTGGTTGCTAGCAAGTTGCTAGGTACATTGTTAGAAGTGAAGTGTGTGTGCATTGTACATTGAGGTAACAGTCTCAGGCTGCCAAGTACATTATTATTAGACTAGTGTTGTGAATAAAGCCAAAACCAATTAAAATCTAGTACTACTAAACTGCTTCCTATGCTTGCCTGATTCAGGGACAGTGCTTGCCTAGCATGCATAAAATTCTGTGCTCTTTTCTAGTATCTCAAAGTGGACATGGCATCACATGCCTAGAATCCACCCTCCTATAGGGAAGTGAATGCAAAATGAGAAGAAAAAAAAACATCTGGAAGTTCAAGGTCATTTTCAGCTATGAAGAAAATTTGGAGTCAGCCTGAGTTAGAGACTCCAAAAAAGAAAAAAAAGAAAGAAAGAAAGAAAGAAAAAAGAAAGGAAGAAAGACAAACAGATATTGATAAGGCATCTCCAAGATGGCAGTGCTATAGAAAATGTAACTGGCAGAGAATATATATGATCGAACAAGTCATACAAGGGAAAGTTGGCAAAATTATATACTTGTTCATTAGCCCAGTAATTCATCTAAGAGTATACTCTGTCTCCTCCAGTGTAGAACTGAATGTGAAGGAATAATCTTCCCAGCCTTTTTCTAGTACCCAATGTAATGGGTTATAACAGTGTCTCTTAACCCTCCACAGAATTCCTCAGTGTTCCAATCTCTAGAAACTGCAATTGAAATTTTATTTGGAAAAAAGGTTCTTTAAACATAATTAAATTTAAAAATTTGAGGTAAGACCATTGTAGATTCTCTGGATGGGTCTCAAATCCATTGACAAATGTCCTTGTAAGAAATGGAGAGGACAGGGACAGTGAAATGACTCAGTAGGTCAAGGTGCTTTCTGCCCCAAGATGCAAGCCAGATGGCCTGTGTACTATCCCCAGAGGACAACACACACACACACACACACACACACACACACACACACACACACACACACACACTTGAGGAAAAAGAGAAACATAGGAGAGTCCATATGAAGAGCAAGTGGAGGTTGAAAATAATGTAACAAGCCTAAAGCTACCAGAAATCAGAAAACACAAGACAAGCTTCTTTCTCCCTAAAGGCTGTCCAGAGTCATCTGGGCCTGCTAACACTTTAAATGTGCATGTCTAAGTTCTACAGCTTTAAGAAGATAAACTTCTGTTGTTTGAGACCACCAAACATGGGAGGATTTTTGGTAGCCACTCTAGAAAGTTAGTTCCTCCATATGCTGGAAGAGAACCCATGTGATTGTGTAACAGGATGTGATCAGACAGAGTACATACAAGTACTTCTGACAGTGGCTGGTTGCAATCCAGTACACCCACATGATGAGCATGATAGACTATAAGATAGTTGCAACATCAAAGAGAGAATTTCCCATGTACTGATTTAAATGAATCTCCCAGACATAAGGGCAGTAAACAAGATATAGAATATGTATTTATTCATTCACTTATTTTCAAAGGAAACACTGGAAGGACATCAAACAGAATCAGTGATGTAGGTACCTAGGGTGGAAGGTTAGGTGGGAGGAGATAAAGCAGGGTCCTTGCCACGAACATCTGCAGTGTTGTTTCATTTTGAACAATCGAAAAGCTTTACTTATTTGAAATATAAGAAATATGAAAGTGTAAAACCACAACTGAAGCTCTGAGTCTTCAGAACATCCATCCTGACATTGAGATATATAGAATGTGGGCTAGAGTTTGTAGGCATGGCTACCTTAATGATGTTTTTATTTATAAGCTCACTATATTCAATGATTTTTTTACTTCAAAGAAAAGTTTAAAATGAAATTAAAAATCAGAAAAATAAAATGTCAGTAAATCTTTATGGTTAACACTATTGAAGCTAACCAGCTCCTTTCTCCTTCCATGTAAACCCTAGAATTAGTGTCTGTTTCTAAAAGGGGGAGGGAGGATCCCCATTTCCATGTTCTCCTAACCTCTGAAGGCATTTAGAAGCAATTACCCCAGTGGCAGTGAGCACCCCTAGCATCCAGACCGTGTGACTTCCAGGGTAACCTTTGGAGAAATGGTAGGTTCTAGATCAGGTGCAAGGAAACTATGTGGCAAATTTAAGATGGTGGGCAGAAACCAATAAGAAAGTTTAAAGCCAGGAGCCAGCTTGAAGGGGATGCTAAGGACCAATGTGATCATTTAATCAGCTTTGCCCACTAAAAGACTCTTTAATAAATGAAAACTAGAAAACAAAATAGAATAACTTTTAGTTCATCATCAAAAAGGGTAATGGTGGGTGGAGAGATGGATCAGTGGTTAAGAGCACTGGCTACTCTTCTAGAGAATTTGAGTTCAATTTCCAGCACCCATATGGCAGCTCGCAACTGTCTGTAACTCCGAGGGTAGGGGATCTGGTACCCTTATATAGACATACACACAAACAAAACATCAATTCACATAAAAATAAATCTTTTCTATAAAAAGAATAATGGATTATAACATCACATTTATTTATTTTTCTCACTTACCTGTCTATTTACTATGATGTTTTGAAACAAGGTCTTTGCCAGGCAGTGCTGGTACATACCTTTAATCCCAGCGCTTGGAAGGCAGAGCAGGTGGATTTCTGAGTTCGAGGCCAGCCTGGTCTACAGAGTGAGTTCCAGGACAATCAGGGCTACACAGAGAAACCCTGTCTCAAGAGAGAGAGAGAGAGAGAGAGAGAGAGAAAGACTGGCCGCAAACTCTGACTTTCCTGTCTCTACTTCCGTAGTGCTGGAGTAATAGGCATGTACCCAGTTTGACTAATTATAACATTTTAAATAAATAAAAATCCTAGAATCCATATTAATTTTCAAAATAACATAGTTTCCATGCAGTAGATCAGTGATTCTAGTAGATTATTTCTAAGAAACACTGCACACACATACACACACACACACACACACACACACACAGAGAGAGAGAGAGAGAGAGAGAGAGAGAGAGAGAGAGAGAGAGAGAGAGAAATCTTATAGTAGCAAAAACCCCTTTCTCAGTTAACAACTGGGAGAAGTTATATGAACAGGATGTGGCTTTCAAGATCTTAACCAAGGAAAATTGCCAGAAAAGCAGTCTTGAAATTGATTTTCAGAAAGGCATTGAACATATCAAAGTAGGCCCGAAAAGTAAATAGAAACACTCATCAACTTCTGATGCTGTCTGGTGCTGTTTATTACTGCGATTTATTCATATAAATTCAAACCAAGAAAGAGCTACTGAACAGCTACTGTGGATAAATAGTGATCATCATAATGTTGTGCTTTCTAATCTCCTCTATTGAAAATTGTTCTTTCAAGGACCTTGTGAACACTGAAATTTATATAGTCATAATCACCATGTTAAATGTTTCTCAGGCAATTCTACAGTTCAAAGTTACTAGGTTTATCCCCATCACAGATCCAGGCCACCTTTCATCGGTATCCATCAAATGGATGACTCCCTGCACTCTTCATCATTATCCCCAGCACATTTTGGAGCATGTTCACTATTATGTTTTCAACTTCTCTGAAATATCATGTACCATGTACCTGTCTTAGTTACCCTTCTATTATTGTGATAAAGCATCACATCATGATCATGAAAACTTATAGAAGGAAATGTTTAATTGGCGCTTACATTTTCAGAGAGATGGGACTCTATGACCTTCATGGCAGGGTACATAGCTGCAGGCAGGTTGACACTGAAGGAGCAACTGAGAGCTCAAGTCTTGATCCACAAACAGGAAGCAGAGAGAGAAAGAGAACACAACATCTCCTGCAAGGCCACAATCACTGATCATTGCCAAAGAGAAACCAACTAGGAACCAAGTATACAAATGCCTGAGACTTACAAGGATTTCTCATTCAAACCACTACAGTACACCAGTTTATAAATATCCTACTTTTTGAAAAGTAATTATTTATTTATTGTATATATGTGAATAGACCGTCGTTCTCATCAGACACACCAGAAGAGGACATTGGATCCCATTATAGATGGTTGAGCCACCATGTGGTTGCTGGAAATTGAACTAGCAGTCAGTGCTCTTAACCACTGAGCCATCTCTCCAGCCCTAAACATCCTATTTTTATTCTTTGAAACTCTTTCTAAAACAGACATCCTGACTTCTAAAAACTGACTACTCATCATTTATTAAAACCATCATTTGCCGGGCGGTGGTGGCGCACGCCTTTAATCCCAGCACTTGGTAGGCAAAGGCAGGAGGATTTCTGAGTTCGAGGCCA